>OV884009.1:64724674-65071403 GCA_930367205.1 Acanthosoma haemorrhoidale
ATTGCAAGACCTTCAGGGGAGAGTATGAGATGAATTGGAGTTGTAAGAAAGAGTTAGTGGGAGACCAGCAGGGGAGTTAGAAGCCAGGTATGAAGAAACAAATCCAGCAAAAATCAATAAAGTGTCTACTTCTTAATATATCATTGTTTGTAGAACTGATTAGGTAAATATAATTTAAATTATATGTAAGTTTCTTTACCTATTTATGTTATTATGAAATATTTAAATAGCCAAAAATATGCACTAGAACCAGTACCCTCGGATCATCTTCAATGAAACTTGTACAATAAATTATTGTTCATTATAAACTTTTTATAAATTTACATATTTTTATAAATAATTTTACTCCTTATGGATAATCAGGTAAAATGTTGGCCAAGAAAGATGATTGTTATAATATTTGAATTTTAATGAACCAGTAATAGTGGAATAATGGAAATTTATTGTATTTACTAACCAGAAACATGTAATACTGTTTACAACTGTGTCGGATATTTAATGAAATAATACTAATAGATTGATAAGAAAACATTATTAACAATTTAATTTACAATTCATCTTGAGTTACTAAATTGTTATTATATGTTCCCGTAATTCTTCCTGTGTTATTGTATATGGCTATAACATAATAATATATCTACAAATAGTAGGAAAAAAATAAAACCTATTCAATACACAAAAAGATAATACTAATATAAGAATATCATTATGAGAAAAATCATAACCGGCTTCATGGAAAAGTTGCCTTGATATCCTACAATAGCATATTCCTGTTTTGTCATACATGAAAGTACATACATAAGTTATTGTATAAATAGAAAAAATCTTTATTCCAGTACCATGTCCGCTATGAATAACACTGATGATTAAACACCGACAAAGAAAAAAGAAGCAATACATCACATTGAGAAAAATAAATAAATAAAGGGTATACCTGAAGTTAGAAAATATTGGAGAATATGCTTAAACACACAAAAAAAAAAAAATTTAGTGGTTACTCCTTTACAAAGTTGCAGCAATGGGTTTATTAATATATTTGCTGGGAGAGCACTGAAATCAAAGTGAACAGTAAAGTTAATAATGAATAATAGGACAAATACAAAATAACCTGTAATAAAACTACTAGGTAATGTATGCATAACGTGTAAAGAATAATAGTAATAGTTAATACATAATTTCTAGTTTAGCAAGCATCTGTCTGGGCAGTAAGAAGGTGTAATAAGAGAGTTTTAAAAATATGTAAGGATGAAGCAGGCGAATATTAGGAGAGAGAAAATTCCACAGAGTGGTGGAACGAGCAAAAAAAGAATGGTCAAATGCAGCAGTTCTGGGGGAAGGGTTATAAAGGTCAGAAAGACTGTTGTGTGTAACAAGTATTCACTTTAGCTCACTCGTGATTGGGTTATTATGGTGCTTTCTATTCTTATACTTGTGTTGATTATAGCTACTGATAGTGATTTCTCGTAGAAATTCTGGACTTGATGGGCAGCTAGGCAGTCCTCCATTTGTGTGAAATAGTTCTGTCACCCCTGCTTGATGCCATACCATTGATGAGGTACCACCATATCCTGTTAAATGACTTGGATTCTACATTAATTAATTTTGCTGACTGCAGGAAGTGATGCTTAATAAAAAGAAGAAGTGAATGCCCCAAAACACTACCAAATTAATAAAATAAAAAACGTTATTCATAGGTAATTACTACAAGACTGTTATAACTAAACATAAAATTAATAATATCTTCAGAAAAACGTTCTAAAAGGTGTAAATAGTACAGGGTTTATTTTTAAAACCTTTGAAAATGAATCGTAAAATTTATCTTAGTACTTCCAGAAAACAAAATTAATGATTTCAGAACTAGAAAAATAACTTTTCAATTTTCAATTTACTGTTAACAATGAAATACAGGAAATTGTATATAGATAAATTGGTGTCCCCTCCTGATAAAGTTTCTACTTACATATGATTTACTAATATTATCCTAAAATAATAAATTGATTTCATGTAATTGTTTAGTCTGTTACTTTCAACCACAATACCTGATGATAGCTTACACAGATGTGATACCTTAGGAAGACTGAAGTAGTAAGCTCAATTCAATCATGATATACTAGTTCTGACAAATATATATTACAGCTACAATCAATATAGAAATAATTTTATTAAAATGGTAAACTATCGAGCCAGTTGTGTTATTAGAGAAGCACACATTTCAAAAAACTCCATTGTCTGATAACCAGTGGTCTGCTGGTATGTCATGATATCTCCATCTGGAAAAAAAAAACAAGGGTAGGAAATAATTTTGAGAAATGACAGAAAAGTTGATTATCAACTGGCCATCAACTGTATCTTACATTCAAATACAGGAGATATGAAATTAAGAGGAAGATTCATTATGTAATATCATTGGGAAGCATTTAGTATTGTTTTAAAATGAAGTTTGCTTCATAAGATATGAAACAATCTCAAACACTTAACTTATTAGAAATCATATGTGTATTTATCTACAATACGATAATGAGGAAAATAAAATTTGATTTAATCTTTGCAGTCATTTCTTTTATTGTCCAATCACTTAGCTAGATTTCTTACTAGTTCTGATTTAATGATGGCATGGTTTTATATTATTGGTGGATTTTGAAGTTGTTGGGGATGACCAAGAGGACTAAAGTTTCAAGATTGAAGTCACAGAATTCATTGAAGACAATGCTCAAATGGCAAAGGCGTATAGTGTAAAAAGTATACAAGAAGGAAGGTCACCCACTTAGATTGACTCTGGCATATAAAAAAAAAGATAGGAAAGCCCACAATACTATGAAAATAAGTGGGATCCTTTCCCATTATTCCAGACCATATGGGAAAAGATTACATTAACCGGCAAGCTTGTATTCCAGGTTAATAAGAGAACATCAGAAAAGGTTACAGAAGTGAAGTTCAGAACGGAATTCAGGAGTAGGTTTTTGAAAGGGAAAAGTAATAACTAACTGTCTTTGAGAGGAATGTTAAGTGGAGGGAAATTAATTGAATTTAATAATAAACAAACATTCACCTATAGGTTGGGGATCTTCTTCATTAGTAAGACTTTTGAAATCCAATAAATAGCTTTTATAATCAACTTGATAAAGCTGAAGTGACATCTTAGTGTATTCGTTATCACTCTCAATTTTTTTCAGTCTAACTCGTACATGGTAAGGGTTTATAACTTTCCATTCCTAAAAGTTGTAAAAAGATTGTGATTGTCATAAAACAAACATAATAATTAAGAACTATAAAAATTGTTTTTATAAAAAAAATGAAAAAATGACAGAGTAATTTTAAAAACAATAAGAAATTAAGTTTTACAACTGAATTATTCTGTGATTCTCTAATAATCAATAAATGTAAACATGCATAAATTTTACCTAAACTAAAACTTCACAAAGAAGCAATTCCTAAACATTAAAGGTCCGTAGTAACTAGCATTTTGTCAGCCAAGTATGAATCTGGTTGCCACCCACAAAATAACATGCAGTGATTTTAAAAATGATTTATTACAAAACTGGTTTAGGTAATTATTATAAAAAATGATTTTTATTAAGTTTATATAACTTGAACAATATGTTTGAGGTTTTAATTCAGATAAACGTTTCTCCTGAAGTAACAGAGACGGGAAGCATTAAGCTATGTTAACGTTAAAGTAAACCTCTACAATTATATTTTGATTCATAAATAAGATGCAAGATAGGCTGGTTTTATTTCCTCACCAACCACTAAATTGTAAAATGTAAACCAGTCTATCGCCTGAAGAAACTAATAATAGTCTGTCTTCTTTTCACTAGAGCAAATGGGTATTATTATATAAATATATATTTATAAACTAAATAAATAAATATTTTTTCAATTCAAAATAACATTACAATACAAACAATGAAAAATTTGTTCCGTTATTTTAACTATAGTTTGTTAAATATTGTAACTGTTATTTATAAGTAGTTATATGTTGCTTAACATAGCCCAACAATGTATCAAGCATTTATAATATGTAATTATATTGGTTTTAGCCTTTGAAAATAACAATTTATTGTTGAAGATAACAATCTTTTGGTTAGACATCTTCTTAACCATCACTATTACCCAACTTTTGTAGAATCCCTCATATACTATTTAAGTTGACACAAGTTTATTTCTAAGTTATTTATTCTGAAAGAACTTTTAACATTTTTTGGCTGTTTGCTTGTAATAAACAAATTATTAGAAATTGTTATTTTTTTGAAAAAAAATACTTCGTTTACATTAAATGTTCAAAAAAAACACGCAGATTACTTACAAAATCTAAAGCTTTCATAGCTCGATAAACTTCATTCATAATGTCAGTGGGTTTGCTCTGAGATCTTATACCTAAAAAAATGAATTATAAATATTATACATGTTAGTGATGGTTGTGCACTGAATGGTGGATTATAAATAAACCTGTCACTCCTCACAGAGGTGCTAATTAGCAAAATATTTTTGACTGACAGACAATCATTTTCAGAAACATATATCTGTTTTCAATATAGAAAATAGATATATGATTAACAGAAATTAAAAGAAAGACATTAATATTAAAGGGTTGGCCATAAAGTACGTTCGGTTTTTTAAGCGAAAACAAGACACAACTTTTAAACACAAAGCGATTTATTCAATCAATGATATAATTGCCGTTTTGTTCCAGTATCTTCTGCCATCTCATGGGCAGATTCATAATTCCATGCTCAAATAATTACCTGTCTTTACTAGCAAAAAAATTTTCCAAGTGGATTTTTACATCTTCTTCAGAGTTGAAGGTCTGTCCATTCAATGAATTTTGAAAAGACCGAAACAGGTAGAAATCTGAAGGTGCAAGATCGGGTGAATATGGAGGGTGCGGCAAAACTTCCCAGCCAAGCTCCAGTAACTTCTGCCGCATCTGCAAAGAAGTGTACTGTATGGCATTGTCGTGATGGAAGACAATCCCCTTATGGTTGGCTGCTTCTGATGGATCGCTGCATTTAATTTGTCCAGCTGGTCACAGTACACATTCCAATTGATGGTCCTGTTCACCGGAAGAAGTTCATAAAAGACAACACCCCTCCAATCCCACCAAACCGAGAGCATAACCTTCTTTGGGTGAAGTCCTGCTTTGCGGGTTGTTTGTGGTAATTTGCCGTGCTCCCCCCATGAGTGTTTGCGCTCCACATTGTTATAGACGATCCACTTTTCGTCCCCTGTCAAAAAAAGGATCGTTTTCTTCACGTTTCCACAATGAATCACAGATGGAAATCCTTTGGGCGAGGTTAGCCTCACTAAGTTGATGGGGAACCCAAACATCGAGCCTGCTCACGTAGCCAAGTTGATGCAGATGGTTTTCAACACTTGATTTAGATATTTTGAGGATAACTGTGATCTCCCTAGTTGTATAACGGGGATTGGTGTAGACTAATTCCTTCACTTTCTCGCTGTTAATCTCAGTTGGCCGGCCAGAGCGAGGTGCGTCTTGAACCAAAAAATTCCCCGATCGAAATCTTGAAAACCACTTCTGGCACACACTTTCTGTAACAGCATCCTCTCCGTATACAGCGCATATCTTCCTGCAAGTTTCCACTGCTTTCTTGCCTTTTTTAAAATAAAAAAGCATGAGGTGTCGATAATGTTTGTTTTGATTTTCCATTTTCAGGATGATCCTTAACACACAAAATACAATCAGTCTCGTCAGAATTTCACGTCAAACTACGTTGAAGTGTCTAGCATCTGACGAGAGCGCACTCGTAAGGGACGGACTGAAGTTAGCTACATATTAGACTGCTTGAAGTTTCGTGACGACAAAAACCGAACGGACTTTTTGGCCAACCTGATACTTATGTATTATATTGGTAATAGGATAAAAATTATCTAATTATGAATAGTAAAATCTATAATAGTAAAACAATATAAACTAAAAAAAAAATGTATTTACCAAAACTAAACTCATATATTGTTTTTTTTGTTTATATTTAATATTGGATCAACTGGAATGGCCATTGGTGACAACTCTTGGGTTTTACAAATCATTGATGATCTCAATCTCTCTTAGGTACTAGATGTTGTTCATTGCTTGAGTAAATGGGAATGAAGTTTTTATGTAGTTATTCCTCTTTTCCTTTCTGTATTTTGGGCATGTGAACAAACATTCAACTGTGAGTGGATTGTTATCACATGATTCACATGTAGGCTGGTGGAGCCCTACAAGATGGAGATGTGTCAGCTTGGTGAGACCAATCCTCACTCTTGTTAACACACTTCTGTCCCTTCTTGTCAATGATGATGGAGGTGTCCATGGCACACTGTATTCCTTGAAGTTTCTCAAATGACTTAAGCTGTGCTTCCTATTCTTCATTCTTTGTTATAAGTTCTATCTTCCTTAGTTATATCCTGTAGTTGTTACTCGATTGTGGTTTTTTTTTTTTTTTTTTGCAGCATATTCATTGTCTTTAATTCCAACATTTGGCTTCATTAGAAATATTAAGTGGATGTGTGTATATGTGTTGAGTGGTAGCGTCTGAAACCAGTTTGATATTTACAGAAATATTTGTTGCTTTTCAGGTACTAACATAGCCTTCAATTTATAATAGCCTCCAACAGTAAAATGTTAGGCATCTTCTGGTCAAGGGCTTGAATATTTCGTATTCTTCAATGCTAAGTCTAGTTCCAATCTTTAGAGATGAATTTAGTGGGTGATTGGTATCATCTGAAGTTGAGTTTTTTTTTGGGCAATGATGTTGGGTAGCTTTGTATTATATTTGTATGATGAACCTCTTATTTTCCTAGTTGCTTCACAAGCTTCTTTGGTCAACACATCTCTGTTAAATATGTTCAACAAATTTTCACCATCAGACTGTCATTATTACTTGGCGGGAGAAAACCATTTTTTTCTTTAAATCTAATAAGTTTTCAATTTATTTTATTTTTCTGTAACTATTGAAACTATAATGGCCTATTTGCACTATTTTTTCCACCATAGTACCAGTTTCTTCTTACAATGACAACCTTGTTTTTCCAATTGCATCTTGTACAGTGTATGAAATCATAGATTGTTATATCAATATTTAGAAGTTTATCTAAACTTGGTTTGAAGGATAAGAGGTTATTAAATATGTCAGAGTACTTTTCCCAGTTAGTCATCTGCTGGTTCTTGATACTCCTCCACTTTTATTGGCCAATGGAACTTTGATTCGGAAGTGGTCACTATCGCATATCTCTTGTGGTATCTTATACCAAGTGTTGGGCTATACCTGAAATACAGAATGGCAAATCTATGCCAGCTCTTGAATTAAAAAGGATATCATTTCTGGAATTTAATAGCGCAGTATCTGGATTTTCCAGGATTTTGTCACATTTATCTACCTTGGTAGAGGACTACAATAAAAGGGCAAGGGAGGAGTAAAAAAAGACTATGAATATCTTTTGTACATAAACCTGCAGCTATTCAGTAGGAATACGTTGCAGGTGCATATTTCTTTAGACTGTGTAATGTTACCATAACTGTAATCACCTTGAACTCTGTGTTTAGGATGATCTATGACAATAATATCACAAAAACTCATCAAAATTAAGACAATAGCAAGTTTTCTTTTAGATTTGTCATCTTACTTGACTAGCAAACCAGTTAGTTAGTGGAAACCAATGATAATAATTATCTAAAATTATTAAATCTAATTTATTAAAAAAATATTGAAATTAATAATTGCATAAATTTAACATTAAATTACCTAAATGCCATTTAGCACGTTTGACAGGAGTACTATGTCCAGTATCAGATATCTCTTTATTCCCTCCTTCTTTTAATAATGACCTTTCTCTAACAGCAGCTAAAAGCAATAAAATTAAGTAAAAGATACTGATTCAAATAAAGAAAAAAGTCAACTTTTCAAGCGCTAAAAAATGGGAAGAATCCATTAGCAACAGTATAACATTAAAACTTTATAAATTTAAATAATATCTAACATCATATTTAAACAATATATATCAATTTGGCAATTTTCAATAAATTTAATTTTTAGCATTGATTTGCAGAATTGTTATTTGTATTCTTATGTTAGTAACACGGTTTTTTGTTTTATTGAAGAAATTTTTTTGCTATAATTAATATTTTTTTAAACATATAACAAATTGATGTAATATAGCTTAAATGTCATACTGTTGAAAATGTTTTTTGTCTTTTTTTAGCATTTGAAAATGGCAGCGTGAGCAGCTAGCTGAAAGCTCTTCTGTATGTATAATTTATGTTTTAAATGTGTGTATAACACCTGGAAAAATTGCCTTTTTTTTTTACCCTTCGAACTGAGAATCTTACAATCAGGTAAAAAATTCTAGGTTCAAATAATGTTTTATAAATTAAATGAAAAAATAAGTATAGGTGGGATAATTCCAGAATAGACCACCCTATTTCATACTCTGATAACATAAAAATGGATCTTCCACTTACTATCATAAAATCAATCACAGATGTGTTAATTGTTCAAGTGGGTGCATTAGGAATAAAATTATTAATTATCATTAAAAGAATGTTTATAAAGAACATTAAAAATCCTAATACACAAATTATTCTGTATTGTTTACTTCAGGTTACATGGATTTACAATCCCTAAAGTGGGAAAATATTTTGTTCCAGATTTTTTTTATTCAAGAATTTCAAGTAAAATATTCAAAATTCCCTCTCATTTACGTTTTACATCAGAGCAAAGTTTTGATAAATATTTCAAGAAGTTTGCTCCCGCAAAGCGTCGAAATAAAGAGCAAATTTTGAAGATCTGACTGGATATAAAATGATCATTTCATAAAAAATGTTATTTTTCACATTTTTTTTAACTCACAGATTTAGGAGGTCAAGATTGAGATAGGAAGAAGGAAAAACGATAGGAAAACCTACATAAAAACTGAGAACTACGGGACTAGGAAGAGTGTGTAAGGAGAAGAAATAAAGTTAAGCATACAATAAAAGAAGCTAAGAAAAAATCTTGAAAAGATTGGGCCAAAGAAATAGAGGACAGATATAAATAAAACATCAGAAAATTCTGGAGCATAGCAAAGACGCTTTAGAGGAAGGTGAAGCAAGTAAGGAGTGTCAAGGATGATACTGGCAACCTAGCCACCGATTAAAAGGTAACATTAGATGTATGGAGAACATAACATTTTTACAGGAATAATTCATGAAGAAGAAATACAGGCAGGACTTGCAACAAGATTGCAAAAGAAAATTAAAATGGGTGCATTACCTGAAACATATGGATGACACTATCAGGGAATAAGAAAAGGTTGAAGAATAAAGCTGGGGAAGGTAGCGGTACGGGTTGGAATAACACTGGAAATGAATAAAAATGGAAGAAAATAAAAGCCTACAGTTACTATTCCCAAAATGACTGCCTCTCAAAGAGATACCAATGGAGTGGGAAAATAATATTATTATACTGACACATTAGAAAGAAAGCACATAGCTACAGGCCTATATTTCTATAAAATATATAGTATGATGATTTCATTTATAATTGAAAATAAAAATCTTAATATGATCAGGTTTTTTATAAAAAATAATAAACTAAACTAATGAAGAATTCACATTTACTTTATAATTTATACTTAATCTCAGGGTCTGAACAACCAAACATATTTACAAATCAACACATACAATGCTATTTAACATACTTTTATGATTCAATTAGGACTTGTTCCAGTTGAAACGATGTCTATGTTGATCTTAAAATCCAAAATGCTGCCTGGTCAGTTTCTTTGAAGTTGTGAGCATCATTCATATAATAATAACTGTTCTGTGATCTTCTTAGATGTAAGTCATGTGGGATATGACGTGTGAGGAAATATGAAGTATGAGGGCCCTCACGTCCAACCTGTTTTACCATCCACTAACTCTCCTTCAAGCCTCTCTCCACAACTGGCCCCAACTAACTGATTTTAACGGTTCCCCCTTGCGTCACCACTCACTTCCTTGTAATGGCTGACTGGCCCTGCCTATATTTTCCCGCACTTATTTTAATTTAAACGTCTTAAAAAATAACATTACAATAGTTAACACACAGCTGTGTGTGTTTAAACAAGGTAAGTAAACGCAAGATCATCTGTTTTACTTTGCATGATAGTAGAAAATACCTGGGGCAGGAATAACATTATATTCTTGGTTTTCCTTGGCCTTAAATTCTGCAACATGAAAGAAAATTTGGGAAGCATCAAGTCAATAAGAAAATCCCTAGCAACTTCATCTATGCCATTGGCAGCACATAGGGCATAGATAAAGAAGAATTCAGCATTCCTCTTTGCACTTTATTGGGTAAAACCCAATGTAAAGCCCTACTCTTTCCAGCTATGTATAAACCAGCTTTCTAAGGTAAGGCATTACTAAGATATACAAGTTTAATTGAAAAAAAAAAAACAGTCCACCCTTGCCTATTCATTTGATTTACACATTTTCTTATGTGAGTGTTAGTTTCATCTATGCATTCATATGAGACCTAGTTCCCACTCACACTAGCCGAGTAGGGGTCAATAGTAGGTGATATATAAGAGATAAGATATAATCTAGTAAATATGTTTTCTAAGAGTTACTGTTACATCACAATAGTATCTACTTAAAAAAAACAACTGAAAATCTATGAAACTTTGGTACATCAAATTAGCAATATGAAATAAAATAATGTAAAAAATATGAAAAAAGTAATGTAAGTTTACAGTAAAAGCGGGCTAACAAATATAATAAAGATAAATTATATATAAATAGAATTAAAAAAATTGCAGAAAACACACAATACACAATTTTAAAAATGGCTGAAAACACAATATACAATAAAAAAAATGTAAAATGAAAACTCTTCATTACTAAAATCATGCCACAAAGAAAACAAAGATAAAAGCAAATTTATCTATTTGGTTGAGGTTAGTTCCAACTTCTCATTCTCTAGCTTTAACATATAATTAAACATCCTGATTAATTGATAATAGATGATCCCTGAATCTATAAATATTTAAGGACTTTTAAGGTTTATTTGTTGCAGATGCAAAAAAGTAATTTATGACGATGGCATGCAGAGGGAGAGGGAGACAGAGAATATATTATAGACAATATTAATTAATTAGAGAGAGTATATTAATTTTATACTAATAATATTAACATTGCTAGGATTTTATCTATGCTTGCATTGGGTTATGTTAATTAGCACATGTGATACAAGTCAATTCTGTGTTGTTTGCTTTCTTTATTGTTATTTGGATTTTATTTATTTAATTGTTTCTTACTTTTTCATTTATTTTCCTGTTATGTTAAATTAGAAGTTTACCATTACATATTTTTATTATTATAACTTTAAATAAATGACATGATTTGAAAACAGAAGTTTTACCACATCCACCAGACTTGTGGCAAACTGACTATTTTTAACTTTAATTTTATAACATTTTTACTAAACAAAATATTTCAAAATGAAAAAGAGGTAAAATTGTCATTTCTCAAATTTATTGATTCAAAGCCAAAGTTTCTTTGAACAAGGAATAAAAATCCTTTTTAGGTGTTAGCATCATCATCAGGAATGGCTGCATCAAGCTTCCTTGGTTCAAGTTCAGTAATATACCTGTAACTACCTTTTTTGGTTTGTCGATTATATTTAGATATATTTAGTCATCACCCTTGAAGTTCATTTTTTATTACATGATAACCTATAAAAAAGAATCTCTAAGCAAAGACACCACTTAAAGATATGCAAGTACACTACTTAAGCCAACCGTCCACTGGAAGTGACGTGCTACAAAGGTGATGCACTACAAAATGTGACAAGTTGTAGCATGATGTAGCTTGACAGGACCTCATCCTCTGACAGCGACATCACACACGGCCTACAGTCGGTATTCAGTCTTTTTCAATTGTGTGCTGCAATGTCTTTGGATTTGATAGCACTTATAGCCCATGATTCACCTCTCATTAGATGGAGGAGAGCCAAGAAAAGGAAAAAAGAGTGAAGATCATGTGGTAGGTAAAGTACAACAACTTCAGGGAAACTGTGCCACCTGTAGAACATCTAGAAATAACTTATAACTTAAAGGTATGTTAAATAAAAAATAATATAATTATTAAAAGAAATCGTATATTTTAAATCTATATAGTTTACAAGATATCATGTAATAGAAAAATAAATTTTTTTTTTTCCAACATAAAATCTGAATTGCTTCGGTTAAATTCTCCCGAAATTCAGATAGACCAGAGGCATCACCATTGGTGGAATGAGAAGAAGTGTACAAGGAGATAGATGAAGACCTTTCTGGACGATACATTATTGGTTCCAAAGCTCTGGGTTGTTCGGTCGTACGTCGTTCTTCCTGTTATCTTATCAGAATGTTTAGTATTTTAGCCCAGATCTTCCACTTTTTTGTTTTCGGTTGGCAACCTCTCGCAGGTACAGTAGTAGGTTCGACAAAAACTGGAAAGTCGCTGTCTTGGCTGTTCGCTGCTTCTTTTTGATGATAATTTTTTCTTTTCAATTTCGAGTACCTAGTTTCTTGTCATAGTTGGATTTTTTCTTCTTTTTGAGGGGGCTCTTAAACAGTTTTTTTTTGCCAGTTGGGTGTTTGGGCGACTCGGGGAAAGACGACTGTGGTCCATGGTTGTCATTCGTACAACCTTCATTGTTCAACCTACCATCAATATACCATCGTTGACACAGATTTTTTGTCTTCACTGATACTGGATCATAACTTCTTTGGAGCAAGAACATCTGTCTAGAAACTCATTTCACTAAAAAGTGATATGGTTTTATTGTTTCTGAACCTTTACCACTCTTATCTTTGTAGCATTCTTTTAATTTACTCCTGAAAGAATCCCTTAAACTTTTTCACTATCTCTTGATTTGCACACCTGGAAAAAAAAGAAATGACACAAAATGAATTTACTTGTTAATTCTATTCATTGCCTATGTATTAATTTTATCTTATTCTTTTATGTACCAAATTTTACTCCATGTTACATTGTTCTCCTAATATCTACACCTAATTTTTAGTTAAAAGGCATTTGGCCACTGCCTCGTCTTTCAAGTCGTCAAGAAGGAGGGTTACTTCGGTTGCCTAATGTAACAGTTGAAAGGATCGTTCAAGAAAGATGCTGCGTGATATGGGAATAATTGGTCAAGGGGCTCATGCCTTTTTTAACAGCAGACGATGTAGGCAACATTGCATGGAAGTCCTAGATAATGGACAATGGAGGTCCTAAATGGAAATTTCTGAACTGCACTGAATGTTTTGATAGAAAACATATTAAACTGAAATGCCTCAATAAGTCCGAAAGCATATATTTCAGCTATAAAAAGTTCTTAGCTATAGTCTTACATGCAATGGTAGGAGCCGATTACAAGTTCATTTGTATCGATGTTGGAGCCTACGGTAAACAAATAGTGTTTTTGGGAACTCACAGCTATTTAGAGAACTAGAATACGGTGGACTATTGACTAATCAAGAGAAAAACCTTCCAGAATGTGACATTACCATACCCCATGTTATAATAGGGGACAGAGGGTTTCCTACGAAAACCTACTAGGTATGCCCTTATGCTCAATGGAATTTGACATTTGACAAAGAAATTTATAATAATCAAGAAAGGTTGTTGAATGTGCCTTTGGTGTTATAGCCAACAAATGACACATATTGTTGTATGTTCAAACCTATTGTACTTTCCCCAGAGAAAGCAGAAAACATAGTTAAATGTATATGTTTATTACATAATGTAATTCTTAACAAAGGACAAATGAAAATGCCCGAAATAGATTGTACTAATTCAAGTGAACCAAGATATTACTTTGATTGTGGATCACCCTATATGTCCTTCAATAGAAGCACTAATAAAGAATAATAAATTACAAGAATTAATTTTCAAAACAAAATTCTTATACTTTATTTCATGTAGAAATGAAAAAAATGCTACGTAAATTCAGACGGTCAGAAATGACAAACTTTCTAGGAATGATTTTAGTTGAAATATTTCTAAGAACTGATAGGCTTCCAATAATTTATCGTTTTCTGTTCAGTGTTTATTGAGCCTCATGTTGAGTTTATTTGTACAATAAACTTTTTTTATGAAATAAAGTTTGAAAAAAAAAGATTTTTTTTGTGTTTGAAAAACTCCGGATTACCCGGCTCTGCGGTTTGGCTTGTTAGCTAACTGGCGATAAACGTTGAATATTTTGAATAAATGAATATGAAAATATAATTACCTACTTGTCTCCTTCATATCTGCTGCTAGTTCATTCCACAACTTCATTGTCACATTTCACAAGTGGTACTGCGGCTTCTTTTGGTCCACGAATAGTTTTTCTCATGAACTAAATTTATTAGTTACTCACTATCTATTATTGTCGCACTAAACAGTCTAAAAAAACAAACAAGACTGAATGTTTTGCGATGTAGCATGAGAACTCGCTATTTCCTTCCACTGGACAAGCTCCAATACTAGTACACATGTTTGATTTGTGTATCCCATCGTAACCAAATGACACTTGTTTTAGTGCAACAACTATGTAGTTTGTTGTAGCTGCCAGTGGACAAGAGGCCTTAAAGGAAATCAGGTGGGAAGCTACGTGACAGGGAGAGGGAATGAAGGATAATAGTGGCAGTACCAGTCTATCCTCTTCCAACAGTGTATTGTCTGACAATGTTGTACTGCAGGACATTGAAAAGATGTTTATTGCTCAATCTGGCTTCATTAATAAGAGACACGTTTCTGTTTTGAAGTAGAGCAGTCAATTTGTTAATTATTTGAAGTTTTAACAGGATTTGATAACAGTTTATCAGCTCCCTTCCAACAAATCATTATGGAGCCTATATCATGCTTCACTGACAAATCCAAACTCAAACCAGAAATCCACTTACCAGTACAACACTGAATCGAGACACGTCTCTGGGAACAAAAAATGATTTAACATTGATTCATAGGTAATAAACATTCTTGTATGATTTTCATTCAATGTATTATAATTTGTACAGCTGTTACAAGCAGCTTCCGAAACAAATCAACAAAAGAAAATTAACAGCTCTATGAAACTTTTAATTTTATCACTGTGAGTTTTTGTTATCAGAACTTGTTGCAGACATACATGAATGTTGACATATCGAAACGCTGTTCATTAATACACTTGTGAAAACTGATTTTAGATGGCTAAAAGTATAATTAATTTAAAAATTACATACAGCAGGATAAAAGATAGTCCAAACAAAGAAAAGCTTCTAATGATAAACTAAATGAAAACCCAAATGATCCCATTTCACAAGAATAGAAAAAGTGGATGAAATAGACACTATATTCTGGGGATAGATATAATGATAGTCAAAATAGCAAGTTAAATCAATGTGGGCAGGATCAGAGGACTATGATTTGTAGAAAAATATTTTAAAATGATTCCCACATCCTTAAGGGAAAGCCCTGTACATAAATGTGATTATTGTATGAAATATACTTTATAAAAAATTACAGACTTAATTTTTACTACTTATGAAAATCAAAATGAATGCATAGATATTAAAAGTTAATTCATAAAAAAAAATGTGCTTAAGGTGTAGTTAACAACCCAGAGTAGTAAAATAAATGGTGGCATGAATAAGTTAAAAATAAGTTTTAATTTTGGAAATAATAATGCCAATCAAAAAGTTCATACCTGCTATCCTTTCAGGATGTGGCCTTACAGGACTAGGAGCTAATTCACTAGGACTAAACGTTACTGGAGGAGGACTACTTGCTACATAAAAATCTTTTAATTCAGCCTTGGCAGCTTCATCTGCAATCCTTTTGTTATCGATTATCAGATGATAAGCTATTCCAAGCTGATCGTGAGGATCACCGGACAAAAGAGCATTATGGACTTCATGCTCCTTAACTCCAAATTTCTGAAACAGAAATTAACAGGTTTACCATAACAGAAATTCATACTAGGTTAAAATTATTTAGTCAAATGTAACTTTAAATGTGATTCAGGAAGTTGTTTTCCCATAAGTAGCAATATTAATAATTCATTTTTATCAACTCCATTAAATAGTTTCTCAATAAACTCATAAGTTTTATATTATATTAAAGTCAATTAAAATCATGAGAATATGCATAATAGTAAAAAAAATACACACCTCGCAAACTTCTTGAACAGCATCTGTATCGATTACAGAAGAATCCTGTTCTACAGGTGAAGGGAAAAGATAGGCTGGTAAATCTCTTTGAAACCAGTCGTGTTTCCTTTGAAAAAAAATAATTAAGGTTATTTTGTAATCAGATAACCAAAGCAAGCCAAAGGGAATTTTGTAGGAATTTCAAGAATTAATAAATACTGGATTTTTGTTTTCATTAAAAACATTTTCCTATTTTCCCCCCACAATAATCTTGCCTCTGGTTTCTTCTTGAGAAGAATTTTTGGCAATCTTGTCCCCCATTGCTATGTCTTATATGGGGGAAAAAAATTATGAGACCTACATGTTACTTAAGAGATCCAGCAGGTAGTGACTGGAGGGGGACCTAGTTTTTATAAAATGGAGGCTGGGAATAATGCATGGAGGCCAGGTTTAATGCATTTGCCTACAAACAATATGGCAAATGGAATGGCAGAAGCTAATAATGTTCCCCCAGATACTAGTAGACTACTGCTAGCTAACTCCAGTTACCTTTGCTTGCGTGTTGTTGTTATTTTTTTATTGAATTATAAAGTAAATAGGATAGGGTTATTTATAGAATAACACATCAGGCAAATGGCCTCCACGACTTTGCTGGCACATACACACTCTTTTGTCGAAATTTTCCATGACCATTTGGCATAAATGTAGTTGAATTTCATTGATGCAGCGTTGAATTTCCTCTTTTAATGCATGGGTGGATGTGGGCTTGTTCACATACACCTTTGACTTCAAATAACCCCATAAAAAGAAATCTTAAGGTGTTAAATCACGTGATCTAGGGGGCCAATTCTGATCACCGAAACAAGAGAGTACACGACCTGGAAATGTCTCATGCAGTATTTGAATTGTTTCATGGGCTGTATGGCATGTGGCACCATATTGTTGAAACCACATATTGGGCACATCAATATCATCTAATTTTGGCACAAAGAACTGTGTTATCATGTCGCGATATCAAGCACCAGTAACAGTCACTACTTGACCAGCCTCATTTTCAAAAAAGTATGGTCTAATGATGCCTTCAACCCAAAATCCACACCAAACAGTGACACTTGTAGATGCATTTGTTTTTCGACAATCACATGAGGGTTCTCCGAACCCCAAATGCGACAATTTTGTCGATTAACAAAGCCATCAAGATGAAAATGTGCTTCATCGGTTAGGAGGGTGCTTCATTTGCTTGAAAAATCAGCATCCACTTGTTGATGTTCAATAATCCATTCAACGAACTCTCTTTGCTGTGTATGGTTATTAGGCTTCAATTGTTGTGTTAACTGAATTTTGTAAGCATAGAAACCAAGATCTTTAGTGAGTATACGCTGTAGAGAGCTTCTTGAAATTTGCAATTCTTGTCTACGATATTACAATTAACTACAAAATTTTACCTGATAAGGTAGAATAGGTGAAAGGTGAAGTTTCAAAGGACATCGGAGCTAGCAAGAGACGAATGTTAGTGTAAGTGAACAAAACTCTTTACTTTGAGATTACATACCAAATAAAATACTGTACATACACATAAGCAGTGAATTATGAGCAAAAAATTATAGTTATAAATATACATACTTGATATCTTCAATAGTTGCTCTTTTCATAGGGTCTATTTGAAGCATGTGGCATAAAAGTGTAACCACACTTTTGTTTAAATATTCAGGAATTGGAAAAACTCCAGCTAAAAAAATAATAATAACATATGTCAGTAATACAAAATTATCTTATATATTATAGTTATATAGTATCTTGAAACTGTCATTCAATAACTTTCACTACTGTTAAGATCCTCTAATATATAAGCTTAAAATGACAGCATGCTGACTGTGAATGTAAATTTTTTGTGTGGTATGAACTTTTTTGTTATGACAAAGCCTAACTACTAGTTTCTCAGACAAATTATGTGTTATAAGCCACATTGAACTAACAAGAAAAAAATAATTTGGTGCCTTTAAAAGCCAACAGTTGCCACATGCAAATTCCTAAATTACAAACATTTACACATAATACATGATTCCTACAATGATAAAGGTGTAGGTCTGACTGGGGAAAAAAACTTATTAGAAGTGCTACAAGATGGCCATTTCCAACGATGTTCCATCTGAATAGTACACTGTAAATTAGCCTTAACCAAGCTTAAACATAATAATTTTAATCTAACTGAAAATGTAAATGGAAAATGCCTCATAGATCACCATTTAATTCATTTAGCCAGCGAGCTTATTAAGTTATTGTGTAAATTTTTTTTCACCATTGTGAACCTCCAGGGTACAAAATTATATATAAAATACAAGATTAGTAATCTTGATATCGGCTGAAAATGTGAAGATCCTCAATAATTTGTTGGCCATGATGTAGAAAAAACAGAATCAGCGTTTTCTGCTTGACAAAATGGGGTGATACAAAATTATTTTTGAATAGTGATGACTAAGGGTAGGATTTATATGTAACAAAAAAAAAGCAAAATGTGTAAATATATATGTATTTATTTATACAGAAATATGTAAGTAAAAATGAGGAATATGTAAAAATGTAAATACCATAATAGTAAATCCAGTGAATAAAAGTTTATAAAAACAACAAATATTTTCTAATCTTAGTATAAAAAAATGTTCAAAAGATATATATATCAGGTTAGCCAAAAAGTCTGTTGGGTTTTTGTCGTCACGAAACTTCAAGCAGTCTAATATGTAGCTAACTTCAGTCCGTCCCTTGCGAGTGCGCTCTCATCAGATACTAGACACTTCAATGTAGTTTGACGCGAAATTTCGACGAGACTGATTGTATTTTGTGTGTTTAGGATCATCCTGAAAATGGAAAACCAAAACGAACATTTTCGACACCTCATGCTTTTTTATTTTAAAAAAGGCAAGAAAGCAGTGGAAACTTGCAGGAAGATATGCGCTGTATACGGAGAGGATGCTGTTACAGAACCTGTGTGCAAGAAGTGGTTTTCAAGATTTCGATCGGGAAATTTTTCGGTTCAAGGCGCACCTCGCTCTGGCCGGCCAACTGAGATTAACAGCGAGAAAGTGAAGGAATTACTCTACACCAATCCCCGTTATACAACTAGGGAGATCGCAGTTATCCTCAAAATATCCAAATCAAGTGTTGAAAACCATCTGCATCAACTTGGCTATGTGAGCAGGCTCGATGTTTGGGTTCCCCATCAACTTAGTGAGGCTAACTTCGCCCAAAGGATTTCAATCTGCGATTCGTTGCGGAAACGTACAGAAAACGATTTTTTGAAGAGAATGATGACAGGGGACAAAAAGTGGATCATCTATAACAATGTGGAGCGCAAACACTCATGGGCGAAGCGCGGTGGATTACCACAAACAACCCCCAAAGCAGGACTTCATCCAAAGAAGGTTATGCTCTCGATTTGGTGGGATTGGATTTGGTGTTGTCTTTTATGAACTTCTTCCCGTGAACAGGACCATCAATTCAGATGTTTACTGTGACCAGCTGGACAAATTAAAATTAGCGATCCACCAGAAGCGTCCAGAACTAGTCAACCGTGGAATGGAGATGGCAGAAAATACTTGAATAAAACAGCAATTATATCATTGATTGAATAAATCGCTTTGTGTATAAAAGTTGTGTCTTGTTTTTGCTTAAAAAACCGAACGGACTTTTTGGCCAACCTACTATATATATTATATATATATAAACACACCTAAAGAAAAAAAGAAAAAAACAACAAAATAAAACTCTTATTAAAAGTATATAAAAGTACAGGCATTTTCAAATAAAAAGCTGTACCGATGAGGCCTAAAGATAGATTTATAATGGTTGAATGACTGTTCCACATCAACCGAAGTTATTGGAGTATTTTTAAAAACTGTGATTTTCATTTGAGACAATTTGACTTTTAGATTTTCTTTAACGTCCATTCCGTGGTGCATTTTGAAATTAGCTATATGTTCTTCCAGGCTAGGTTTTTTTCCAATGACTCCTTTTAATTTTATCTACAATTTAACTCTGATTTCTTCCAGTTTTTCAATGGCACAGTTGAAAATAGGGATGCTATCAATTAATAACATGTTCTGACTCTCTAATTTTCTGGGGTAAAAAAACGGCATTCGCCGAAATATACACCAGACAATTCCACACGTTATCAATGATTCGGATTTTTGACTGCCCCAGTAGAATCAAAATCAAGTTTTGACAAAATTTCTTTTATCACAGCACTAACAATATAAAACTCACACATCATTATTAAATGTTTTATCAAGAAACTCATGAATGTACAAGGCAACTTAGTGTGTGGCAGTGTGAATTATGAGTGTAAAGGTAAGAGAAAGAGAGTAAGGGATTCCATAAATTTAGAAAATTAAACAATTCTCAGTCTAATTATCCAAATAGATAAGTGTTTATTTATAAATTTAACTCCCAAAGAAATATTTAATTTCATTGAAATATACGTTTTTCCTTTTTATACTTTTCTAGGAAGTGAATTGGGAATATTGGAAAGGGATTAAGTTTCTACTCAAGTTTCTCACTCTTAATTTAAAATTGAAACCCTATTTACTATTTACTCTACGTAAATTCATAACAAATTGAGTATAGCCTCTATATCTATTCTATAATTATGCATGCCTATTCTGAAACAATTTATTTAAATTTTTATTAATTGGTTTACCCTGCATTGCAATTCAAGACAAGTTCATCAGTGACTTAATAATTGCAATATTTACCATTTAATTAGAGACAAGAAATAAACAACTGAAAAGTGGCTGAATCATTTTACTCTGAAATAAGCAGCAGCAACTTATTTACCGATTTCATAAGCCGAATGGAAACCAATTTATTAATTCCAGATACAGGCTGTGCGGCTGTGAGAATTTACAGTTAATAACAAAAAGTCCACTCACCAAGCAGTGTTCCCAACCAAGAAGTCAATTAACAGTCGCGCACACAGAGCCATACTTTACCGTTCGCTAGCCAGCTCAGATTGACTGGTCTGACCTCGGACTCTTCCCAACTTGCCGCTTTAGCATGTATCTCCCAGACCTCAACAGTTTTATCTTTTACGTATAACGAAAATAAACGATAACATTAATTAGTAACAATTCAGCTATACATTAAATAAAGATAGATGGAATAAAAACTACAACTACATGGAAAATAAAAATATTAACTATGAAAATACTGGAATATGAACAATATATACTTAAAAATAAAACTACAACTAAATGGAAAATGTTACACTGGGTGTTACATATGTAATGTATGTAAAATAAAATTAACGAAAATTTACTTAAAATGCAATAGAAAGTGTAGGAATTGATGGTAAAGCAAATATTTTGCTCTAGGGGAAATATGTAAATACATATAAATCCCACCCCTGATGATGAAACATCTTAAAAGCTTGTGTAAACAGAAATCTCAAATACTATGAAGTTATTTTGTGTTCAGAAACTAATTTCATCACACTGTCTGTTCTGAAAATTTTCTTCACTTCTGAGGGGGTATCACTTCTCAAGGAACTGACCCAGCACCAATACGGTTATCACCACTTTACTTTGAAAAATTAGCATCTTTAGAAGCAAAAGTGGACTGTAATTACTAATTCGACAATCCAAAAAACCTGACAATTGGTCTTTTGTCCTGTCCAACCAAAAAATGGAAATTATTCCCCCACCTGATCTTGGACAACTTGCTTACCAATGGTTCGGCTTCTTGCGGGAATATTTGGAGTAGGAATAGGAAACAAATGGGGAAGGATAAGCACAAATCTTTCGAACTGTTTACCCGAAATTCTAAAATCGGCAGCCGATTCCCCTCTCTCCAATACTCTCAATACTCTCTCGACCAAAGCCGTTAAATTAAGAACTAAGCGCCAAGCCAGAAAGTCTAGCAGTCTGATTTTTCCTGCTAAACTACATTATCTCTTGGAGCCATTCTCCTCAAATATTAATAAGCTATCTTAAAGTGTCAATCTTACCATGAAAAAAGCTTGCATCAGAGTTAAATTTTTCTTTATTCATTTAAGTTCATGAGTCTAATTATTTTAATTTCATTATAGCTATTAATTGTTATAGCTAAAGCACATTGAAGAAATAATACAAATTAGCAGGGTATTCTCTTATTAATAATTTGGAAGCCTCAACATATTACTCTGGCCAAATTTTTTTAAAGTTTAGTTGGGAAAGAGTTATAACAAAAGTAGGTAAAAGCTCTGTAAATTAGCAATAGGTGGCCATAGAAAGAAGAACAGGATCTCTTCCTACTATTTTCTTCTATTTATTTAATGCACTAAATGTTTAGGAACATTTATCTACCCAAAAATAAGGGGGTAAAGCCCCCAAGAGAAATAAACTTATCTATGTACTCACCAATGCTTTTATTGGAATCAATATCAAGTCATTAATGTAAATACATCAGAGTTTAACCTTTTTTACCTATCCCGATCAAATCTAAGGTTGATGAAATGATTTCTTCAACTTTAACATGATAGTCTATTATAGAAATCAATGAGAGCATTATTTTTCCAAAATTGAATATCTTTCCTACGGTTTAAAAACAACCTGGTTATATAGTACTAATATATGAAGCTTCAGAGAACTTTGCTTCATGAAGAATCGTTTGTCAATTTTTGAAGTGAGAACTCTGAAAATTATCAATTTCCTTGATGTATTTGGTTTTACATTATAAGCACTGCTGTGATTATTAGTTTTCACATTACTTCTTGTCATTCCCCAATCCAACCTTCTTTCTATTTTTACAATCTTCTTTAGAAAGAATTAGTCAGGAAATCACAGTTGCACTTACAAATTAAGAGGAAGCTGAGAATCAAAATAAGGGTTTTTCTGCCCCTGTGGCCAAGTCATTGTCATTTACTTATTTATTCATTTATTTACTTATTCACTCATTGACTTATGCCTTATTTTACTACTGCATATTTGTATTTGTCCTATATATATATATACTAAGCAGTACATATCTACTTTAGGTACTTTTATTTTTTGTGCAAAGCTAGGTTTATGTGTATTTACATATTTGTGAGTAAATACCCAATTATGAATTTGTTTGTGTGTGTGATCGCGTAGATGTTATATTTATATTTTCCTAGCAAGTGTTTTTGTTTAATTTTATTCATATTGTTTTTGTTAACATTGATTTCAGTGTATATATGTGTCTTTTATTTGTATATTTACTTTTTATTTCAGGTTTTCTCATTTCATTTTACTTTATATTTATATATTTTATTTCTCTGCACATTTTAAATATTAGTGAGACTGATACTGTCAGAGATCCCACTTTATGTTATCTAAATGTATCTTCTTAAGAGTCTGAGCCCTAGGATAATAAAGTTAATATTATTACATAGGAACTCTCCTCCTTTTGTTCAATATGTGTTTTATTTTGATTTTTGCATTTTTTAAATCTGTACCTCTGAGGGATACAACACTATGTCCATTTTCATAACTTTACAGGAGAGGAGTTTTAAACTTTTTTTCAACAAAAAGTGTTATTGGCACAGCTATTTATTGAGATGTTGAAACAATATTTTACCAGAACATTCTATTTATTGTTATTTACATCATGCAGTTGTTATAAAATGAAAAAAAACCTTTTAACTCTGTAATAAAGTCAATATGGAAAAAAATGGACATAGTGTTGTATCCCTCCGAGGTACAGAAATGTATAGTATGCTTTCATTGGTCGCTTCTTCTTGCTGTTTTTTTTTCATTTTGTTCTTAACTTTTCTTTTGGTGCCTGTTGACGGTGGCATATCTTCTTTTATTGGTTCTATTAAAGGTTGCTGTGAGTTGGAATAGATGTAACAGAACAAGACTGGGAAGAAGAGATAACAAAATTTCTATAAATGGTCAATGTAGCAGCCCTACAGAAAAACTAAAGTAGTAGAAATTCAAAAACAATTAAAAAAAAGATAACTCACACTTAATTTTTCTGAAAAGTGTAGGAACATGCTCATCATCAAATGGCAGTGTACCACATAGCAGAGCATATAAAATGACACCGCATGACCAAATATCAACTTCAGGACCTGCATACAACTTTCCAGAAATAACTTCTGGAGCAGCATAATTTGGAGAGCCACAACTGGTTCTTAAAAACTCCCCATCCATCATCATATTAGAAAGCCCTGAAACCAACAAATAGTATAATAAAGGAAAGTATTAATATTAATTTTGAAATATATACATAGATAGTATATATTTAAGTTATTATTAAATTACATTTAAGTACTTAAAGTAATTATATATATATATATATATCAGAATCTTGATATTAAGTTTTTGATATAAAGCTTTTTCCCCAAAAATTAATTATGTACAAATCTTACCATTTAATTTTCAATATAACATTTATCAGGTTTATATTTTTCATAAATATAAAATTTTGATTTGAAAATTATTTACTCATAAGAATATGAATATTCTTTTTCACAGAGAAAGAAATGTTGACAAAAATAAGGCAAGAAACATTCCCTTTAAAAATTTATAAGGAATTTTTAAATTGTTTAACAACCCCCATTTATTTGGCCATCAAGTCATTCATTCTGTACCAGTCCAATAAAGGGTAGACAACTCTCAAATTTGATGCTACATCTGAGGCAAAGTTGTTAGATTTAGTTGAATTAAGGCACTGCACAAAATGCTCACAAGCCATTTACACCATTCACAATACGAAAGTATTACACAGATGTTTCACAGCTACACCTAAGCAGTGTACATGTTTTAGCAGATGATCATGGTTAGTCACCATCCTGAAAGTGGTCAAGCTGACTCCTCATAACAGAGCCAGAGGTACTTGTTAATATTATGAAATGTACTGAAAATGTTAATACTTTAAATATTTTACATAAGGTGTTCATGATTAAGCATTGGTAGCGTATTATTTCAAATATTTTTTTGTCAGTTAGTAGGTACTTCAAGTTGTCCATTTTTGAGTGCCTATTATGTTTATTTAGAGGCCAATAAATGACTCACTCTTAGACCCAAATCTATTTAAACATCTATTTTCAATAAAGATTATATTTATGTAAGAATAAAGCTCACACCCGAGACTATAAAAAAACAAAAACAAACATAATATAATACATGGAGAATGACTTTAATGACAAATAATAATTGCTTCCGTTCTCTAACACCATGACCTCCACAGTTACAGTCTTACACATAAAAACATATTACATATTGTAATGATATTTTTATAGGCAATATTTGTAATGAAGTAACATGTTTCAAGCATTTATGTATGTCTTTGAGTTGGATCCAAATTAATTAGTAATTATCAATTAGTTATAGACATTTTCAAAGATCACAGATTGACGTAAAAACTGAATGAAATAATTGTAATGTATTGTTATTGAAATAGTATATATTTGTTTGTGGTTAATATTTAAAACACTAAACCTGATTCAGTTGCAAGACAGGTTGTGTAAATGAATCCTGGCAAAGAAAACGATCACGTAAAGGGCCAAAACCTAAAAGAAGTATAGATATACCTACCATTGCCAGATTGCACACTACAGCTGTAAATAGTACAAGTATAAATTCAAAAATAAGGATAATAATTTTATATTTTGTTCTTCTAACCACAGTTCACAAGATTGTATCAAGGCTCAAAATATGTCATTTAAGGAGAGAAGAAGGCTGGTGGAGTTGAGTAGGTTATGTTATTTTATGTTACAACATTGTTGAAGAAACCATGCATTAGGACATTTTAAAAGAAAGCAATACAGATTTTAATATAATATATTCAACATACTATGTGGTTAATTTACCACAAAAAGAAAATAGACACAATCATCTATAAATAATTAAGACAAGTAAACAATAATAAATAAAATATATCATTTTTTCCCCCATCAAAATATACGCTCAATACAAAATTATAATATAACCAATAAATATATAGGAATATAAATAAATAATATTACTATAATAATACCACATTATATCAAATAATTACACTTGAAACAATAGTACATTGGAATATACAACAGATAAATAATAATAATATATCAATAGGTCAGCCGATAATGGCACCAAAGATCCCTAAACCACATATATAAAAATGTTTCTTATCAGATACCAATTATGCGAGGGGTTAGTGACCAGTCCTCCAGATCCTCTGCCATATTTTTTATTTTTTTAACAGCTGGAACATTTATTGACAGATAGTCTTCCATGCAGAAGGACTGGGAAATTTCTTAACTGATATAAGCTTCACAAATATGTAACAGGTTGTAGTCTAAGTTAGACTAGTAACTTAATTTTGTGGGATAAATAAGTTAGATGTAAGAAAATTCAATTTGCTTGAATTATTAAAGAAAGTCTGTAAGTAAATGTTGAAGAAAATAAATGCTATTTGTAACTGTCTACAACTATTTATCCAAAATTTCTGTACCGTAGTGTTTTGTGAATGTTCAGCAAAAGGTGGGGGGAAATGAAGAAACAGTTAGTTAACAGTTTAAGTATCAAGTATAAGAAAAAGGATAGCAGCCCTTACAAAGCGAAAATACAATAAAACTACAGCTCCCAAAAATTCTAGTGGACAGTAACTTTAAGAATCTATTTGTAGCCAATATAGTGTTGGAATCGGAAATAAAGAGGAGAGCTATACAGAAACAAAGTAAGGTTTACAGTCACTAATCTGGTATTTTGACCAGCTCACACTCCGATTGCTTTTATTGCTAAACTAGTTAAATATACCACCACTTGGAATTATTCTTGATTCAAATAGTGAAATAAGCTTGATACAAATAAAACTCACCAAAATCAGCTATTTTAACATGAAGGTTATGATCTAAAAGAAGGTTTTCAGGTTTCAAATCTCTATGCACTATCATATGGCGGTGGCAATAATCCACACCAGAAATAATTTGCTGAAAAAACCTTCTAGCTTCATATTCTTTTAGCTGAAAATAAATTTATTAAAAATAAACTCTAGCTTAATACAGAGATAAAGAAATAATGTTCCACTTACTTTACCGTGTTTGACAATATAATCAAAAAGTTCTCCTCCAGAAACATACTCCATTATCATGAATATATCTGTTGGTGTACTAATAACTTGATATCTGAAAATAAAATTATAAAACCTTGAAACTATTTCAAAAAAATTAGAGACATGATTTTCCCCATATACATTCAAGAAATAAAATATAAAACTGAAATAGGCAATCATTTTTTGAGTCTTTCAGTAGGTTCAAAGACAAAATACAGCATATACTTCTTATCCTGGTAGAGAACAGTTATAAATGAGATTTTCAGTTGATAGAATGACCAACTCTATTTGTTGATTTATAGCAGTTGGGGTCAACTCGCATCATTACTGCAATGAGAACTGTTCACATGTCTGCCATTGATATAAGTGGACCACCAGTGAGATCAATGCATGGAGTTTTACATTAGTCATTCTGTCAA
The DNA here is from genome assembly GCA_930367205.1 of Acanthosoma haemorrhoidale. Taxonomy (NCBI): domain Eukaryota; kingdom Metazoa; phylum Arthropoda; class Insecta; order Hemiptera; family Acanthosomatidae; genus Acanthosoma; species Acanthosoma haemorrhoidale. The sequence goes on from OV884009.1 coordinate 64,752,241, forward strand.
CTGAAAGGTTTATATAACCGTTTCCCTCGCAAAATATAATTATACCACTGATATCTTGATAATAGAAAAATAAATACGTCCTTAACACCTGTTTTTTTGCAATTTGTAATTATTTTTCTCAATCCCATATTGTTAGTTTTGGAAATGGAAAACCAGATTTACCATTATATTACGAATTTCTACTTAATTTTTTTTTTTGTCCAAATTGTAAGACGTACAGTTAATTTTATTTAGATTCTGCAAAAAGTGTATGACTATCTACCAATAGAGAAGATGTCATCTCCTGTACTGAAAGGGACTACGAAAGACTGTAAATCTCTAATAATAAAAGACTACTAATCATCTAACAAATTATGATTAATAATTCATTGATTCACTGTAAACCCAAAATTGTTATTTTAAACCGGATTTTGTTGCAAACTTCCAAGAAAAGAAGTTCTTGCTCAGCAGAAGCACTTGTTCAGGCACATAAGGGCAAATGGAGCCGACTTAGTGCCAAAGCAAACATTATGTAAGAACTTTAGCAGTAGATGAAGGCAAAGTAGATCACAAAACAAATGGGTAGAAGACGTAGAAGGAGACATGCAGCAATAGTTATTAGTGAGCGACAGAAGATAGTGACACAGGCAATAATAATAATAAATATTATATTATCAGTTAACCTTATGCATTAGTAATGAATAACTCTATGAATTATCTCATATCATTAATTACTTAATATGCTTACAATTTTATATAATTGATGTGTTACTAAAGTCTAAAAAATAATAATCATGTAGATAAACAAGAGGGCTGGAGATGTAACCTATTTTATTTATTTCAAGTTAAATTTGAAACTCCATCAACCACTAAACTAATTGATAATAATAATAATAATAACATTACTTACAATTTAATAATATGAGGGTGTCTGAAGAGTTTGAGGTTTTGAATCTCACGGCGAATTTTACCAACAACATCCAAACTTTTAATCTTTTGCCTATTTAAAATTTTTACAGCTACCTTATGTTTAGTAAGTTGATGCTCTCCAACTAAAAATTAATCCTTAGTTAAATAAAATATATTAAAATAAATATGTCTTTTGGGCTCTAAATTTTATTATTTTCTTTATTTTGACTAATTTAAAAAAAAAATACATTGAAAGTATAATGCTCCTTTCAATTCGCTGTCTTCATTAATAGAATCAACTTCAGAAATTATATACAGATTTTTTTATTGCTAAACCAGTCAAAAAAATTTTTTTTTTCAAAACTGTTTTTTTTCAGAATGGTATGAAGAGATAAAGTGAAAATAAAAAAAAAAAAATCCACAAAACTTAAAAGGTAATATTCCCAAATAGCTGGAAGAAATTGAGAAATATAAAAATTGAAAATACTTATAAATAAACCTTTACCAAGGAAATGATATAGTGTTAACTGTCTACAAACATTCCTCAATTTTAAACTAAAATGCATGCATAATACAATACATGCTGATATGTCCAAATGTTTTTTCCCTGGTTCTTAATCACTCATTTTTAGGAATAAATAATATCTGAAACTGAGACTGAAAGCCTAAGGAATAAGGTATCAGAAAGTAGAATAAAATTATCAAGATTACAAAAAAAAAACTTTTTGTAATGAATTATAAACATTAACAGTTATTTATTTGAAGTCTTTTTTTATTTTTTATTATTCTTTCACTAGATCTGAAATGCCTGTTAAGAAAGATATCAAGCCTCAGACCATCATTATCTATCCATGCCAAGGCTCAATTCATAACTCTGAAACCCTGATACAATAGATGCCCGATAAACCCTGTGTTAAAAGCCCCATATCTTCAGGCCAACCAAGACATGAGATCCATAAAGATGTATCAAGAGCAGGAAAGATAAGAATTTGAATCCATGCAGGATAACCTACTAGCTACCCCTTATCTTTTCGTTTTTATAAGGACATAATTATACAGTTTCCTTTGGTCATATTTCCTCTCCCATTCTGGTAACATGGTCATACCAACCAAATGAGTTTATTTGTCCATTTCTTAGAGAAAATTCTGATATACTCCAACAAGATTTTCGTGTTGAAATATGATAATGCATGTGGAAGGGAATAGCAGGCTGCATCAACATTAGGAGGGCAACAGTCAAGGTCATAGGTTCCCTGACATCTATCTGATTGGCTCTGGATTTTGAGTTTTTACTTCTTATTTATTTATAAATTTAAGTTGATATCATTAATTTTAAGGTCATTAATACATATGCCACAATTTTCAAGGACCTCTACCTTCTTTCACCATGACTGACTAACCCTCTTCCACCCCATGTATCTTGTCCTCAGGTATAAGGCTCCTCCATTCCTACAACATTTCTGCGGCTACATCGATAGGCTTCAATAGTAAAACCACCTCTGATGACAAGCAAATATTACTTTTCTTTCCACATCACCAATTTGGCTTCACAACAGAATTGAATTAATGTTTGGTACTATGTCCCCTCCTCAAACCTATTCTTCACTATTGTGCTTCATCCCCCCTCAAATATTATTATTATTATGTACTCTACATCCGTTAACAACCTTGTCTTGACCATAAACCTAACCTGGAAACACCACATTTACCAAATCACCCGTTGCTCAATATTCCCTCTCAAACAACTACACCATTGCAACTATCTCCTCCTACAGAAAACTACCCCCCCCCCCATTTCTCGAATATTGCATGGTTACTCCAGGTTAGAATGATTGATCCCTGCTAAACAACACTGATACTTCCTTAGGCACCTTGCCTACAACTCTATATCCACCAAAAATCCAAAGCAGCTTCTTGACCCAGGACATTATACCATTTCCTCTTGTCTCTTTTCACACTCATTTTGTCCAGCCAGTTTAACCTTAAATGTTCGACAGCCTTATCTGTTTTTTGAGCTTATGTTATACACTCATTATATCTCAATTTCACATCTTTTCATTTCCCAATAAGGTCCCAGGTTTCCTTAGCCTGCTAGTTGAAAGCCAAGTACCACCTCGCTCATATCGCTTTTCCATTTTTGTTGCTCTTGAGTGTAGCGAGTCGAGTGTTGCTGTTAGGACTCTAAACCGGTTGCACAGTTCCAACTTGAATTCTTGCATCTTTCTTAAATCTCCTAGTAAATTCACATCATATCTCTTGCAGCGTGATTCAAATTTTCATGCAGAACTTTATTCTAACTATGTAAATGACTGATCCAACATGCACCTCGCTTGTTTTTCACATCATAGAGAGAACTACAATATTTAAAGGAAGATGGAGGCATTGCCCCCATTAAATTTGCATTGACCCTTTGGGTCTGAAGACTACACAGTATTAGTAGTTATATTTCTTTTTGCAGCAATTTAAAAATAAAAATAATTTAATTTAAGTAAATTAAGTAATTAATTTAATAACAATAAAAATAATTTTCTTGGAGAGGCTATCAGTATCTCATTTATTATTTTTTATTCATTAATCATATTTAACAAGTCAACGTTAACAAAAATTAGATTAGTGGAATGGCTAGTTTATCCTCAATTACACATATAATGGACAAATCATGTATGGATATTGTAAGTGAGAAACAAATGTTGCCAATCCAGTGATACAAATTTTATAATATTTAAGTAAACTCAATAATTATATCATTCCATATAAGTCCAAAAGATGCCTGAAAGGTGGACTTGTTGAATGTGATTATGTGAATAAAAAATAATAAATGAGAGGCTAGAAAATTATTTTCTACAACTTTTCTTTTATTCTTTGTTAGGTTTCAAATTTATCCTCACGAAAAATTCGTCTTCCTCAGCCTCAGTTTCATTTTTATTTCTTTAATGTTCTTCTTCTTCTTGAAATAATTATTTAAATTGTTGTTTATTTTGCAGGCTCTGAAGATGTTAAATATCAAGTGGATTCTTAGGATTCCAACTTATCTGACAATTGTTCGAAATCACTCCCTAAAATTAACCACTGAGCTACCACACTCAGTTTAATTTATCTTTCATTTAAAAAAATACAACTTGAGAATTTTTTTATTGAAATAAAATTGTAATTTTCAATCTCTATTCATCGATAACCAATTATAATTAATGATCCCATTCACACCTTCTTTATAGTTCACCATTCACTCATTCATTCATACATTATAAACAAATTAACACAGCCCAAGGATTTTCTGCTTTGGTATATTATTATTCTTAATTGATTACTTATTATACTACAGCTTTTAGATTAGCTGATCCCATACCCTAGAAAACTAAATTTAAGGTTTAAGTGCCATCTATCTCATTATGAAGTGTTGCACCATGGATTTTTTAAAAAATAAATTTTAACAACTGATTAGATTATTAATTTATAAATTTGATACCTCTAACCCTTTATTTCTTTAATAATTATATGTTAATATTAATATATATGATGTTTTAACCACTTATTTATTTACTGTCATGCTGTTTTTATGTGTTTTCAAAAGAAATGTTCACTAAGGTTTAGTTTTTAAAAAACTTTATGAATTCTGTATGTGTCATCATGTGTATCATGATTATTTATTAGTCTGTATAATGTGTAATCTTGAGTAACAGTCTATTTTTTTTTTTTAAACACTAGGCTTACGCTTACTCAGGAGGCTCTGCCCCTTTTACCCCAACTTGTGCTTGCGGATTGCATGTTAATACATCACACTTGTAAAGGAAGGAGCATAGCTCACAGACATGTTCATACACGACTACTACCCCCCCCCCAGGGACACGCGGTTTACTCAAAAAGGGTATTATGGAGTTGATTAATTTACTTAAATTTTTGAATATTATTCAGGAATGTTATAAAATATTTATATTTTATTGAAATAGCATTACTTGACAAAAACATTTTTACTTAATGGTATTACAGTCTGAAGATGATCGAAAATTCTCAAGAATTTGTAAATAAATGATTGTAGAGATAGAACATTGCTTTTTAACCTGAGTTACAGCATTCTTATTGCTCTAATAATTTATGATATATCTTTTTTTTACAACCCAATCTCTTAAATTAAATGTCATGGGATTTAATGTGAAGCATTATTGGTAATCAAACCATATAAATCGTCAGATATAAAAGCGATTTGCAAATATAGAAAGTTAAATACTCAAATTTGACATACATAAGCACTTTTGCCGGCTCAAACTACTATTATCCCCCTACTTTTTAATATTAAATAGGCTAGCATTCGTGCAGGTATAGCTCAGGTGTAGACCACCTGGTCAAAGATTGAGGATGCATCGGGTAAGATCCCCAGCGCTGACAAAATCATTTTTTGGTTAATAATAATAAAAATAATGGGATCACTATCACAACTAATAATTAATTTAACAAAATCGGTATATTAACATAAAGATACACATAATACCTTTAGTAGGAAAGCTAACTCAGAAAATTTAAACCAATGGACAACATGGTAGCTGCCTCTGCCGGACTACAACTGACATTGGTGCAATATCTTGCAAGGTATGTGAGAGCAAAGCTTAAGCGATTTGCTAGGCAAGTGTCCATGCAGGAATAGCTCCATGGTAAAGACCAAACCTGAGATATGACAGGTCCCAAGTTAGAATCCTGCACCTGTCAAAATCTTTCTTCGTTAACTAATAATTTTCCTTATATTTTTCTACAGCTTAATAAAAAAATTGTCCCTTTTGGAGTAGTATTTTCACCAATTTGATGAATTGTATAGTTCTCAGGGAGCAATGAAAATCACAATAAATGTAAGAAATCTCAATTATTATTATTATTTCTTGACATATTCAAGATGTTTTAATGATTTATCAGGAGACAAAAAAGTAAAGATCTGCAATCAGAATTGCAACAAATGAAAAAAACATTGTTTCCAAATTTAGCCATACAAGTACAGTTTCACAGTTGCTCAAGCACTAGGAAAGTTCCAGATTTAAGCTCTGGTGGTGTCACTGTTTTCTCTTACCCAATTAGTGTTTCTTCTTAACAATAATTTTATTCTTCTAAATTTGATATCGTAAAATAAAATACTCATTAAATCTTACTTGTATGAAGTTACTACTAAAATCTTACTTTTAACCTTCCCAAATGTTCCAACTCCTAATGTTTGTCCTAATATATAATGTCCAATTTTTACAATAGGTTGAGGTGATGCTTGATTTCTATCAGACATATTTTATAATCTAGATGCCAAGGCAGTATAATGTTGGTTTTAGATGAAATAATTATCTTTGGATTTTAGCCCAAGTGATTAGTTTACATCTAAGGAGTTAACAAACATTATATACAATTTACATATAAAAATATAGCAAAAAAAACTGCAGTGACAATTATCAAAAATTTTACAAGAAGGCTATAAAGAACTAAGTTACTAAATAAATGCCAAAGAGAACCATTGTTATCCGTTTCAGTTTCCGAAACATAGTGTGTTCACGAAAACGTCACAGCATAGTTCTTTGAAATTTGAATTTTAAAAACACAATAGGACAATTCATGTACAGAAATTTGGAATGAAGTGATTTGGTATTCCTTGAGGAAGCAGATTAGTATGGCTCACCGTTTCAAGATTTTTGTCAACACCGAAGGTATAGGTAGCATGCAATTTCAAGCTAGTACGAAGAAATCGTCTTTCCTATATCTGTTTGTGTGTTTTATGTTCGCCAAGAGTTGTTAAAATTATTCACTCGGTATGAAAATTCAACTGAATTATTTCAGATATTGCAGTTGGATGATTATAATTAAAATACATTTTTTGGGAACTATATAAAAAAAATCATTAAACATGAAAAAAGTCAGGCTAGCTCCTGAATTTATGATTTCTCAAGTCATAGCTTAGAAGCTATTTAAGATTTAATGTTTTGAGGCTTTTTTTAACTGCGGCTAACAACACAATACATATTATAACGTAAAAATAAATTAAAATATATTCATAAAACATTTTAAAGCCGACAATAGAAATCGCGTGCTAATACCGAACGAGGAGAAATAATTGGATTTTTTGGTGATAATTTTAGTTGGATATTTTTTAAAAAGAAATTTATTCTTGAGTAAAGTATCATCAGTCAAAAATAATAAGATATTTTCTCACTGTTATACAGGGGGTGATCGAAAAGTAATGCAAGTGTTGTAAAAAAAAAATATTCAAGATATAATTACAAACTTTTAGAAATCGTTGAAGTACTTCCCTCGGGCGTCTACACATTTTCTGGCGATTTAACCAGGCACGGTACGCGCCCAGGGAGGCCTCCACCCTCATTCAGATCGTCAGTGGTTGGTGGCCGCCCAGAGCGCGGTTACCTCTTCTCGGTCATCCTAAAACATCTTCAACTACCTTGAAACTTGCGAAGACGATATGGCCCCTGATGTCTTGTTGGATCAATTGATTCGTATCCGTATAATATTTACCAAGTTTGGCGCAGAACTCGTGTACCGTTGTTCAATCATTTACTCCATCGCGCGACGTGACAAGGTCTTTGAGGCGAGTTTCACAAAATCAACAATGTTGACAAAACCACTGCTCGGAGCAGACAAGCCTTGGGCGCATTTACATATAGAGAGATATAAGAGAGAGAGGAAAGTGCCCTGAACCGAGCACCCCTAAAGAGGACCCCCGGTATCCTGGCATTGCATTCTACCAAATTCAATTAGGACCAAGTGTAAATTGTAGTTTAGGCTTCTACCAATTTAGAGTGGAGGGCACACGTCACTTGTTGCTTGTCAGTCCACCATTAAGTGTTTTGACAGTAGACAACGTTTTTACATATTATTTCTCCTAGATATTGGCAGGTAAGCCTTTTTACCTGGATACATGTATTCGTAAACGGTAAGGTTTAAGGTTAATGCTTATCATGAAACCGTTTCATTGAATTGTTTGGTTAAAAACTATCTGGTTTAAAAAATATAAGCTTTTAAAGTCAAAATTTTTAATAAATATATTACCATTATAGTTTGCAACTAGATTGTTTTATCTGATTTTATACTTTTTTTTTTTTTAATTTTTGATAGTGTTATTTTGATTGTTTATATTAGAGTGAAGGGTACGTTTGTTGTTATAAAAGAAATCATTGAATATCCTGCGGAGGATACTGGATTGTAGGGACTGGATGCGAAAAATATTGGATACCCCAGACTCCGTAGGACCAGCTAGGTTGGATTATCGATGTGTATATCAGTCTCTTGTTTTCTATTGTTATTATAGAACAATTGTCCATGAGATGAAGAGTAGTTTGAATCGCCTGTTAGTATCGTGTCGTTTAGATGTAATGTGGGAAGGGGGTTTAAATTCGCGGTTAGTGAAGTGCGAGGAGCGGAACGAAAACTGATGGGGGGGGGGGCATCTATACGAGAGTCGAGGAAATCTGCTAAGCGTTTAAGGAGAACCTTTTCAAGGATTTTTACCATGATGGGTGGGAGGGAAATGGAACTATAAGATCCAGGAGAGTTGAGTTTTTTTTTTGTGGAACATTTGATTGAAGAGTATTTCTAGATGAGAGCCGTAAGTGGTTCTGAGGACCGAGTAGTAGTTTGAACGTTTGATAATATTTGGAGTGGCAAGTTTGAAACCAGGAGATGTTCGGGCAGGGGCGGAGGAGAAAGAGAGGGGTTTGTCCAATTTATTTAACACAATAGAACACATTGTAACAGGGTCTACTATGTTTTCGCGTGGACACATTGAGTGCAAAGGCAGAAGCGATTAGTTTATCTGTATTTGTCCAAAAGCCATCGTTATGACGGATGGGATGTAAAGTGTTAGGGAATGGTAGAATTCTTTTGGTTGCTGTTCAGTAGGAGTCGGTTGATAGATTCTGTGAATGTTTTGTAGAAGTAATTTTGGAATTCCACCTGAAATTCTCTAGTAAGTTGGTTACATCATCTTTTACGGATGGGTAACGAGAAAGTGGCCAAGACCTTCATGCCATTCTTCTATTTGATATTTGCTGTTGAATGTATCTTGCCACCGGTTTACCTGCCTTCAGTTTATTTTATTTGAATAGACTGTTTTGAACTGCAATCGTTAGCTTATAGACAACGTGGTCTATGCCCTCATTAGTTTGGAGTGGGGAGTGGAGGTCAAGAGAGGAATCGAGAATTTTGGAATGACCTCCAATAAATTGGAATAATAAGACATGACTTTTGGTTGCAGAGTAACAGGCATTGATATAGCTTTTTAATGAAATAAGGCTGGGATATGTTGGTTAAGTTGGAAGGAACATGATTCAGACGAGAGTTTATTAAATATTGGACTATTTCAGGGAGTTTTAGGGCGTGGCAGTCATGCGTTGGAGGTTGGGACTAATATAGCTGGGAGCTTTTGTGATACTTCAGTACGGGGGATAATTAAGGATTGTAGTTTGGGTCGGGATGTTAATAATTTCCGTGAGGTTATAGTATGATTCAAGTTGAGGAGGAGGAATATGATAATAAGTAGGTCAGTGTTGGGGCTGTTGTGATCTGGTATTATGCGCATAAAACCTACGCGCTGAGTTAATTTAAATATTCTAGTTTAGTTTATAATTGATGCAACTTCATTTGGTACATATTAATCTGTAATACAATGACAAAAACAACTGCAAGGCCTCTCATGTTTGGGCCAACCAGTATTGGATAACATTTACCTACGAATTCAAAATTTGGATTTTTGGAAAAGTTTGGTGGTTTATCATTTGAGAGGAATAGACACCTTTAGATGGTTGCAATTTTTTATCAGAGTAACGGTATACATCTGTGGTGCCTTTATATGTCTTTGGTTACTAACTACCAAGAAATTCGACCTTAGTCTCGATTGTTACTAAATTTATTGGAAATTTAACTCTTCATTCTATTTTAGAGAATTTCATCTTTTAAATATGCTTTCACATGTCAAAAAACTTTCAGTTATGCTTCCTAAATGGTAAGTGCTCAACAAGTCGTTAATTTAGATTATGGAAGTTATTTAAAATTGGAAAAAATTGTGGAATTGGATGGTCATAATACCTTCTTCCTTTATCTTCTTTTTTTATTTTAGCTTAATCATCGCGTTATATGTCAGTAAACAGAATTTCACAATGAAATTTCATAAAAATGTGTTATTTGTACCTTGTTATCTTGATCCATTTTATCTGGTGATTTTACATTGGTTGAAGTTCCCTTTTTTTATTGTTATCTAATTTTATTTACGTTCGGTACATTGATATTATAATTTACAAATAATAGGTTTACTGGCACAGTAGGTATGTAATATATGTTCACAGGGTATATAGGTGATTCTCAGTAAAAGTTCAAGAATAGGTCTGAAAAAAAGTTACTCCCCGAACCCTTCCCAAAAAATCTAAAAAAAATTCATGTGTGATCTAGTGATACCAATAAGTTTATAATTTAAGACAGTTTTATGTTGAACTCCAAATTTTGAGCCAGGAATTTAAAAATTACAATATTTTGATCTGGAGGTAATGATAATTAATTTTTTTGTAAGGTAATCAGATTAGTGGGGGACAGTAAAGAACCTAACTAAATTTTTATTGAACTGTGTTTAGTGATCACCATAATTAAGTAGTATATTTACTTACCTCAATATATAAGAGTGATATTAAATAAACAATTTAGCCTTGATATTAAAGAACACAATTATATTAATATAATGAAAACATTAATAGATATATGCTTCATGAACTATGTCAAATTCTCAAAATAATGTCTACATGTGGCTATTTTATGTAACATCTTAGTTTTAAACAAATACTATTTATCAGGTTTCAATAATATTAATAATAATGCAACTTAATTTATCATTGTTTTTATTTATGAATTTACTTGAACTTCTTTATTCTTATAAACATCTTAGGTTGGGTTCTGACATACCAAACACTCATACCCTAATTTTATAACTATCTTTAATATTAAATACATAATAAATTAAAATTACACTTTGAAAACATGAGTTATGAACACTAACTGTTTCTAACGCCAGGAAATGTAAATTGTTCTGGTACACACAGTTGTCTTGAATTACATAGCATTGTATTAATTTGTCAAGAAAAGAATTCTTTCTTTGGTGTCATTGATGTATGCCCTGCTTCTGCCCACACTGCTCTGCACTCTTCAGTAATTAAGGACAGAAACTTATCACATCTCATATCTAAATACCTCAGCCATGCCTTGCCTGCGGATATGTCTCAAAATGGACCTCTCTATCTTGTTCACTCTGAATCTTGTTGAAGACTTGTAAAAATCTAGAAAACGAATGTCCTAACTGCTTGAAGACACTCCTTATCTAGCTGTCCTCTCCCTCCTCAGTCTCCAGGTATTCGATCCTTCTGTTTCCTGGCTACAACATATTTAGGTCAATAGTATTTGCCATTTTTTCTTACTGGCACTGTACTTTGTCTATCTAGCCACCTAGGGGCGGGCCATCTCCCCCCACTTCACAGGTATTTTGTTCTTTATCCTTGTTGCCCCCGTTCTATCTATGCCACAACCATTTTTGCCATGTGTGGAACTTACCAATGACTTTTATTGTTTAATCCATTTTTATCTCGTAAGTAATTGCTACAATTTTTCACAAGTAATAAATGTATATTTTTCAACATTAAAAATAACACTACATTATTTATTTGATATATTTGCCTCTGCTAGTAACAATAGTTAAAGTGAGGAGGTAAATATTAAGCAATTTTTGTTTTTTCAACTATGAAAACTCTTGTCAAATAAACCCATGCAATTCACCTCATCAAAGCAGACCTAGATCTTTCTTCTCGGCTCTTTTTGAGGTTGTAGTGAAGGTTATAAGGAGCATATTACTGTAACATTTACCATTTATATTATCCTGACAGTCTGAATTTTTAAGTTATTTTATTTATTATATTTATCTAAAATGATATTGTCAAAAGAATATGATAACGATTAGACATGGTTACCCAGAAATAGCTTGTTTATTTTCATTACATATGATTATTCACAAATAATAAATTAAAAAAATATTGTTTTTAGGATTCCAAGCATTTCAATATTTGGTATTACAGCAGGAACTGCTTTGTGCTATGGTACTGATTGGAAGGTAGTAGTTGGTAACATTCCATATTACAGCGGAAAGTTTAAAACCGAAGAAGATTCATAGGTAACTTCAAATTCTGTTTCACATTATTAATTCCCATTAACTTCAGAAATGTCATTTCTTGTTAACTTATGATAACAATTTCTCATTTTTAGTCTATACTAACTATTAAACTACCAATATTTAAGTTATTTATTACTAATATCACATGATTATTAGAGGATCATTTTTTCAATTCCAATGTTAACTAAAGCTAAGTGAATTGTCCGAAGTTAATTTGATTGAATTTATGAATAATTAATTAATAAGATAGTCATAGTATCTTGTTTAAGGTTGTTAAATATGTGATCATTTGTAGTAAAAATTTCGTTTTTTTGTAAAATTCCTAGAGATAAACTATAGGATTCCCCTGCTATACCATTAATTTATTAGTATCTAGTGTACTGGTGATATGTAACTGATTTTAATTCGGCTACTTTTTTTTGTGCTTCACAAGATAGATAACTTATTGTCAAATGTTATAAATGATTCAAGTTACTTCAATTCTTTTGGTTTGTAGGTAATTAAGCATTAACTGGTACAAATTCTACTACATTTTTAAAATTTTTCAGGTTAGTGAAACATTGAAAATAGTTTAAGAATTCATTAAAATATAATTATTTGTTGAATAATTAGCAAAGGGTAATTTACTATTTACTGTAAAGACAATAGATATGTCTAGACTTTTTTTTTTCTTTTTACATTATCAATAATATATTTATTTACGTTATACTTTATTCACTCAAATAAAACTGTGATATTAATGCATAAGTACCTTTTTTTAAATAATTATTGGTTAAAAAAAATAATAGTGACATTCTAATTTAGGAGCTACTAGTTTCCATTTATCCCCTCTTCCAACTGAGTTATCCATTTTGTCTCCAGGCCATGGTGATATCTTTTCTCTTAGTTGGTCTTGTTGTTGTTGCGATATTTACTTAGTTTTATAGCTCAATTGGAAGCGTGGCTGGCCAGAAACCAATAGATCCCAGATTTAAATCCATTATAACTGATGGATACTATTTTTTCTATTTCAATCATTATTAAATTTACAATTTTTGTTGTGATATACATCTCATTCTTGTTAATAATTATTAAAATTGACACCTGTGGGCTTCCATACTACAGTTAATAATTACTAATCCTTAGTGTTAGAGTACTAAAATAATATTAGTTGATGATCATCACCCGATGATCCATTAACCCTAATGGGCTCAACTGTATAAACATTTATGGTTATTAATTAATTCTGCATTTATTAAAAACTAACACATTTTTACATCAGTCTTAGTCTGTTCTGGTTTATTAGTGACATTTTTTAACTGGCACCAGTTAGTTAGTTTAACTCACACGGTTTCTGACTTTAATCGGTCTTTAATTTGACGTTTTTTAGTTTTTACATTTGGTGATCCCCCGCATCCTCTAAAGTTTGTGTGTTTACTTTAGTTGGATTCCTTCTATCCTTATTCGGATGTCACAGAAATCTTTCACAAGTCACAATATTTAATGAACACCTCTGCAATTAATCCTTAATAACCTGGAATATAGTTTATTGATTCAGGGCTTTGTTTTATTCTTGTATTGATAATAAAAGCACACTTGTCAGTTTTTCGGCACAAGCCATCTATAGCAATAAAATCAAGCTGCATTCATTTTATATTATTGAATTTACCTTGTAGATTTCAATAATGAAAATTCCTTTTCTTGGCCCATGTAGTTATAACATACTTATTATGCAGAATAGTTATTATCTAAGGCAATACAATGATTGCTTTTCCTCAGTCAAGTTTAGTTCAAAAAATTCATCTAACCATTGGTGTTATTAATGACTGTACTAGCATAAATTACATTAAATTTAAGGTGACAATTTTTGGGAGGCTAAATGAAAAGTTTTATACAGTATAGTTACAAGATTGATTAATACAGTATTTAAATTTTCAGAATCCCAATCAACGAAATTTTTACTTTTCATAAATCAAAAAAAAATACTTCATTAAAAGTATTTAGTGTAACAGTAAAATTATAGCATTGACAAATAAAGTTTATTATTTTTAATGAGGCATAGATTTGCCTCATAATGCATTATTATTTACTGTAGAAACATGCTGTAATTATTATACACATTTAATTGTTAATTAATGTTTAATATTGAATTTTTTTTCTGCATTTTAAGAAATATTTTTTTGTTTTATCTTTTTCAGAAGTCTTATTGCATCATATTACACCCATCTTCGTTTAGTAGATTTATCTTTTAACTTATTTGTAAATTTGTCTCATTTATTCCTAATGAACTGTAAATAAAGATGTGAAAGTTAATTATGCTTTTTATTTCTACTAAAATATCCTTTTTTATTTTCCTTAATGAATTTTGAATCAAAATATCTGAAGTAATCATTACCAGTTTCTCTACTAAAAGTTGTATTTTTACTTTTAACTTAAACTGATCTTGTTAAAATATTGATTATAGATAATTTGTGTGGATTGTATGCTGTAAATATTTCTGCCTATTGCATTTCCTCGAGTTGGTTTATTAAGTTTTAAATATTATTATTTATACTAATATTTATAGCCATTCAATATTTTATTTAAACTGCATTTTTTTTATAGGACTAAGTCCCAGAAAATAAATACATTATTCTAGACGTCTAAATGTATTGTTTGCCTTAAGGATTTAAAACGTAACATATTTAATATCCAGCTAATCTATCCACCTTCATATTTGTAAAAGACTAAAGACTACTTCCTGATGAGGAGCATTTAGTAGTCTTAACAATTTTTTTTTCTTTACTTCAGCTACAGATTAATATTGATTTAATACATACATTTTTCTTCTTCAAGTTGAAGGAAATTTCGGTTAAAACCTGCCAAATGGTTATCATTATATAATCTGGGTATTAAAAATAAAAACAAACTATAAGAGAAGAGGAGAATTTTCCTTGTTTTTGTTATATATGTGAGGGTAGAGGTAAAAGGAGATATCAAAATATTTTCATAAAACAGTTGTTTTTATTTTGTGACAGTACATAATATCTCTTGTGAAGATATTTTGAAGTGTTTTCCGTAAAGTAGTAAAAAAAAGGTACTTATCCCCTGGCTACAGATACATATTGGAGTTAACTATCTCAATCTTTATATTAAAAGATAAAAACTGATGTGTTCACAAGTTGGCTTGTGTCAGTAAAGGAAATCGTAACGTGCCAATTGTGAAGTTCATTCCCACCACCGAGCAAGCGGACATTTTGGCGACCTATTACGAGGAAGTGAGCCGTGGCCAAGGCGAACCAATAGTAACGCTCGATCCCCCCTCCCCCTCTCTCCCCACCACTACCGATATCTGGACCTCTCACAGGCAAGTCGGAGCCATCATTCGGAGAACAACCGGCAAGAAGTCACCAGGGCAGGACTCGATCCAGAACATCCTACTAAAGCAGCTGCCGAGGAAAGGAATCTCGTTCATAACTAACATCTTGAACTCCTGCTTCAGGCTTCATTATTTCCCTCAGAACTGGAAACATGCAGTAGTGATCCCTCTTCTGAAACCAGCGAAGAGTGGATATGAGCCATCTCATTACCGCCCCATCAGTCTGCTGACTCAACTCTCGAAGCTGTTCGAGAGAATTATCCACATACATCTCTCCGGGCACTGCGAGTCACAGGAAGTCATCCCACCAGAGCAGACTGGTTTCAGCACAGGCTTAAGCGCGAATAACAACCTGGTGAGATTGCAACACCACGTCGCATCGAACATCCGAAGCAACAGAGCTACCGCAATGATTTCTCTGGACTGTTCGAAAGCCTTCGACTCTGTGGATCACTACATCCTACTCCAACGTCTGAGGGAATACGAATTCTCGGATCAGCTGCAGAACCTGATTAGATCCTACCTTACAGGCAGAACATTTTCGGTTCGTATAGGCACTACGACCACGACCCGAAGAAACTATTCTGCCGGTGTCCCCCAAGGATCGGTGCTAGGCCCGTTGCTGTTCAACATTTACACCGCCCACATCGTAGGAGCCTCGTACTCCAACTGCGAGGTATCCGCGTACGCGGACGATATAGGTGTCTACAGCACTAGCATCAATCCATCCAGAGCCCTGAAATTCGCTGAGAGCGCCAGTCAACAAATCGCCGAGAAACTCGATGCCGTCCACATTAAAGTCGATCCGGCCAAGACGCAAGGAATAATATTTAGTTACAAATCCGGAAAAAAGAAGCTCCCGAAATCCTTCGTGTTAGACGGCAAAGAATGCCCTGTAAGCAACAAGCTGTGCTACCTCGGAATTACCCTCGGTAGGCACTTGTCGTTCACAACGCACCTCGGAAAGAAGTTAAAGAGTGTTAGGAAGAAATTCTTCAGCCTCGGACACCTACTTCACAGCCCGGCTCTATCAGTACGCCTCAAGCTGCTGATATACCAGAGCGTCCTAAGACCTGCATTGATGTATCGAACCCCTCTCTACAAGTATTTGACTCCCAACACTCTCCTAAAGCTCCAGCAATTTCAGAATAGAGTTCTCCGCACCTCCCTCAAACACACCCCTTTCGACCAAATGAAGGCCGACGAAATCCACAAAAAATTCGAAGTGCTCACTATCCAAGATTTTATCAAGAGAAGGCACATCAAATTTTTTGACTCCCTAAGACATAGCCACAACCCACTATTCTCCGACCTTCAGCCACCACCAATGCCCGTCAGATGGAAGCACTGCTGGACCGCCGAAGCTTGGCGAATGAAAGACATCATAGAACCAGAGGACTGACGGACCTACACCCAGCCGAGAGATCGAGGCCGATCTCCCACCCGACGCCACATTACCCCATCTACCTGTGTAAGCAGGGTTGATCTTCCGGCCGATTAGGCCGACTCACTCAGGCCCCTGGCGGGGCGGCCGGCCAGGCTTCGCCTGGCCTACAACAAACCATCGCCTAGGCACCCCTAGGCTTAATCCTTGGTAGACTCTCACTACCTTCCTGACTCCATCCGCCTTTCTAGGCATTCCACACCCCATATCCTTCTCATACATCCTTGAAATAGGGGTCTCCCCTTAGTGAAAGGCACTTTCCAGCCAAAAATAATTTTCCTTATTTTTCCCACATTCCTATTTTTTATAAGTTTGAGAGCTTAGGGGTAAAAAAAAAAAAAAAAAAAAAAAACAAAAAAAAAAACAAGTTAGACCCTCTGTGTCACTCTAGGACCTGGTGAGGTACCATAGTTGGAAGGTTAAACCCAATAGGCACAGGGTAAAATAACAACAACCAACCCAGTTAGTTAATACCTAGGGCGGCCTATCAGGAAGGTATACCCCAATGGAAGGAGACATCTATAGCCGTCACAGAATACAGCCAAGAAAATGTAGTGGGGTTAACTTCTGACTATATAAACACCTTTAACCTCTGCTGGTTGTACCAGCTCTCTTATTGCTGATGAATCAAGTCAACCCTTTCAAATGCCTGCCTTAAGAATATCAGAAATCGACTATTAGCAACATTTATGTAAATTAACTGCAGTATATTATTATGTATCGTCATTAGTTATATTCCTGATTACATTTCCGCTTAAAATTCATTTTTTAAACAAACAAATCGCTCCATTACATCAAGTTTATGATATATTATTGAATATAATGGCATGATAAGTGTAAGAATTCAGCATTTATTATTAATTAGTTTATGAACTCTACGTCAATTTGGCTTTCGGAATGGAGACTCTAATCTTCAATTATATATTTATTGATGTTTGCTAAATCAATTTGGCCTTCCGAACAAGGTTCAGATATCTAGTGCAGCTGCTCCCCAGTTCCGTATTTCCAACCAAACTTACAAAGAAATTAAACTTCAAAACTGTAACGCTTCATTTAATTTACGTAGAATGAGAATCAGCATATATAAGGAATAGGATAGGAAGGGTAACCATCAGAAATGAATAATGAATGATTAGCGGAAAACCACCGCTAAGCTCAAACAAGGAGAAAATGTTATGAATTTTGTTAATTATAATTTTGTACTTGTTATATAGAGAAAACGTACAAAATATTTCTTAACTAAACTATAAGACGTTAGTTTTGGAAAGTTACTGCCAGCATAAAGTGAACTTCCCCAGATTTTAATAACTCCTTATTATGTGGCACCTGTGGGGTCAATGAGACAATTTTTTAGAAAAACTAAAACATAGTAAGTACTTTTCAAATAAAGAACAAAAGGGTGGACACCTATTATTTATGTGCGAAATACCCTGGTATTGAGTGCTTTCTCTTATATCATGAATATTCGTAATTTTGAAACTAATATTTTGTTCAAATATTTCTGTTTATATAATTTAATCTGAATATGTAGAAAATTATAATTCTTATTTTTAAATAATTATAGTAAATTTATTATAAGCATTTATTTTCACGTATTTCTTTTGTAACATTAAAATTTTAAGTTAATACGATGTAGATACATTAGTAAGTTTATAGTTGGACAAGATCTATTCATTGTAATATAGAAATTTTCATACATTATATGAAGTGCACTTCAAATGCAAAAATTATTATTCTGTATTAATAAATTAGAAAGTTTACAGGTGGCGTCAGCGAAGAAACACGAAATGGGCCCTGGCACTGAAAGGGTTAAATAATACAAATCAAAACACTTTGCTTTTAGTTCTAGAATTTTATATCTATGCTCAAAATTTTCCAATTAGTTAAACATCTTTGTAACGAGACAAGAGTTTATGAAAAGGGACACATCTTTACAACTTAATCATGAAATTGGTCAACTAGCCATTTCACAATAACGATAATAAGAATTTTCCCAATAGGCATTAATAATAAAAAAAAAAATGGGGAGAGCTAGGGGAAAAAAAAGTGACATGGGAACTAGTAAGATTTAGTAACTGCTAAACAGTTAATTAAAATTTCTAATTATAAGGGTAAAATGGTGTATATATAATTTATAAATTTGTGTATTGACTAATACAATAAACAAAGAAATCATGTTTATAATGAACATCTTTAATTAATCACTCTTCACAATTTATTATTCTGTACACATATGCAGAATCCAAGTTGAGCTATTTTATAAAAATATAAATAGATGTACATATATACATTTGATTTACAAAAACTACAAAAATATATTCAATTAGGAAGATTTATTATAAATATTATTTCTTCACTGATGCAGGCATACTTAACAGTAACTTAATTAAATTAAATTTTTTTTGTAAGTTCTGGAACAGCTTTAAATAAATCGGCTACAAGACCATAGTCAGCGACTTGAAAAATTGGTGCTTCGGGATCTTTGTTGATTGCCACAATTGTTTTTGAATCTTTCATCCCTGCGAGATGTTGAATGGCACCACTAATGCCCACAGCCACATAAAGTTCCTAAAAATACAAATATTCAATAAACTAATTTGAGTAAACATTTGATAATATGTGTAATAATTTATGTTATTAGTAAGTTGTAGATATATTATTAGCTTAGCATGAACAAAACACATTGCCTTCAAGTGAAATATATATTTACCGGCGCAACTATTTTCCCAGTCTGACCAACTTGTAAGTCATTTGGAACAAAACCAGCATCTACAGCTGCTCTTGATGCTCCAACTGCAGCACCCATTTTGTCAGCTAGTGTGTAAAGTAACTTAAAGTTATCACCTGATTTCATCCCTCTTCCTGGAAATAATATATGTTGATATGTATAACCTTCTTAGAATAAAAATTCTTTAATTAAAATATAAAATAAAATTTTTCATGGCATAAAAAAAAGAAAAGATATTTATTAATAAATGCTAAATTACCTATAAACTTAATACCCTTTCATTGGTGTTTTTTTAATTTCCAAAATTATTTTATCTTACAAAAAATTATAGTAAAATGTATGTCTCTTTTTATGATAATAAAATAGAAAAAACATTAAAAATCTATAACACAACAATACATATGAAATTTAATATTTAAGATTAACAGAAAATGATTAATTGAGTAAATATCTGAATTCAACATTATGCACTATCAAAAATCATGATTCTATAAAACAATTTGTAAATATAATAAATATATAATTACCTCCACTTATAACAACTTTAGCGGCAGTAAGTTCAGGCCTGTCACTCTTACTTAGTTCTTGACTAACAAATGTTGTTTTTGGAGCACTATAGTCTCCTTCAGGAGCTTTTTCTGAAGGAGCATTTCCATCACCAGAAACTGGAGCAAAACTAGTGCCGCGAACGCTTAAAACTTTTACAGGATCTTTACTTTTTAAGGTCAAAACTGCATTTCCTGAAAATAGAAATGAAAATTCTCAAGATAATGACTTACTTTAATAGTAATAAAAAGCATTAAAATTTAGTGCAAAGTATATCCATTAAAGGAATAAAGATAGGATTGTATGATAATTTTAAACTGAAATTCAATACTTTTCCAACTTGAGAAGATATAAACATGGGTTGGGTGAGGTTACTGTACAATTATATTTATATTAAACTTAACATCGATTACTCGTAATATTCAATGTTAGCGATTTTTTTTTTAAGACTGCAATAATTCAGTGCATGATTAGTTCTATAGGTCTAACAATGTTGAGGGAAAAGAAAATTGTAGGTAAATATCAAATTTAATCTAAAAATTGAACTGCATTCTATTATCCCTATTGCAGTGGCAATATGGAAATTAATATTATTTATGTCAACATCACAAGTAAAATTAGTGATTTATTGTAATTAACTTTTCAGTAACCCCACATTTTTGGTTGGGAGGATTCAATATTAATGAATCTGTGATGGAAACCAATAATTACCTGCATATATAGTCCGAACAAATGTATCAGCTGATTGAATTTCAATTACATCAGTTACAGGTGATACATCAAGCTTTGCAGCTAATCGAGGAAGAAGGGCCTTCCCAAATGCTGTCGCTGGTGCTAAAATATGAGAATATTTATGTTGATTCTGAAGAGATAATATTAGTGCAGTTAAACTCTCAGGAAGAAAGCCTTTAAAATGAGCACTGTCGGCAACAAGAACCTTAGCTAGCCCTGGAAGTTTTGTAGCTTCTGAAACAGCCTAAAGAAAATTAAATGTAATACGACTAATTTTTTTTAATTTATGTATTGAGATATATTTAGCCTGGTAATAAATAATTACATAAATTATAGGTCCATTTAAATAGAGAAAAAGTTTTGTGGTCTAACCAACAGACAGAGCCACTATTGCACCCCTTAAAAGTAATTAATATGATTTATGAAGTGATCATGTCAGTTTTGAAGAGATTCATTAAGAGGCCATGGATACAGCGGATGGTCGGTCAATAGTTGTATATGATAAGTTGGTGATCCAGCCCAGTAATTAATTTTATCTTACCAAACAGAGATGCCTTTAAAGTTCTTACAAAATAAATGTGTTCTGTGATAACAGATGTCTTAATTGGCAATAACCAATATAATCCCCCAAAACCGCTATGTATGTGGAGTAGATCAGTCAAGACAAAGTTATCAATCATTTGATCACTTGGTTCATTTTAAAATTATTTAGTGTTATGGTAGAGATTATTATAATAAATTGAGTTTATATTACTGTAGCAAAGTTAAGACAATACACAATTTTGTTTCAGAGGGGATTTCAATCAAGTTTTGGGGGCTATAATTTTTTTCCTAAGGGGATATATTAACAAAAAACAATTAAATTAATGATAAACTTTCTAACAACTTGCTGATTAAATCTTCTGACAATTGCATGAACATTTAACTGATATAATGGTCTAGACAAAATCTAATAACAAACCAAGCATTTATTAGGAGGTTTTTATATTCAAGGCTGTTCAGTCAACATTTTCAAGAACAGCAGAAGATATTTATAGAAAAACGCAACAACTCGATTTGATTTTGAGTAAAAAGTTGTCATGAAGTCAGTACCTTCTCTACCTGATTTCTTGTAAACCCACTGAAAAAGGTCAGTCATATCCCTCACAATGAAGAAAGATTCCATCTATGGGAAAAGCATCGAACCTGTGTCAGAGTATGTCAGCTATTCTATCTCCAATTTAATCGAACCTTTTGTAAACTTCTATTACAAACACAAATGACAAAGTAAAACTGTAATAAAAACATATCGCCGTAAGTATGAAAACAAATTATTAATAGTTAATGGGAACTAAACCTCAACAAACTTTGCCACAATAATAAAACTACAATTTATAAAGATAATCGCTACCACAGTACTGTATAACAATAAAATAAAACAAGGCATGATTGATAACCTTGACTGTCTTGCTCTGTCAGAGCTGCGGTGGGGGACCACAATGGTCCTTGCTGATCAAGCTTTATGTTATAAAAGAAGTTAGAGAAGAGTCTGACTATGTTGAGTTTGTCAATAGGGGAGGGGAGCTTGTGCAGCCTTTCCCCACTTAAGTGCCAATTGGAAAGGGGGGCATGAGCGGAGATGATTGGCGGGAAGTTGGGCTAGTCCACATCTCTCTCCCTATTACCTCACTGACAAACTCAAGTTAGGCAGACTAAAAATGTAACTATGTAATCACATAACATAATTAATTAACTAAAAATAAAATAAAAACCTTTCCACAGCCTTCTCCAGCAACAAGCAAGGAAACTTCTCCTCCAATTTTTGAAGCTGCTGTTAAGGCATTTCTGGTAATTGGTAATACACCTTCATTGTTGTGTTCGGCAATAACTAATGTACTCTGAAGCCTCTTGAAAATCTTTAACAAAATATACAAACAAATATACTTTTCATTGGAGTTAGATAAATTTATTTTATAAAACATTTGAAAAGAATGGTAAGGCAAGTGATGCTTGGATCAATTAGTAATACCATAAATAAGTTTTACTTAGAAGTTGCAGTTCAAATGAAATTGAAAAAAAAAAATTCTAATCAGTCTTTGTACCTTTGTACACCTTCTTATTAGGAATTGCACAATATATCACACTTAATTTTTTTTGTTCAAAATAAATGTATTGTTGGAGTTTATTGTAAACAGATATGACCATCTACCAAAATGAAAGTAGTGCTTCACCCTTTGGGCTCAGCAAATACCTTTTTTCGGTAATAGTTTGTTACTATGATCTCATTGGTTGAATAGTTGTAATTCGTCTCCTTCAATAGAAAATACGACAGTAAGATACAACATGATACTGAAATGTAATCTCGCACTGTTCTACTGCGACAAAATGTATGCGATTTCACATGATGTGTATACATTAACATATGAATAATGAACCCCAGCCTAGTCTATTTTTTATTTTGCTGACAACACATATTTAACAAATTTACTATATTGTACGATATACACTGCTTGAAAGTATAGTTAAATGTTTCTGTTCATTGAGGACTGCTAATGAAATTGTGATGCAACAATATACAAAATACTACAGAATAGAAATTTTGCCAACTCACACTTTTGAAGTATATAAATATAACATGAATATAATACCACAATTACAATAATGTACAAATAAATTAAATTAAATAGACATGAAGCAGAAGTATAAATTCTTTTTCAATTTTTTGATTAAGCAGCAAAAGCTGGTAAGGCAAATAAATCTATAATTTAAATATATTTTCTAGTCATAAATAAACTGTTTAATGCATCAGGCATATAATAATAAAATACACATCCCCGGTACTTCCCTCTATAATTAATAAGAAATGTTGTTTCTTATTCATTCATTCACTGTCAATCAATTAAAATTAAACTTTTTTTCCCCATTATAATCTATTCAAGATTTCTAACTAGCATTTATTTTATTTTTTCAGATTATATATAAAACTCAAATAATAAAACTACAAGTGCCTTTTACATAAACTACAATATACAACAAACGATTCTCTCTCCTGAATTAAAGCAACAAATCAGTTTTGCAATTAAACAAGAAAATATTCTTAATCAGATATAATCTCTATTTATATCTTACCTGATTAGTTAATGTTGAAGAAAAGACAGACTTTCCAGAACAATACATTATGTATAATTATATGCTCAGAGTAGACTTATAGGAAGAATGAGTTATTTAAAACACCACACCAGGATAAGTACTAGACTTCAAGTCAAATTGATTAAAAAAAACCTGCGTTATCAGAAGGAAGGTCACCAAAAGAAAGTAGGTTAAAGTGGCAAAGAAGTAAGAATAAAAAACATGCCCTAATGACAACATGCATATAGGTATAGAGACGGAATAAGAAATGGCATAATCAATAATATTTGTATCTTATAAAACAAAAATAGACTGAATTTATTTATTATGAAATATCTAACTGCAATTTAGCTGGAGGCTTTTGCCATTCTTCAACTTGAAATAAATGGAAGTCTTGGCAACTTTCTCGCTACTCATCCAACAAAAAACGACTTAACCAACTTATAAGACAACTTTCAGGAAGAACTACAAAAAACACCTCAACACCACACTCACAGAATTCACTAACTAACTTAGTCCTACTGACCAGTCACTATGGTCAGCTACCAAAAGAGCTGACCTCCAACATGACAGTGGCTTTTGGGGAAAGACCGATAAACAGATTCCTCCTGTCTTTGCACTTCATCTGTCAAAAACGTTCACACGAAACCATCCCAGACCCTGAACACGTTTCTTGTGTAGCTAATGAAATGGACATCCCCTGGATTCTTTCTCCACCACCCACTGCTTACCATCCTAAAGAAGTAGCCTCAGTAATTCACAAACTTCCTACCCGAAAAACACCTGATGTCGATCTTATTACTCCAATCATCCTCAACATTTGTTCAAAGAAGTCTATTTTATTCCTGACCTTCAACTACAACTTGGTCCTCAGAACTACTTCACTTCATATTTATCAGACCGAGCTGACTATTTTTTTAGGCCATGTCAATCACGAGGGTCTTTTTTTTTTCCTTAGCTCTCAAACTTATAAAAATAGGATGTGGGAAAAATAAAGGAAAATTATTTTGGGCTAATGGGTGCCTTTCACTAAGGGGAGTCCCCCATTTGAAGGATATAGGGTGTGGAATGCCTAAAGGAGGCAGGTGGAATCAGGAAGGTAGTGAGAGTCTACCGAGAGGCTCATTGATGCCCGGGACTAGTCTTTAGTTGTTGTAGGCTGGCAAAGCAGGGAGTGAACGCTTTAGTGTATGCTTCTCTCGACACTGATGTACTATTTTACATTCCCAGGGGTCTTGGTCTGTGAGAATTGTGTTTGTCGGTAAAAGGGTGGAGTGGTGGTGAATAAACTCATCTGTTAAGGTTTTTGGCGTTAAACCTACGAAATTCTCGGTGGAGGCATTGCATTCGGCGGGATGCTCACCAAATGTGTGTCAGTTCAAAGTCTTTTAGCGTGCGGAAATGTTTCCTATCATCTCGGCCGAGTAACAAGTGTATTGTTAACTTTAGTGATGGGTCAATGGCAGCCTAGCCTACTGAGAAGGGGCAAGACGATTCCTCCATAGCAAAGGTGAAGGCAATATGCTGGGGCTAACTGCGTTCTAAGGCTTTGAAACCTGCCTTCAATAAGTGCCTGTATAAACTCATTAAAAAAAAAAAAATCATGTTTTTGCTTTCTTTTGCACAAATCTTTTGATTTTGTTTATCATTTCTAAACAATGCATGTACTTAACTTATAGATACTGCAACAGTGGTTTAAGAAGGAATGAGACAAATCTATATCACAGTAATCATTAAAATTTGCAGATATGACTTTTTATTTCATTTTCAGTGACGTTAAGGTTCCTGGTGATGGATATAATGTAGATATTGTCTCTCCCTCTCACTTTTAGACCCGGTCCCCGTTTTCCGGTGTAACACCCGGTTCCCTTAAAGAACGGAAGAGGTTGGCCTACGAGATGATGTATACGCAGTCTACTGGCGAATTTATGCTGTCTGTGTGCTATCACCATCACACCCCCCTAAATGCCTGGCCAGGGGGGGGGATTCAAATGAGATCTACTTTGAAAGAAAGAGTGAAAAGGAATTTTAAGAGTTACCTAATGGAAGGGCAAAATCTGTGTCTTTATAATTACTAAATCGTTCTTTGCGTGTATGTGTAGAACGGTAACTCTCAATTACAAAATTTTAAGAAGAAAGATAATGATAATTTTTAACCAATAAACGTGAGTGGTGTGTAATTGTATCTGTCAGTCTATTATCATGAAATTATTTGATATAACATATTATTAATCATGATATGGCAGTTATCTTGCAGAAAAAAAAAAAGTCGTTGATTGTTTTGGAGTATAATATAAATAGCTATCAACTGGTTACTTCTAGAGTGTTTTTGAGTGAAAATAATTTACACTACACTAAACTTTCCCATATTCAGTTTAAGGTGGGCAATGGATATATTGATTAATTTTATTTCGTCCAAAGAACAACTTGTCATCTCTTTGCATGCATTGAAGCATAAGCTTATGACAATTTATTTATAAACATTGTTCTATAACCCCTTGATCCATTGGTTATAGTATAATAGTGACGCTCTGGGGAAAAAAAATTTGGGTGTGATGGAGTATGGTCCGAAATGAGGATTGCTTCTTGTTGGCAAACTTATGAAATGTTTTGTGACTTTAAGGAGAGATCACTTTAATAAGCACTTACTAGACAACTTTGTTGATGTCCATGCATTCTTCAGATTTCTAGAAATAACTTGCATCGATGTTCAAATATTTTTAAGCTCTTGGTTTCCTGTATTTGTCAACAACCATTTGTGTTGAGCAGAGAATCGCTGTAACTCACTCCTTTATTATTATTTTTTATCCTGGCTTACTTTACTCATTGACATTGAATATTTAGTCCTTTGTATGATTCTCATTTATTTTTCTGAAAATTATTTCCATGTTATAATGCAGCAATGGAATCTGCAGATCATTTTTCCTTCTCATTCCTGATTGTCTAACCCCATGTCTATATTTTGTCATATTCAAATGTAAGCCTAATGGCCCCTCTCACAATGGACCAGTTGGATCAAAAAAGGCACATCTACTTATTGGCCCAATTGTTGGCCATGATATATGGCTCAACAAATTTCCCTTGGGGACAATAGACGTTTTTTTGGCTCGAGCATATAATCCCTATGTATCTGTGCAAAATAAATAAGTGAGCAGGAAGAAATAGCGAAAAGAATATGGGGGATTTTATTACAACAGAACAAAGTAACTGATTTATTAATTATTTCTTTGTATGAGTGGGGATTAAGGTTCATTGGTTTGTTTCTCGATTAGCCCAAGTTGCCATCACATATTATGAACTATGTTCTTAAATATACCACTAATTAGTAATTTAAATAATTAGAATTAAACACAATGAACAATGAAGTGGCAAATTACTTACATTTAAATGAAAGTAAGCTCTGAATGATGGGATAACCAATGTACACAAAGGAAGAGCCTCTGCATAGCCTTGCTCTCTTTTATGGGTAGAGAAACCCACTCCCAAGTCAACAAATTGGACCATTGGGTAGAGGGGCCTCTTTCTATCTTATCAAAGTTTGCAACCTTTCATTTTATGAACGGACTAAAAATTGCAATGCTTTTTTCACTTTGTTCAATAAATAAACCAAAGGAAAAGGATAATTTATTTAATGATTTAGTTTTAATGTTGCCCTAATTTAGGGGAGGAATTAAATTTGAAGTTATTATTATTACTTATTCCCAATATTTTCAAATTCTTTGAAAAATTAACAATATCGAGTATTACTGATTAAAATCAAATGATGTTGTCTACTCATACTTCAGCACAGATGGAGACTTAAAAGGTTATAGGTTTTGGTTGTGGTCTAAGCTTTTCCTTTTTTCTTTCTCTCTAGCAATATTTATTATACTACTAACATTACACAAAACAAAAATCCTAAATTTAGCCAAAAAAGTTTTATTCATTTAAAGTGAAAAAAAACCAAAAAGTATATAATAAACACTTCGGTGCAAAAGTCGTTCATCATTTAAATCAATATTTAATGAAAAAATACTAAAGTTCTATTACAAAACTATCAACTTTTTAACATCTGTACTTTCAAGATAAATCTTAAAACCTTTGAATACATAGGCAAGGAAAACCTTCATTGTAAACAAATAACTAAAAATTATTTGTTGATTCGTTGTTTAAAAATAATTACATATTGTTATATAATATTCAAAAATAAACATTTTCTTAAAGATTCCAGAGAATTAACATAATTATAATGTCTACATCTAACCTTAAACAAACAAAATTGCTAATTTCACATGTTTAAACAAGGTCACCGCACAACTTGTTTGACAAGCTCTGTGGTAAATTATCTTTCTTTATCTTTACAAAACTCATCAATTATCATGATTTCCTCTTTTTTTATTTACCTTGTGCTCCCCAGTGGTAATAGAATAATTGCAATTTAACTCTGGAAAACGCTTGTTTGATGGATACTACATTTGAAATTTATTTATAACAAAATATGGTTTGGACTAAATCTAGACAGTATGATGAGGATTACAATTAAGATGATTTGTAGCTAATAATTTAAGTAAAATGTACAAAATAATAATAAATAAACCTATTTTATTAAATGGTATAGGGAAACTTTCATGGTAATTAACTCTTTCAAATAATATGTCTTTGCTATTAAGTATAACTATTATTTGTATATAATAAATTATTAGTTGTATACTGTTGGAAATGTCTAAAAGAGGGTGATTTGATAACAATACCCTCAGCTATTTAATCTACCTATTTTGTTGGATTATTTTATGTAGTATGTGCTTTGAATTGTACACAATTTTGATTTTTGCAGTTTTTTTTGTTATAATAGTAACGTTTATTGAGGGGAGTAATCTCCTCCATTCATAAGAGAGAGACCTAAAAGGATAATAAAAGTCAGTCATGATGTAAACTGGTCCTTGATTTAACCTACCAATATCATATGGGAAAGTCGGTAACTTATAATTGTAATTTTAACCAAATTAAAACAGGATTATTAACTTAAAATTTAGGTATCACTTAACATAAAGTTTTGTGATATCATGTGAATGAATTGATTAAATTTGTATTGGATTCCGAAAGGATTTAAGATGAAAACGATTGATACATCTGTGTAAAAAAGATTTTATCAAAAAATCAATTCGGCTTTAGAAAAAATCAATGTACCACAAATGCCCTAACTAGTTTTGTAAACGAAATTTATCGGGCCTTCGAAAGAAAAGAAATCTTCTCGGCTTATTTTTGTGATCTTTCAAAGGCATTTAATTGTGTCAATCACGACCTTTTATTGGAAAAGATATATAGATACGGTATTAGAGGAAATGCTCACGACTTGATTAAAAATTATTGCACCAATAGATGGCAATGTGTCAATTTCAATGGTAACCGATCTTCTTTTCTTGAGGTTCTTCATGGAGTTCCCCAGGGTTCTATATTGGGCCCATTATTATTCATAACATATGTGAACGATTTAAGCTCATTTATCCATGAAAATTTAATACAATATGCAGATGACACAACCATTTACAAATCCTCTTGTAATGTTGGATCTCTCAAAAAGTTTAATGAAAACATAATCCATAATGTGACAAAATGGTTCAATTGTAATTTTCTTTATTTAAACATGGATAAAACAGTAAATATTAATTTCTCTTTGAAAAATATAAATGATTATTTAAATAATACCCTAGTTTCAACTAAATTTTTGGGCCTTTATGTAGATAGCAAGCTTAACTGGAAAACCCATGTTGGTTATTTAACAAGCATATTAGCTAAAAGTGTGTATTTGATAAAAAAGATGTCAAAACATGTTGATGTGGATATAATGTGACTTACCTATATGGGATTGTTTCAAGGTGCCATGTCCTATGGTCTGATACTTTGGGGTAATTCCACCGATGCCAAAAAAATATTTATCTTGCAAAAAATGGCCTTAAGAACAATTCTGGGGGTTCCGAAAACTGAGTCTTGTCGACTAATATTCAAGCAATTGAATGTTTTAACTTTGACAGGCCTGTTTATTCATCAATGTCTTCTGTACATTAAAGAAAATGAAAATATGTACTCCTGTCAATATAATTTACATGAATATTCAACTAGGAACAATTGTGATATAATAGTACCAACTTTCAGATTGACTGCAACCCATAATAGTTATATATATTTGGGTGTTTCTCTATTTAATAAGTTGCCATTAGATGTAAAAAACTTAAGCTTTGAACAATTTAAAATGAGAACAAAAAAATTATTAATTGAATTATGTCCTTACTCTGTTCAGGAATACTTTATGTTTTATAAATAGTAAGGAAGAAATTGTTGTAATATAGCTTGGGTATTTTCTGTTAAACTACTGTAATTGTTATTTAAAAAAAAAAAAAAAAAAATTGTGAAATTTAGTATAAATTATAATATTAATCTTAACTCTGACGATGCAAAAACTTTTGTTATACGTGCAAATAAATGTTTCTATTCTATTCTAAACATGGTGGAAAAAGGCATATAAAACATGAATATGTCGGGGAATCTAGTAACAAAAATTTTAAAAACTACATCATGGCTACGGAAATGGATAAAAAAACACAATGTGCGCAACTGTTACATTTAATCAATGATAAAGGGCTTTTTTGCTGTCCAACATTGAAGTCGACCAGAATTGAACTGATAAATGATGATGTTACATTTAATCTACAATACATCTTGATAAATTTGAACAACTTTTCTTCACAAAAAATAACAGAGTTTGAACGTTATATGTTTTTCAGCATAAAAGAAATAAACAGAGAATCGCTACAGTAATATGCTACAAATCTGAAAAATAAAGCATCAAGTTGTGAATTTGATACACTTAAAGATGTTGTATTGAAAAGTATATTTGTTTGTGGTGTTCAAAGTGACTTGCTTAAAAAATGAATACAAGAAGAAGTGCTTGAGAATATAATGAAAATTGCTCAAAACTTTGAAAAATCCATAGATTTGAATAATCACATCAGGTAATAGGCTAAACTCATATAGAAATGGACTATAAAAGTAATAATGAAATTAAAACAAAGCAACTCTAGACCTAAGAAGGAGCATTGCTAAGATAAGTTTAATGTTAATAACTGGAATGTCAGGCAAAATTTTAAACATGTTTCCGGCTTAAAAGAAGACAAAAATAAATGCTCTGCCTTCAACTCGACTCAGCACAAACATAATTTCAAGGGGCATTATGTACCCCAGTGCAAGACGAAAAAGAAGATAAGGAGCTTAGAGCTCATAAATATTGATTTTGAAGGAAATCAAGAAAAAAAATTAAAGAAACATTTTATAGATAACATAATTAGTTATTAAAACAAACAAGAATGTCAGGCAACATTATTATTATATCACAACACACTTATTCAATATTACTCGGAGTGCCGATAACACAAATCTGCTAGCAGTGACATGCGGTCAGGTAGAACTAATTTTTTGCTGTCCAACAGTGAAGTCAACCGGGATTTAACCAAGAAAACGATTAATGTTAAGATACAGAAGCAGAACAATCTGGAGCCGGAAGCCTTTAAGTTGTTGATCGCCCAATTCCTGTTAAATCTACAACAGAACAATGACTTAAAAGCTGAGCTGCAGGAGCTCCACATTAATAGGGTTGATGCCTGGCAGGAAGGCAATCATTATATATGTTTCATGCCACAATTGATGAACTTAAAAAATACAGGTTCATCTCGTTAGAGAACTGGAGAGAAAATTTACTGGAAAACGTGTAATTTTTGTCGGAGAAAGGAAGATACTACCTAAACCAATGAGAACGCTCAGAAGAACATGCAAGTAGAAGAGAACAATTAGCCGTACGTTGACTAGTGTCAATGACCAGATACTAGAGGACATGGTGTTTCCAGCGGAAGTGGTCGGCAAAAGGATTCCATTGAGGCTCGACTGCAGACAGCTTATTAAAGTCCACCTCGACAAGCTACAACAGGTCAAGATTGATACTTTGCTGATGTACAAAAAAAACTCACTGGGAGAGAAGTTGCCTTAGAGTATCCCCATCCCTTCTTGTATGATCAATTGTACAAGTAAAACATTTTTTAAATAAACAATTTATTTTTGTCTCATTAAAAAAAAAAAAAGATTGTAATAGTAATGTTTATAGAGGGGATTACCCGGAAGGTTACAGTGGGCCCCCCCCTTTACTTGTAAGAAGGAGATTTAAAAGGATAATAAAAGGCAGTCAGGATGTAAACTGGTCCTTGATTTAAACTACTAATATCACAATAATCACATGGATAGTTAAGTACTTTTGCCTACCATTTGGATGAGATGGCTTGCTTTTATACCAAGATTGAAAACCAACTTTTTCAATCGTTTACAGTGGGGTAAGCTTTTGTATAAAATTCTGATAGGCAAGGTTGCTAAGCTTCGCTTCACTCTTGAAGCAACTGGATTTTGTAACATAAATTTAAAATGCATGCAATTTACAGATGCAGATCACTTTTGAGTAGAATCCATTACAAAGCAAACAAATTGTTAACAACCACAAGCAATGTCACTCTTTTTTTAGATAAGTACCAAATATTTATATTGTACCAATTTTGGAAATATCATTAATATTTTAAAAGACATTTTAGGTGATTTCACAATAATAATAAAGCATATTTAAAAATAAATAGTGTTTATACAAAATTTTAGCAAAAAACAAATATACTATATATAAATATAGAATGTATAATTATGTATACATCTCTATTATTTTTGCATTATGATTGTTAATTATGTGAATAACATACAGTTATATAATTGATAATTTAAAAATTACATAATTTGTACTAAAACATATTTTTCCCCGCATTATGAATCTTATAAACAGCTTTATACATTAACAATACAATATAATAATTTTATTTATTATAAATAGATGCAATTACTAATAAGTCGTTTGAGAGACAATCTCAAAAAGAAAATGAAACTTCATTTACAAGAGCTGGCAGTTTTCCAGCAAATTTTCTATTCATCAACTTACTGTATATAATAATTACTTAATTGTCGCAAGAACAGAATATTGAATTGAAGAAAGCCTCATTTACCTACAAATAAAAAATTAATTATTTTAACAATAAATCAAAATGAAATAAACATGTTAGTGATAGTTTTGTGATTAGTCACTAAAAATATCAGTAACTCATTAAAAAAAAAAAAAAAAAAAAAAAAAAAAAAAAAAAAAAAAAAAAAAAAAAAAAAAAAAAAGCTCACGACTTTATTATTGTGGGACAAAGATTCCTGAGAATGTGATATGTGAAAAAAATTACCCAATTACTCAAATAACTAAATGAGCAAATAATTCTAGGGTACCTAAGTTAATATGGCACTTATTTAGTGGTGTGGTTAATGTAATTACTTTATGATATGATTGTTCAAAGGTCAATCACTAGAGGGACAGTCTATTTTTCTTCCTAATAGAAAATTAGAAGTGGATAGGGTAGCGCTCGATACAACTACTTGCTTAACCTGCTTTATTTTTGAGTATATAAGCGTGTATAAGCATATAAATTTCCTGTTTTTCCTTTCTAGTTTCTTAAATAAAAACATTACAGTAACATTTCAGGGACCATATTATTGGTTCAATACTTTATTTTATTCATATGCAAATAAACGTTAAAAATTCTATTGCATAAGTTTTATTGATTTTTTTTTGGTTCAGATATTAATAAAACATGACTTTAACATCTTGCAAGAAATCTCCAGGAAAAACTACCAAAAAACACTTGAACAAAACTTTCTCAGACTCCACTAACTGACTGACTAGTCCTTATGGACAACTACCAAGATAGTTTCACAGTCTAAAACTATATTGAAAGAATGATTGTTGCTCCTACCATAAGTGGAGGTATATAATAAACAATAATAAAATATAGCGATTAGTCATATATAGTCATTCATTCATAGAATTTTAATAAAATGAAACATCAATGCTGACAAATTATCTTATTTAACTGAAATTAAAAAAAATATATATATAAAATTTTGAATAGATAGCAAAATGGCCAAAATGTAATAAATAACTTCTGTTTAGTATTAGAAGAATTCATAGAATTTGAATAATGAAAGGTATTGAATAAAAAAAAAAAAAAAGAATTAGTTCCTATTTTTTTCTTCATAAATAAATTAGGTGAAAAAATATTTTTCATCAAATAAAGCCAATTCCTACGTTAAATATACTTATCTATAAATTTACTTGTTAGATAATCAAAGAGAATTATATGTATCTCACCTCCTAAATGAAAGGCCTTAAAGTGATCTCTTGAATTAATCACTTATAATAAATATTCACTAATATCACGAATAAACAAATGTAAAGATTAAAATTTACCAATGCCAATATAAAAGTCACCAAAATTCATTTTATACTTTTAAGACACTTGAAATTGAAAAAATAACAATTTCAATGATCTTATTCATTTATCTATTAAAAAATGACACGAAAAAAAGTTACACAAATAATTGTCTGAATGTATTTTTGTATATTAATCATTGAAGTTGAAATGTTATTCACTACTTAAAACTAAATGTTCATCCTCGGAACAAGCATTTAACTCGGCATTAACTTTTTTTTCATATTTGTCAGAAAAACCAGGATCTATTGATTTAAAGTTGTTCAATAATTGTTGTTTCTCTTCTTGCCCCCAAGTTTCTGTCCATTCCAAAAACAACTTAATCCGGCATTGAAATAAACTAGGTGGGCGATCATCAAAACTATTATCCACTGGATCTATTTCTGAAAGAAAACCATTTACATATCCTTTGTTGCCAAACCTCTGAATTAAAATTGGAAGAAAATCATTTCTTTGCATTTCACTGAATTCTTGAAACCAATCTACTAAATAATGTAATTGGCTTTGTAAACTAGGAACATATCTATTAGAAGAGCCCATTAAATTTGTATATGCTAGTATTCAATCTATAACAGAACAATTATCCCTAGAGTATAGAAGCTAAGTTCACTGATCAATTCTTCCAAACGGAAACATTTTAAAATTTAAATTAACTAGATGAAAGTGCAAATTTTGTTTCGATCGTGATCGAATCAGTCGCTATATGTTTTAATTGTATCTCTCTATAAGTGTAAAGATAAACAAAAGCTTTGAAGTTACAGGATTATCCTATAATATTCAATAATACTTATTGTTAAAAATAGTACCAGTAAAATGCTGAAACTAATCATTCATAACATAACATTGAAACTATGAGTTATTCATATTGTACCTATCGCACCTTTTTACTATATCAAGGCATGATTTAAGGCGAGGTAATTTGTAATTCTAAGGGACCGGAATTTGGAAGAATTTATGCGAATTGGTCAGAAATAAACAAACATGGTAAAGCTGATAGGCGAGGTTAGTTGGGCTCAAACCTTTTGATAGGAATTATTTGGAACTTGTACAAACTGCGTCCGATCAAAACATTTCATTTTTTATTACGAAAGTTACCGTCTTTGGAAGTCCACTTTTTCTGTTTGTTTGTTTTTGTATACATTAGATTTATTTTTAAGTTTGTATTTGATCTTATCTAACGATGGAATGTGCAAATTTGATCGACATTATCGTCAAGGATAGGGGATCTCTACGGGATCAGAAAAGTAAGCAGCCTGACAATAGAGATTTCACCAGCTAATACGCGAAAGGATTTGGCGGACAAATTGAATCAATAGGCAAATGTAATCTTTTTTATTCCATCTATAAATAAATGTTTATTTACTGTGATAAAAATTAAGAATGGAATTCAATTTTTAAAAATGAAAAATTTTCAGTTTTTTTTTATTGTGTCAAAGAATTTTGACTAGTAGTCTACCGGTAAGCTGAAGCGAGCTCCCTAGGATTAACTCCCCCTATCACAGCCTGTTTCCAAAGCAGATAAGCTTAGATATACGTTTATGTTTTTATTCTAACTTTCGTCTAAGTGAAGAGAGATTGTGGCAATTGAGCAGATGAAGTTACAGACCAACGTTTAGGAGGTCTGAAGGCATAAAGGCAAACGCCGGCTTCCCGGCAAACCAAATCCTCGTGAATAGGGAAATCGATGTAAGTGACTCATAAGACTACCGGGTCTACCGCAGGTATGTCAACTAATTCTGAAAACTCCTTGGAGTTGCTTATTGCCCGAAGCGTTCCTCCACTCACCCTACCAGTAACCAGTTCTTCTCAGGTATTATTAGCACTATCTAACACCAAAGACAGTCAAACCTCCTCCTATTATACTCAATGATGTAGCAGACGTTGGATAATTAGTTAGCGTGTTAAATACATTCAGAGAGCCAAACTCTGTTGTTATTTTTTTTTTTAATTTGCAATTAGTTCAAGTGAAAATTATGAAAATTTTTTTTTGATTATTAGTGAAAGTGGAAAAGATAAAATAATTAATTGACTAGGATTGAAAAACATAACTGGCTTCCAAATGTGCGTAGAGTTTCCTGCTTCTGCTGAATGCTGGGATGGAGCTTATCTTCATACCAAAAAGTGCTGGTTACTCTTGCACTCATGTTATCTACGTTGAACATTTGATTGGTTTCCGTATACACCTTTGACGAAATCGTTAGAGTAAAATAATTAAACATTTTTTTCCATCCTTTGCAGGGATAAAATGCAATGATTCAATAGATTTGTTACAGTTATTGAGTGATAAGGAAAAATGTTGATCTGCCACAGAATTTCTGAGTTAGATGCTCTTCAAATCTCTGCTTCACACTCGCATGAATATATCAAACTTAGGAAATAAATTTATCATGTTGCATTTAAATATGTGGTAAGTGAATCAGGCTAGGTTTATTCAATTCATCTCAACATTGCTGCTGAGAACTGAAAATTTTGGTGTGCTGAAATTTGGTCAGTCGGGCAATTGGTGAAACTGTTTGGGGTGGCAATTGAATTTTTAGAGGCTGTCTTTTGGTCTTAATGACATTAAAGAACTGTAAATCAAGCTGTTAATAATTGTGGTATTTTCATTTCCTGTGCTATCAATAATATATCTTACTATTTAATAAATGAATTAAAGGATTGTATTAGTGTGATACCTACATAGGGGTCATATAGTGACCGTTTAAAATTAATTATGTTTTTTATTTATTATTCTAGTATGTAAAACCTGTTTGTATTGAGCACTCCTGAGACAGTTATCAAGGTGGGAGGCAAGAGGGGTTCAGCTAGTTATTTAAATTCCACCCCTCATTAGGGGAGTGCTCTGCTAGCTAAGTCCACATTATTCCTAATATCCCTAATTGCCTTTTAACGTTCGTCCCACGTTGTTCAGGTCGAAGGAATGTTCATTTGCAGGGAGCATATATTCAATTTATTTTTTTTAAACTTGTATTTCTCTTTATTTCCGTAGCTCTGTGACATGGTATTCAAAGTTAGTTAGTCAAACCATAGGGCCTCTGGTAGATTTCTTATTTGATAGTATCTTTTTTCTATTATAATAATTATGTATTATGATAAAGGATCGGGTTGATTTTGAAATCTACCAAGGAAGAGTAACGGAGAGAACAACTTAAGGGAGAAAGATTGGGGCAGGGGAGGGGATATAGAAGAGGCTTGGCCACGCCCCTTCAGGATCAGTTGACAAGGGTTGTTGACCTGTTCTATCAGTAATTGTTTTAGTTGTTACTGATGGTTTTATCGCAATTTCTGCTTTACTATTTGAAAGGTATCTAAGATTACAGAATCGAGGGTATAAAAACTGGAAGTCTGATTAAGTAATATATTTTTACGAATATGCTTCAAACCAAATCTTTTACAAAATCTTCCTTTTCAAGACGTGAACGTAAACATGCCACATTTTAAAGTGTCAAGACATTAATTGTTGATGAGATTCTTTGATTTTAGTTCTGTAACCAAAGATTTTAACGAGGAGATGCGGTCATTCAGGTGGAGATTCTGCTTCCTCACTTTCCAATTGATTTAATTTCCAATCCAAATTGCTTATTATGATTTACCAATTTCTTCATCATAATATCTCCAATTACCTAAAAGGGGAAACATAAATTAAAAATTCATTTTGGGGGAGAATAGTGAGGAAAAAGTACAAAAAGCACTTGAAAATACTATGCATGCGAAACGTTCTCTCAAAATAAAACAATTAGATGGAAATACTGGACTTAAAAAAAAATGACTTTGTTTTGAGACATTTAAATCCAATTAGTATACTAAATTAAATAATCATAGACACATCTGCACTGCAACTTCCTTTGAGGTTGGTTCTAAATTTTCCATTGGTTCTTCATTGTTGCATTCTATATGCTCGGAAACGCTTGGCGGTATAGGGTCCGCAGTACGTGATCTTGGCAGTTTACGGATCTGGAAAAGTTTTGTAAGTAAACAAACTAAATAAAACATTCCTTAGATAATAAATCAAAAAAAAAAAAAAAAAGTGCTCCTTAGAACATTATTAAATAATTTAAAAAAAATTAAAGCTCAATCTAGTACCTAATTTCTAATGCACTATTTTAATAGGTACCTATTTTGAGAAGACGAATTTGAAACTTTGGACTTACAAGGGAAAGCTGCAGTTGGTGGGTCGCCGATTTCAACCAATTCGTTTCTGGTGATT
Source organism: Acanthosoma haemorrhoidale (assembly GCA_930367205.1). Classification (NCBI taxonomy): domain Eukaryota; kingdom Metazoa; phylum Arthropoda; class Insecta; order Hemiptera; family Acanthosomatidae; genus Acanthosoma; species Acanthosoma haemorrhoidale. The sequence goes on from OV884009.1 coordinate 64,790,777, forward strand.
CTTTATCGAAAAATATTGGGCACAGGTCTGAGCGTTCTTGACAATGCGCCCTGAGACGCCTCAAAAACATTTTGAAGCCCAAAATTTTGAGTTTTTCAAAGTTTAACTTTTTCCAACTATGGTTGTAGATTCCAAAGGCAATTAAGGTGGGGAATTCGAAAGCAATAGTTTTTTAAACTTTTTGGAGGCTTTGTGTTTAAATAACAGTAAATAAACAGTAAAAAAGGCTTGTTTTTTCAAGCAAAGTACCTAATAAAAATCGATTTATTTTTAATTTATAATACATGCTTATCTAATTGGTGGCTATAAATGTGCTGGACAAGGGAAATGGTCGGAACTGCATTTTCTCTCAATTTGGTACGGCCATAGGCAGACGTGAGGTTCAGGAACCAACGCTGAAATGTTCTGAACAAAGAACTGAATATACTCCTGACTCCCAATTTAATCGGCACACATCTTAAACCCATTGTTCCCTCAACGATTTATCCTTAGGAAATCTGAAATACAAGAAAATTCGCTTGATGTGCGTCCTATTAGAACACCCGTAAGCAGAACAAATGTCCATTGTTAAACACCAAGAGCTAAAATCTTGGTGTAACATAAAGATTTCAAACAATTAGGTTATAATAAGCACTTTTTCAGAAGGGAATAACAGATATAACTCAATTCTTGGCACTGGTCCTATTGCACATGGCTGCCTACCAAAATTACCATCCCAACCACTTGGCACCAATGTTCCCTTATGCCCTCTCCATTACTTTACCATACTCGTAAAAAACTACAGACACACTTGTGAGGTTAAATGGGAAGAGCTAGATTGGTCTAGAGCGCCTTTTTTTCGTAGCGTTTGAATTTAGAACCAACTAGTCCTGTGTTAATGGAGGTATCATGGCTCTGTGGTCACTGGTCAGTGGCCTGCTGATGAACCATGGTTAATTCCTAATTCCCTTAGCAACATTTTATGGATATTTCTAAGTTGTGGCCTTTTTGAATCGTAGTCTATGTCACATTATGGCCAAGACATATGTCGTAAACAAATAAGTAGGTCAGGAATGTGTGAAAGCAAAACCATAATAAAATGTTAGGAGTTTCTACATGGGTCTTTTATTTCTTGTAAATATGAGAAGTCAAAAAATCAGTTCATTTTTAAGGCTTTATAAAGTCATCAAAATTACTATAGCAGTTAAATACAAAATTACAATTAAAATCAAACTTTATTTAATAACAAAAATAATAATTACATCTCAAATTATATGTTAGGTTTAATCACCATTACAAAGTAGACATTTAAAAGCATTACACATATTAGGAATAATATACTTTTTTATGTATCACTAAATGTTTTCATTTTGTACAGTTATGTATATTTATATGTAAATATTATATATATCTTTTTTTCATACATTGAAGAGTTTTAACTTAAAACTTAACCTAGCTCTGAAAGGACAGCATTTAAATCTTCTTGCAAAGCCAAAGACATCTCCTTTTGTCTGTTGACATCATCTTGCCTCCGGTCAATGTTTGCCTTTAATAAATAGTTACCTTTTTTTGCTCTTGTTAAAACTGTTTCGTAAATTTTTGTCCTTCTAGTAAGGTTCTTTATTTTGTCCTGAATGCTTGCGGATTCAGGCAAATCCCCTTCGCTGTCATCCTGGTCAGACTGATCTTCACTTTCAGTTTCGGTTTCCTACAAAGCAATTATATTGAGATTAAATATGTTAATTAATTCACACTACCTAAATTAAAACTACCCATTAGGAAAACAAAATTATTATTTTCAGGATTATGCTACTTGCTTAAAAACTATTTATTGTGAAGCATGACATACAATAGTATTTTCTTATATGGTTAATTACCAAAAATTGTGGGCTGATGGCTGTGTTAATATTGAGATTGAGGAATTTCACCCCATTCATACTTGAAATAAATATAAACACACAAAAAAAGTGAGGGTAACAGCAACGAATAAACTTGGTGTGTATAGAGGTTGTTTTATGAAATTACATGGATTTCTCCTCAGGAGAACGGGTTACAAAAAAAAAAAAAAATTAAAGGATACTCCTCAAGGTATTCAAAATTTATTTAGACTTTTTTTTTTTTCAAAAGCCTGAATGAACATTATGAGTATGAATCATTATCACAAATAAACATTATGAGTATGGAAACTCAGTTTTTGGGAAAGGGAGTGTGTTTTGGAGGGAGGAAGGTTTAGTGTTCCAACTAACTCACACTCCATAATATAGCTATTTTTAGTTTTAACAGGTTTTATTTTTTATGTACTTACTTCGGCTTCTTCTTCATCTTCCTCCTCTTCCTCTTCTTCTTCATCATTACTTTCATCATCCACATCTTTCATTATATTAGCCATTTTTTCAACTTCATTTTGTAAAAGTTTATATTTCCTTTTTTCTTCTTTTAAAACATGGTGAAGTTTGGATAATTGTGACTTCAATGTTTTTTTCTCATTTCCAGTAGCGATTCTTTTCTCTGTTAGAGATTTTAATTTTTGTGTAAGAAGTCTGAGTTCTCGTTCTTCCTGTGTTGCTGCCTTCATTTCATTTGTCTCTTCTACTTCTTCCTCTGAAAAAAAAAGGAAGAAAAGAAAAGGAACTATTATAACATTCTTAATTGAGGAATTTAAGAAAATTATAATTCTCATTGATATATCCAAGGGAATGCTTTATTTTTCCAGCCCTTAGTATCATTCTGAAATTCTAAAAATAGACAATTGTATTACATAATGGGTAGGTCTGATTGACGTACATTATCTTGTTTTATATAATAAATGTTACTACCTTAATATAGATTTTGAATTAAAGTTTTGTTTTAAATACATCTTTCAAGAAAAAATCATCACAAAAAAATTCTTGCCTTTGCCCCTGATTGATATAACCTATATTTTAACTGTTAAATAAGTTCATCATTGGATCAAATACCACTGCATAGATTTTAACTATTTATTATTATGTAATAAGTTATATTGATATTATTAATACAATAAGTGATATGTATCCTTAAATTTTATTTTTTAGTTGTGTGCCCACCTTCAGTTTCAGTTTCTGAAGCTGAGTCCGATTCAATTCTTTCATTGCTTGGAAGGTTTTTTTTGTTGGTGTTTGTAAGTGACATTTTCTTTGTCGATTGCTGTTTCATTAGAGGTGTGTTGAAGTTTCCTTTGGATTTGAGTTCTATCTCAAGTTGAGCATTCTTCAGCCACGCGCTTTCGAGCTTGGCTCTTGTTAAATCTAACTCTTCAGCCGTTTTATGGTACTTCTCTTCCATTTCTTTGGTCATTATTTCTGATTGAGCAGCTTCTTCTTTTAATTTATGGATTAACTAGAAAATAAATAACATAATATTAAATTATTCGAGGTTTAAACATGATAAAGTTATTTATCTAATACTACTAGCGATATTAAATCTTGTATCTGACATTAAGCATATTTAAAACTAGAAAAAAAAACTGAAGCCATTAAAAAAAAAAATGTGTCTAAGTCTTTAAGAAGTGATATATTAAAAATGTATCAAAAAGAAAGCAAACAGTTATCAAATAATGTGTCGTTAAGTCACCTATGCCACAGCCTTTACCCATATTAACATTAATACATGCATTAAAATAAAAAGTTTTTCTTATATCATCTGTCATTAGAGTAAAAATATTATAGGTTTACTAAAGGGTCATATAGGATTTTATAAGACAGACAGACCAATGACCAAAAATATAAGGGTTTCTGGTTTACAGAAGAAATAAAAGGGTATACATTTTAAGTGCCTTTCTTCATTTAGTGGAATTCTAAAATGTCCATGTGTTTTAATTCATGTTAAAAAATATATATATTGAAGAGTATTGTATTGTACCTTAGTTAATTTCGGCTTTTTTTTTTTTTTAGTCAAATGGATGCCCTAGAAAACTTTAAAAGCCTTCTTTAACTTTAGATTATGTGCACAAACTAAATGGTGAAAGTAATTTTTTCCCAACTAAATGGATTTCACGAGTATAATATTATTAATAAAAAATATTATATTGCTAAAACTTTTGTCGCAAAAGACCATTCATAAAATAAAAACACATACTTTGTCATCTTCTACAGTTCTTGTCTTTTCTCCATTTCCCTTTTCAAGGACAAGTTTTCTTTCCACTTTTTCTTTTTCTAATTCTGCTTCTAAATTAGCTAATCTAGCCATAATCCGTTTGTTTTCCCTCTCGAGAGCCTCTTTATTCCGCAATTCCAGAGCCAGCATTTGCTTTGTTGATTGAAGATCATCACGAACTTTATCAATATCGTCAAGCTCATCCGGCTCTGACGCGACAGCTACCACATCTGCCACAGACGCTGACTTGGTAATCAATTCTTCAATTGTCATCTGCCTTCGGAATTTTCTTAGACCTGCAATTATTATTAAGTGATTAGCTGAAATATTGGAATAAATTAAATTGACAAAATAAGTATAAATGAAAATTTAGTGAACTTTCTTTATTCTTGGAATAATTAAATAACATTATAACATTAAGCCTATTTCGATGATGTGTGAAAGGTTCTATTTGATGGCCAGAAAAAATATATGATAGAATTCTAAAACTTTATACTCTAAATGTATCAAGATAATTTCATTCAGCTTGCCTGGAGTTTAAATGAGGGTTTAATTTTTTTTTAATTTAGTCAAATATTCCTTTTAATTTAAGTTTAATTTTAGAGAGCCTACCAGAAATATTCTTTTATTCAATGCTGATACGGGTGACTCGTGGTCGATGATCATTTCCAATTAAATTGATTCTACTCATAGAATTTACATTAATGAATCATCAACTAAATTTAAATTGAACAACAATTAAATTTAATTATCTACCAAAATGAAGAGAAACCCGTTTAATAGGTAGAAAACTAAAAGAAAATTTCTAAGTGTAGAAAAACAAAATAATTTTTTGAATGATGATATAAATGGTTTTAAAATATATTAAAAACTACAGTAAGGTAGTTTAAGCTTTAAAACGTCTTACCACTCAATATAGGCTTGCTTCTATCATTTGTTTTAACTTTTTTCAGTGATACACCTGATTGAATTTCTTTCAGGAGCTGGTTGTGAGCAGTGTGTTTTTCTGAATCATACACAAACTGAAACATTTTGAAATTATTTTAGTTGTATACATTAGATCTGGGGTTGGCAAATATTTTTTGTTTAGTAAATATTTTAGTTTCTGGAGACCCATGGGTAAACTAAATAATTCTGTAAATATTCATACTTAAATGAGAATAAAAAAAAAATTACTGAATAAAATACATTGTAATAAGAAAAAAAAATAATAGATTATAATATAATTGTTTGATATACAGCTGAACTAATTAGATGAATGGAATTGCTTATTTTTTTAGAACATATTTACCTGTCCTTTAGACTTGGTTTCCGGTAGAACTGGTGCACTTCTATCGTTGCATTTCACATGTTTCAACTTCATTCCTTTTTCTACCTCTTTCATCATGTCTGTCCAGTCTGGCCGTCTTCTGGGCCTACTCCTCAAAGCTTCTAGTTTTATTGCTTTCTCCTGTGTTATCGGTCTTGGAGGTTTCTGGCCTGTAAAAAAAAGTCTTTAACAATTTCGTCATAAAAGTTTGAAAAATAATTAACACAGCATAAGCATAGAACTGGGGGGGGGGTATAGTGGCCGAAATTGAATAAAATACATTGTCCCACTAAGAAAGTTCCCAAGGAAGAAACAAAAGTGTGGATAAATATGGATAGCACATTTTTGACAAGGTTTACGATGTTACCTATCTAGGTATCCAAGTAAACGCTAATGATTCTATGCTATTAGGACATTCACAGCATGCTCTTAGCTGGAAATCGATGGCTGATATAATCTGTGGAATATTTGTATCTCAAAAGCAACACTAATTCTAGAAGTGCTAAAATTTTAATCAATAGGTCACTGGTTTGACCAATTCTTACAAATACATCTGAATATTGTATAGTTTACCTTGCTTAGGTTTGAATGAAAAGCCTTGAAGAGAATCTTCAAAGGAATCTTTACATAATGGCCAAAAGTGAGATGCCCAGGAAGATTTGGAAAGACATTAACATGGATATAATAGGAAATCTAATTGTGAACCTTTACTCTGCATGGGTAGTGGCAAGAAAAAGGAAGATTTTTAGGCTGGAGCATAGTCCAGTAAAACACTAATCTTTAAGTAATAAATACATAAACATGCAAGGTACATTTTTGAGGTAATGTCATTAGTGATGATCCTACCTCAAATATACCATATTATGACTTTCTATGAAATTTCGTCATAAAAAAACATAAGAGATATGTCCAATTAGTGGGGCCCATGGTTCTACAGCTCACATAAAATCTTGCACATTACACATGCTACTCTTACTTTGGACAACTACCTTTACATCAAAGGTGTTAAGGTCCTTACTTACCTTGAGGAGGAGGTGGAGGAGGTGGTGGGGGCATCATGGGTGGAGGCACAGGTGGTGCAGGTACTGAATCCACTTTTTGTTCTTGAGCTTCTGACATTACTGGTTTTATTGTGATGCTTTTGGCATTTTTCTGTTTGGGAGGTTCCACCTTTGGTGTGTTGTGAAGAACATGGATTATTCTCTCACCCTTCACTTCTTGATCATTTGATTTATTTACATCGTTTGGCTGCTTCCTGTCGGTTGTCTTTGCTGTTGGTGTTCCTTGTTCCTGGTTCACCTGCGGACCTCTGCTTATAGGAGGCCCGCTATTGCTGTTCCCTTCTACAGTTGCTTCTCTTTGAATTTTTACTTCTCTTTCTTTGGACTTCTTTAATGCAGAAGGTTGAACAGTTTTAGCTTCGTTACCCTGGAATTAATATTGCATTGAAAATATTTACATAATTAAAAAATATCAACAAAATTGTGATTTATGACAATTATTTATAATAAGATACAATTGAAATTAGCAAAATACACAGGTACTCTTATCTGTTTCATACAATATATGTTTGTATCATCCAAAGGATGATAATTTAAATAGAATGCATTGGATCTGTAAAAAATGTTTAGAAAAAATTAAAAAGATTTAGTGGACGAGAAATTAATAAAAATTTACATTTCAACTCATAATGTTAATCAGCTTTTTATGCCTAAAGCTAAAAATATTTATGTCAGAGACTGTGTTGTTAAAATACCCATAAAAAACATCATGGCTAAATGTTAACTCAATATGTACATGGCTACAATATATAATATGATATAAAAGACAAAACAACTTGTTAACTTTTATAAAAAAAAAAAATATTTAAACTTCTACTTTTATTTTTAATAAATAAAACTGATCCATACAAAAAAATAAGTGTTATTTTTAATCTTATAAGTATGACTTTTTTTTTTTTTATAACTTACTTGATAATTGTTCAATAAGTAATAAAGATATAAAACACCTTAATGATTTGTAAAATGGGACGAAACTGCTCCGAAAAATCTTGGAAGATTCTCATTCGTAGGAGTGTAATGGCTATGGCAAGATTGCCAGCCAGTAAGACATCTTCAATAATGTATGCTGTCTAATGATTCTGGAAGCACCATCCACTTTTAATATTCGGGTGGAAGTGCGCTCCATTTGAACTACAATCCAAAGGCTAACCGGTTTTCTGTATCAGAAAAATACTCAATAGGTCTAGATGGACCAATGCTAAAGATCAATGTTAACTATGCTCCTCTTCTTGGAGTTCAGGCATTGGGAGTACAATGGCATGAGTAAATGTAACAGAGTTAAAAACCCCAGCTAATTTGCTAAGTAAATTTTCCAATAACATGTTCAGTCTCACCCACTGTCACTAATGTGAAGAACAGGATTGAGGAGCTAATGAAGGAAAAAGGCTAAGTATGTTTTGATGAGGTAGATTGCACTGATAGAGATGGCTGCTCTAGATTTGCTGATATATTGCCGTTTATAAGATAGCAAATGAGGCCTTAATAATTGATCCTACTATTCGGTTTGAAACATATGATCCATATGGGCCTTTAAGTCAGAATCGAGAAAAAAGGAATTTACCAAAATTGCATCCCTCTCCTAAAGGAAAAAATAAACGATATGTTTAGGGAGCTTGAGTTCCAAGCGTTATTGTTTTGATCCAGACCAGAAGTGATAGGAATTGATCAGAGACACTTATGGGCGATTGAATGTACCTTGAACTCACTTGATATAATCTATAGATATAGTTTTATATTGTGTCACTATTAAACCCAAAGATTAACCAAAGTACCAAAACAGATTCATGGACAAGCATCGCTTCTTCATTTATTATGCATAGCTGAACTCAATGTAGACTCTTGGAAAAAATGTTTCTGTTCATACTTCATAATTTTTAATTTTTTTCACAAAAGTTGGGGTTTTTCAAAATAGATTAATGGATACGGCCTTACAAATTATTTCCAGAGTATATGGTAGAAATCATAGGTGGATTTGTGGTTCAGGTACTTTAGCAATATCAGGTCTAGGGTTTTTAACAATATTTATGAATACGTCATTATAAATTATTATCAATGTGTATAGCTGATAACATAGTTGGATTTCTGGATGTTTTGAATTGTTTTTAGAATAGCTCAAATTGATTAAGAAGTATATATCAAAGTAGACCATATAGTAACATATTACAGTTCAATATTATCATGTATAATATATTACGAGGGTGGTCTGAAAAGTTTCCGACCTAACAAAGCTTTTATTTATTTTATTATCATCATCATGTTGAGGCCGGAAACTTTTCAGACCACCTGTGTATGTTTAGAATTTCTTCACCAGTTTCAATTTTTTGTCTTTCAGATATTAGTACTATTTGCAACATTGGGCTTTTAAATCAATTTATATTTATAAATTACCGAGCTTTGAGAGAATGTATTTACTTTCAAACTGTTCGGAAGAATTGTCTTTTGTTTGTATATATATGTATGTATGAGTGTCAGTATTTTCTGCAATATCTGTCGCATTTCTATTAGATGGGTTAAAGCTAATTGGCATTGTTGGGAATAAGGAGGCATATATTAAGGCTAAAGCTGGATCTGCGGATCTCTCACTCAGTGTGTCCACATGGGAAACGGATGGGGTGCCGATTCTAGGAATGGAGGGGGGGGGGTGCACTCACTACTAGGTACTACCTAGGACGTTTTTGCCATGATGGTATGGGTTAGCCACTGAACATAGCGAGGGGTGCACCCAGTGGAAAACTAATACAAATTTAAATAACCGCTTAAGCTTAGTTCTTAATGCTACTCCAAGCCATCATATATACAGAGGAACAGTAGTCGATTACTAAGAATGGTCATTTCGGGATCCCATGCCATTTTAAGATGCTAAAAAAAACATTCCTAAAAAAGTAGTGGTATTTAAGTAATCCATTACAACAAACATGACGTAGCTAACTAATCTATAAAGTGTAAGATAGGTTTACAATAAATCTTGTACCTTGGGAACATATACCAAGGTATTATTTTCTGAAACGACGTCCTGCAAAAAAAAAACCGGCTTATGTAAATAATGAAATAGACCACTAACCAAAAAAGATCCATGTAGTGACAAATAAACTGGTAAAAAAAAAACACTTTTTTCAATGACAAATTAATGAAACGGCTTCGATCAGAGGGACGAGTGTCGACAGAATGCATCGGTGGCACTGCTAACAATAGACACTGATAAACAGATTTCGTTGCCAATCATCTGGTGATAATATGGTGACTGCCAAATCGTCCACCTCCTTCCATCTCTATTGACAAACAGATCTTGTTCCTCGTTCGATCTTTCACAGTGCACTCCCATTAGTTGGCAGGGTAACAGAGGATGCTTGGTGGTCGAGTGCTGCACGCAGAATGCGTCTATTATGTCCCCGGCCGACATATACATTATTTGAAAGTGGTGCCAGAAATTGTATCGGCTTCTTAATGCACTATGACACTGACACGCACAGGGTTGTCTTTTTTGAAAGTGGTATATGTGCCGTTTGTATCAACTAACGGATTTCAAATTCAGATTTTAGATACTAATGCCGCTATTATTTTTTTCTTTAAAATGAAGTTTAGTAGTTGTTTGAGGAATCAGTAGGGTTCTTCGCCATTTTATAACTTCAAATAATTATTTTTATTATTTTTACCAACTAAATTTCGTTTTCACCAATTATGAATTGCATAAATGTGTAAATAGTATCTTTAAACGTACTACATAAATGGAATAAGGGAGAAAAAATTGACGAAACACTATTCAGAGATACCTTTACAATATACTATTATACATTATAAATGCAAATAAGTACCCATCTTACACGACACCATCGTCATTCCAAATGATCATGTAAGGTATAAAAGTAATGAACGAGTAATGATGAAAGACTTATGAAGGCAATGACATTACAGATAATGACATTAATACTGATCGTGTAAGGTCCGCTTCAGTTCAATTTACGCCGTTGGTGTGCTGCATTAATATAAAAAAAAAATCATGTTTAACACCGACTTCCTAAAATTGCACAGTGACCATGTTTCTGCCATTAAATCCCAATCAATGCATGGCAATTCCGCACAAACTGTGAATTCCGATCTAAAACAAAACAAATGTTGATATTGCCAGTCGTTGATCAATAGCAGCTATGTCACAGTGTTAGAGATTCGCTTTTAGTTTTTATTCATCAATAACCTTGGTAAATCTGACAAAATGAAGAAGTTTCGGTGATACTGGACGACTCTCCGGTCAGACGGCAATTAGAATATTTGAGAAATCCCCCCCTTAAAAAAAACAAAAACAAATTGACAAGATATATTGGTATTGAACATCAGTTAAATAATCTTTGTAGAGGAGAGTATTTTAAAATAAAAGAAAGAAAAGCTTTATTATGAAGTACAAGCAAAACACTGGTATATACAAATATTAAGAGTTTTGTTACTACATACTACTGGGTCAGATGTTTATGGACTAGTGTCTGGGAAATAAGTGTGAACTGTTGGGGACTGGAACTAAAGCTGAGACATATGTGAATATGAGAAGGGTTGGTTGTTTCAGGAATTGGGAGGGGTGCGGTCGCTTACTTAAAAAATAACAAGAAACACCAGTAACTTCCATGAAGTCCCGAGGCAGGCATACACTAGAAGGGGTTTTTAGCCTTATATATAATATTAGGATTGCAATATTCTTAGCATTATATAACTATCGAAAACAACTTTTTTTTATTCATTGTGCGTTGTAGATCACCCCGGAAATAATTTATTTATTTTTCTCACCCTATATAGTGAAATTTCATTACGTATACTATAACAATGTTCGATGTCGGAACTGTTCGAGCAAGGGTGGGAGAAAAAGCTTGGCAATGAATCCCCGGGACCCAGGCGTGACTAATTACTACCGAAATAGCAATGGTTTATAACCGCTCCTTCACAGATACACATCTTGATCTCATCTTATCCACATTCATAGATCTACTACGATGGTTGCATTGATAACGGTAGTTAGGCCGCTTTTTTGAAAGTGGTATATGTACAGTTGACTCCCCCATATCCGGATTAATAAGGGCGGGGGTTACTCTATATGGGAGAGTGACTAGGACATATATAAAATAAAGGAAATTATAATTAATTATACATTTATTTTATATATTTAGAATAAACTTTACAATTTTTGTTTAAAGTTTTTTTTGTTTTTTTTAAACCTTTCCCGAGCCACGATGTTTTGCAAGTGCCTTATGAGCATGACGTCTATTTAAATTTATAAAATGTTAATTTCCGTTATAATTTCGTCTTATTAGATATGTAATTCTTATTTTAAAAATGACGAATGTGATTTTTTTTTACGTATTTGTCTGTCCGGATATGAGAGAGTATACTGTACATATTAAAGGGAAAAAAATGAGTTAATGCTCGTTAAACAGTAGCATAAATGTCTTCTATTTACATTTGTATTATTGCAGCCAATGGTGTAAAATATCCTCATAATAATATCAAAATAAGTTCAACTGTAAAACGCAGGTCACTAGGAGGTTATTTTTGGAAGTGATATGGGTCCCAGTTGCGTAAGTAGAACTTTTGCCGTCCTTTGTAAATCAATCAAAATCAAGATTGGTTAAATACAATTACTGAACATAAATAAATAAAAAAATGTATTTCTTTTGTTTAAACATATTGTACACATAATGATAAAATGTAAGCGTGTTTATATATTTGTTTTTTTATAAGAAACACGAATGATGATGTCAAAATCTGTTAGTTGTTTTTCTATGAAAATTATCTCTAGATCTCGATTTTACCACTAGGCGACTATTCCAAATTTATGGCGCATATGACCTTTTTTTCACTGATTAATTGTAAAAATGTCGTTGAGAAGGACCACCGCGGTAAGCACACGTTTTTGTTAAATTGCATACTAATTATAATCATTGATTGTGATGATTACAACATTATTGTGTTGTTTATATTTATTTTTATATAGTTTATACAAAAGTTTTAAAAAATGTTGCCTCAAAACATGTGCTGCACGGTGCGGATCGGTCCTATCCTCTCCCCATAGGTACGCTACTGATGATCCTATTTAAAGTAATCGATAATAAAAACATGTACTCGTATTAATTTATAGGGAAAAACGTTATTGGAATGTTCAACCAAGCGTTGGGAAAGAGTACCGTTTTACTATTTAAAAACGGCTGGTAAATAGAGTGATATTATAAAGCATTCTTTTATATAAGCGTGAGACCTGGACATATGGATGAAGGCAGGAATCTTCTAGATTAGGAAGTTGTACTTTTAAAAAGATCTAGGGTAGAAAGGATAAGGAATGAATGGATATGAGAATGCATGAGGATAAAAAAAATACAAAACTGCTAAGAAAGTGACAAGGGATCTTAGAACATACTAAACTCGATAAAAATCATTTAGAGAGCTTTGAATAAAGTGGACCGAATGGGAGAAGTGAAATATTGGCGAAGGATTTCTACCACAGACAACTATTACGTTAAAATAATAATTTCAATATCATAAATTAAGTATTCAGTTTTTCATCTCAGTGTATGAAGGTTTTATTATAGCAAAAGTATTTGTTACCAGAAAACGGAAACATAATATAATCCCGTATTGTACATTTTGTCAAGAACATTTCCCTTAGTTAATTAATGCACGGAATATGAGTTTCTGAAAGTAAGAATGATTTGCGTCAATTTATAAATATATTTCGCAAAATTCTTTGCCACCATCTTCTTTGATAAATTAAACAGGAAGCCAATATTTTAGAAAGATTTGCGCCACTTTCAAGGTATATTTCGCAAAACTATTCGCGGCCTCTCTCCTAATCCAAATTTATAATTAATCCCTGATCAATATTTTAACTCCGGAGCTGGATTAATTTTTTCAGGGGCCTTTATGAGTAGTTATAATAAAGCTTAGTGAGCAATTAACCCTTATTAAATCAATCTGATGATATTATTATTTAATGAGCAATGTACTTAAGAATTAGTGGCCTGGAACACTCATTGCATTATTTATTTATTTTACTATAAGGATCACTTATCTCTGTAGCCGGTGGCGTACATACGATTATATTTTTTTTGGGGGGGGGCGGGGCTGAACTACTGATAAAACAGACTTCTTTGGCAGGACTTATGGTCCTGGTAGTAACGAGATAACTTCATTTATTTTTACTAAAACATTATCGTGTACCAATGAGTAAAAAATAGGTAGATAATTACAAGAGGAATTAACAATTTATTATAAATTATAAAATTGCAACACATTTCGAGGGCAAGGCCCCTTGCCCCCCCCCTTATATTCACCACTGCCTGTGGGAATAGCCGGTATAAAAACAAATTGGATAATACTTCCATTATCATATTTTTATTTTGAATAAAACAATCTCAACTCTATGCTCGATTGGAATAAATTATGAAACACTGCCGATCATTGTTTTACCATGGATACTGCATTTCAAAGCCATTTTTTTTCTTTTTCGATTTTCGCCAAATGGAGTAATAGATGTTTAGATTAGATAAAGAATGGAAGAACGAAGAATCGTTATATTCAGTTTTTTACAAAAGTCTTAAGAATTCACATACAATTTAGCCAAGCTACAGGAAATACAATGAAGCAATTGTAAATAGATTCGTTTTTAGAATCTATATTTTGTACATATATAAAATTGTAACAAGGGGATATGGAACAAAGAAAAAATTCAGTTTTTTTTGAGCTTAGTATGGTCAGGAACCAGCCCGATGTAGTACATTCTTCATAATTATTTCTTACATTTAAGATAAATTACATATTTAACTTAATTTTACAAATTAAAGTTTGTTTGGTATATTATAGGTTGCATAAACATGTTTGTTTCTTGGTATTCAGGTTGAATTCACATCAAGTGTGATACCCATAATCACACAATTAAGGGTTTCTGTGTTGGTTTTATTTTTGGTATCATTAAAATGAACTTATGTGAAAAATACGATGCCTCAAAAAAATTATGGGTTGAGTTAAAATTGAAAATAAGATGATAACGACAATTTTAATGAATTTTTGTAATTAAAGCGTAACAAGGCAAATTGTCTATTGTTCATCAGGAAGTCAAGATCTTTGATTTAATACGATATTCAAAATTGTAGAAAATATTTATTTTTTCATGTCATCAAATGGGATTACCATGTAAATCTTCATGTATCTATAAAAAGGTCGAAAAGGGGATTCTCAAAGACCTGAACAGATAAAGTGTACAGACAGCCTCGTGTTCTCCCCCATTGTTGTATATTTGTGCTGTCCAACAACAGTGACTAGAAACCGGTGATTCAGCCTTGCATCGTAGCTCAGGGAGTACAAGGCACCCAACCGTCCAGTCTCACTGCTACACCCTCGTCAAAAACTTGACTGATTTAAGTTGTGTGTGTTTTCGGAACAGGCGGTGTGTGACTGAAGGCCGCTTCACACTAGCGGGTAAGTCAGGTCATATCAAATGAAGTCAGTGCAAAGATCAAATTCTAATGGGACCATTTTCACTGCACGGTTCGGTCAAGTCCGGAGACAGAAGGTCGACCCTCAGATAGATCCGCGACCGATCAACAACTGCCAAAGGGTGGACCGTTCCTGACTTGATTGGACCGAACCGCTAATGTGGACTATAGTGAAGCAGTTATAAATAACTATAAGTTTGGTTAGCTGATATAAATAACAGTGTGTTACGAAACCTGGCATGTGTTCAGAAGGTTTCAGTTTTTTTGAGTGTATACATTCTGTTTGTAATATCTATGTCTCATTGTGTAAATAAATTGTGTCGCGTTATTCAATTACATATAAAAATGTGTCTCATTATTCAGCCCTTGTCACAACAAGTTGGCGACGAGGATAAAAGTACAAAACATTGGGAAAATTGAGTGCCGCTAACAATACTATAACCGCTAAAAGGTATTTTATTTATTTTTTACTAACCGTTATATACCTGATTTAAACAAGCAAATCAAGTCACAATGAATTCAGAACAATTCGAGAAGTTGATGTTAGTCTTGTCATCTGCTCTGGGAAGTCAAAAAACCACACCAGCATTACCACTGACACCATTTGAAAACTATGACCCCAAAACTGAACAGTTTTCGTCATACATGGAGCGTTTTGACAATTATTGTGATCTCAAAAACGTCACTGATGATACAAAAAAGGTTCAACTTTTGCGTTCATCAATTGGAAAAGAACATTATAACAACTTAGCCGCTTTTCTGGGACCAGATGATCCTATCAAGGAAATCGATTTCATAACCTTGAAGTGCCATTTCGAAAAAATGCTGTCTCCATCAGTCTCAACCGTCGTCTCACAGCACTACTTCCTCAGCATCACTCAGCAGCCACATCAATCAATTTCGGATTTCGTCGCATCTCTGAAGGGAAAGTTGAAGGACTGTGATTTTTACACAACCTGTCCCAGTGCAACCTGTAAAAAGAGGTTCTCAATAGCTCAAATATTCCTCCGTGCTCAGTTCATCAGAGGCCTGAAGGACAATTGGATACGCGAACAGATCCTTCAAGACACAACCCTCAAGGATTTCGATGGATTCGTAACGAAGGCCACAGCACTGGAAGCATCTCGATTTGAGTCGGGTCAATTAAATAAGCTACCTGAGAAGCCGCCGGATCAAGTTGCAGACGCAAACAAGATTGATCGTCGTCAAGAAAGAAATCGTCCCAGCCGCCAGCGTTCTGGGTCTCAAGACAATCGTCATCAGTCCAGCTCTCATCCGCGTCATCGTTCTCAGTCCCGCAGCACCAGAAGCCGTGTGGATTATCGAGCATTAGGTCTCGATGGCCTTTGTCTCAACTGTGGTCGCTCAAACCATAAATCGCGTGATTGCAGAACAGAGCGTAAATCCATGAAGTGCCACTCTTGTGGAAAAATCGGGCATGTCACGAAAGTTTGTATCACCACCCTGCTCCGGAAATCGAAGACCAAGAAGCTGTCAACTGAATACCTTCAAGAGGAAGAGGATCATCACCCCAACAACGAATATGGCATCGTTCGGATTGAAACCGTCGAGGATCTGTATGAGGTTGGACCAGACACCGATAAATACATCGTCACAGTCACTCTCAACAACAAACCGCAATCGTTTGAAGTGGATTCAGGTGCACGTTTCTCCTTGATCTCAGAAACTGCTTTCAAGAAACTTGAACTCAACGTACCGCTGCAACCGACTCCAGTCACTTTCCGCTCTTACTCAGATCACCTCATCAAGCCTAAGGGTAAAGTTACCGTCTCAGTCGCATACAAAGGGAATTCGATGGAAGCCGATTTATTCATAGTCCCAGCAGGACATGACGCTTTACTTGGACGCATGTGGATTCGTAGTCTCGGGATCAGCCTCAATGAGATTGATAGCCACAAAAACTCAGCTCTCCGTCCAGTTGATGTCAACGCAGTCACTCCGATCGAAGACATCTTCAGGAAATACGAAGACATTTTCGAAGAAAGGATCGGGTGTGTTCCAAACGTTGAAGTTAAGCTTCAACTTAGAGAAGGGGTGAAACCAGTTTTTGTCCGTGAACGGGATGTTCCGTTTGCAATGCGAGAGCGAGTTGAGAGAGAGTTAGCCACGCTAGAGTCTCAAGGAGTCATTAGTCCCGTTGCATCAAGCGATTGGGGATCGCCACTCGTTGTTATAGCTAAGCCTGATGGTGGTGTAAGGCTATGTGTGGATTATAAGTGTGGGGTAAACTCCAGACTCGTTGCCTCAAATCACCCTATCCGCAGAATAGATGAGGTTCTACATAGTCTCAGAGATTCTAAGTATTTTTGTAAATTGGACTTACACAAGGCATATTTGCATTTGCGGGTCGATGAAGAAGGAAGCAAGATACAAACGATTTCAACGCATATGGGTACGTTCAAAATGAATCGCCTCAGTTTCGGAATTAAGACCGCTCCAGCAGAATTCAACCGGATCCTAGGTCAATTGCTAAACGGCCTACCAAAGGTTGAGGCATACTTTTATGACATCATCTGTCATGGCTCAGATCTCGAAGAATGCTCCAGAACTCTCATCGCATGTTTGGAAACACTCAAAGAATATGATCTCCATCTCAATCGTGCTAAATGCTCATTCTTCAAGGAAAGCATAAATTACCTCGGTCATGTAGTGTCACATAATCAAATTCAGAAGTGCCCAGCTAAGGTTCAAGCAGTTTCTCGGATGCTGCAACCAAAGAATGTGGATGAATTGAGGAGATTCCTTGGTTTAATCACTTATTATTCCAAATTCATTCCAGATTTCTCTTCGAAGTCCTATCCACTACGCTGCTTACTCAGGAAGGGTGAACGATTCTTTTGGTCTGCAGCTGCTGAGGCCTCCTTCCGGAATCTCAAGACAGAGTTGTGCTCAGACAAAGTGCTCATTCCGTTTGACCCTTCAAAACAGGTTATTCTCACAACTGATGCCTCGCCAACCGGGATAGCCGCAGTACTTAGTCATGAAATTGATGGTCACGAGCGTCCAATCGCCTACGCCTCACGAGCTCTGACGCAGGCTGAGTCAAACTACAGCCAGCTCGACAGAGAAGCCCTGGCTATCGTATATGCCACAACACACTTCTTTAACTACCTACTCGGCAAACGTTTCGTTCTCGTCACAGACAATGAGCCGCTTTCGAGGATTTTTCATCCAGACCGGACACTGCCGCAGATGACCTCTTCGCGTTTACTGAGGTATGCCTCTTTTCTCAGTGGACTCGACTACACCGTTCGATACAAGAAAGGGAAAGAGAACGAGAATGTCGATTGTCTGTCCCGGGCACCAGTCTCTACAGCTAGTGAGTCACAAGCAATGTCGATTGATCAGGAAGTCAACGTTCTGTATGCGGAAACACTGCTCCAGATCTCCAGTATGGCTATCACTGCAGACACAGTAGCCAAGGAAACCGGAAAAGACCCAAAGTTGCAAGCATTACTGCAGGAGCTCAAGAACAGCCGCAAGGATAGCTCGTACACTGTCTCTGGGAACATGTTATTCCGTTCCGATCGAGCAGTAATCCCAAAGTCTCTCCAAGTGCCAATTCTCCAAGAGCTTCATGCATCGCATTTGGGAATAACTAAGATGAAGCAACTCGCCAGGAGATACGTTTACTGGGAAGGATTGGACAAGGACATAGAACGTCTTGTAAAGAGCTGTGAATCCTGTGCCAAAGTCCGTCACAGTCCGCAGAAAGTGCCAATTCATCACTGGGATCAGCCTGATGAGAATTGGGAGAGAGTGCACATTGACTATGCGGGGCCTTGCGATGGCCATTTCTTTTTGATGTGTGTGGACGCAAAGTCGAAGTGGGCAGAAGTTCGCATGATCCGCGATGCTCCGTCCTCGTTTTCAACAACAACTCTGCTTGAAGGCATATTTTCGGTACATGGTTACCCCTCGGTGATGGTTTCAGACAACGCCGCCATCTTCAAAAGTGAAGAGTTCCAGCTGTATTGCAAAGAGCGGGGGATATTTCAAAAGTTTAGCGCGCCCAATCATCCAGCCACGAATGGTCTAGCAGAACGCAGCATCCAGACATTGAAAAGAAGGCTCAAGGCTGCTGCTGATGATCCTGCTCCGCTGTGTTCTAAGCTGCGGAACATAATGTTCCGCTACAGGGCAACACCCTTAGCCTCAGGTCTATCTCCTTCGGAACTGTACCTAAAGAGAAGGATCCGTACTCGTCTCGATGCTCTGATACCAAACAGCAAACCTCTGGCTCCAACTGTGCCTACTGCATTGCGGGTTCGTAATCTTCAAGTGGGGGAGAGAGTGCAGGTGAAGATTCGCTTAGAAAACCAAGACGTTTGGCAGTTTGGCACCATCAGGAGAAAACTCGGCCAGTACCATTATATTGTCGAGTTGGACACAGGTCGCACCCTGAAACGCCATATTAATCAACTGGTCGTCACCTTGGTTCCGAAGAAAGAAGTCTCCTTAACTCCTTTGGTTCCACAGCACAGAATGGGGGTGCCATCCAAAACTGAAACTACAAGCTTGCCACTAGACCACCAATCGCCACCAACACCTCCTTCACCACATGTAAGTAGTCCAGGTACACAGCGCGACTTGCCTAATCCATGTCATCCAAGGCCACCACCTGTTCAGCCTGGTCCGTCTGGCCCTCCATCGCCTAGCCCTACCAGGAGCCGGAAAAAGCCGAAGTATCTTGAGGACTATGTCTCCAACTTGTGTTGTGGACCTGTCATTAAATAAGTGGGGGAGATTATAGTGAAGCAGTTATAAATAACTATAAGTTTGGTTAGCTGATATAAATAACAGTGTGTTACGAAACCTGGCATGTGTTCAGAAGGTTTCAGTTTTTTTGAGTGTATACATTCTGTTTGTAATATCTATGTCTCATTGTGTAAATAAATTGTGTCGCGTTATTCAATTACATATAAAAATGTGTCTCATTATTCAGCCCTTGTCACAACATGGACGTTCGGCAGTTAAGTCAAGTCTACGTTGACGACGAATGTTTGCAGAGATTGTTCGGGATTTCATTGAAACAAAACTAAGCAATGGATAGATATCGCAAAAAAAAAAAACTCCAACAAGGCACAAAAATAATATTGCGCAAAATATAGAATTATCAAAGTGTATTACTTTTTATTGCTCCTGTTGGAAATACTTAGAATTCGATTTATTGTTTTCTGTTGTTAAACTGGACGTACAACTGAAACGTTTAAGCAATACTAAACCGATTTATAGAAGGTCAAATATTGAAGAAAAAATATTATGAATTGTTTCTTGTAGCAAAACCTTAACGAGCATTCTCATTCCTACCGAATTTTCAGCATCTTAGGCTCTCAAAACCGTCATATTTTCAATTTGGACCTAACATCATTCTCTTCATCCATAATCAGCACGATTTTAATTAAACTTAGCGTAGAGAATGGCATTGTCCATTAACGAGTGAGAAAAATAATTAAATGATGGCGTCTATGACAAACTGATCTGACCGCGAGTGTGAATGATCGTGATGTGATCTGAGCTACCCATACTGTGACCTCATGTGTGAATCTGTCTTGAGGGAGCAACTCTGTACATCCTGTTTACCAAGCGTTTGCACTCCGAATTGCCACGGTTTCTACTGGTCGTAGTCGTAATATGCTTGTAATGCAATACTTATAAACTATAAATTATTCAATATTATAAAATAAAGACCTGCTGCTTTGCCTGCTGTAGCCAAGGGTTGTTAGGAGGCATTGGCAGCGGGCAAGGGCCATCCTTCACCCATGGAGGTCGGAACGTGGTCCGTTTCTCGTTGGCTCCCGCTTCCAGACTTGGCCTTATTGACGGCATTGTCCGCAATCTGAAACAACAAACAATTAATTTGCACCTTTTGAAACATAGAACCTGAATAATTCTAGAACGCTTCTTTTTATTACTTTATTTGTAACCCCTGACAGCAAAATATTAATTTTAAGAACCTATCTCTCATGATTGATAGATATGTTGTGTTGCCACAACCCAATATATTTTACGATGCCAATTGTTCTGTAAAGTGTTTCTGTCTCCTTTTCGTCACTGAAAATCGCTTTTTCAACGAAAAATAAAAAATCGGCATAAACTACCAAATAAATAAAACCAGCGAATAAAACTCGCGATCTCTGTTGCTGGTTATCAAAACTGTATTTTTTCTATAGTAAAAGTTAGGACTATAATAGCTTCTGAGCTGGGGCTTGAGGAGGCTTGTAAGCTGATGAAAGGCGTCTGACTTTTTACTCGTTTAATTTATTCATACTTTAAATTGTTTCATTAATCAGCATCAGTGGAAGAATGTTATATGTAGTATGCTGTTGAATTAAAGATATAGTGACCCATGTCTACGACCGCAGGAACATATGTAGAACATGCATACAGACTGACTAAACTGTACCAAATAGGCATTGTGGAAAGATGGATTGGTGCAAAAATGGATATAAAGGGGTCTAATGCCGAGAATGGGCATTTCATATTCATTCATAAGCAAACGTATACTTAACTACATACTTAATGTATCAGATTTCAACAAACACTAATGAAAAAACAATAATAGTTGAGGGAGTGTGAGATAGCTGGCGGAAGGAAGGGTGGTTACAACATATTTCAGAATTGTTCTGTTCGTGTTTTACTAATAAACTTAATGAAAATATAACATCTTTCTTTCACCAGCCTAAGATGAGATCCCAAAATACAATTCACTTATATTTAAATTAATGGCTAACATCAACTCGTAGTGTGACTATAAATACTATTAGAAACCTTAGAATATCATGTCCTGAGCGTCTGTGGAGTTCACGCTCTTGGTCAGCCTCCCACTGGCTCGTATTCGGCGGGGGACTTCCCAAGACTCCGCTTCCTCTTTTGCATGCGAGGGAGGTGACAACCATGTGGAATTGGGATGTCTCTGGGCTGTTTGTAAATACTGTATGAATGAGCGAGTGAATGAAAAATTGTAAATATGGTATGAATGAGAACATTGAACATAATTACTTATTGCCCAATAAGGCAGATTGTAATCACAATAAAGATTTTGAAAATGCCGTCAAAATTACGATAATATTGAGCCATAAATAGGCGAGAAAAAAGGACAATGAAATTTTATCACACAACAAAATGAATGTTTCCACTATAATAATTTACATTTTTTATTAAAAAAAATATGCTAAAAAGGGTTACATAATTTTGAACGTAAAACACTAATGAGTCGTAATCAGGATGACATATTGAAAATTTACTTTTTTGATATGTTGATCCTAGCTGGAATTTTCTTTCACTGGGGACCCTTTTGTTGCATGAAAAACAACATTCCCGTCTATTGAAAAAAATATTAAATCATTAAACAACGAGACCCAATCATTCAATTTTCAACAAAAAGAAGACTTTTGGCTTGGTTCTGTATTGCTTGTGTAAACAAGTTAAAGTAAACGGAAAAATGATTCCTGGGAACTTCCGATGTTAACAAAAACAATTCTTAAAGCCTATATAAAAATCAATGTCCTTTATTGTGCAATCTAATATTACTTTTACTTCATTTAAATTCAAAAATAATTAGTGATTGTATATTTAATAATTGTTGTTTTAAAATGAACCATCTAACTTAAAAACAATTTTTTTACGCCTTTGAAAAAAAATAAATCAAATTATTTAAAATTTAAGCACAAATACACGCAAAAGACAAATTGTTGCCGGATATACAAAAATATACAACATAAAAATCTACTTCAAGATTTAGAATGAGTTGATTCGTATATTGATGCTATTAAAAAAATGATGCAAAAAGGATATGCGTTTGCATCATAGTGATAAACAATAGTTAACGATTGAGTCAAGTTTAAATACAATAAGCTAAACAACTGGTTCCTTCGCGTGGCGATAATAAACCTCTGAATTTGGACGAAAGCCAATGATAAACTGGTCTGTTTCAATGATAAAAAAACTTTAGTATTTTTAAAACATTTGTTGGAAGGATGCTCTGAATGAGGCAGATTTTTGAATTACACATATTCACCCAGTATCAACTTATTATACATATATCAATAATATTAATTTTTTAAATTAAAAAAAAATTATACTTGTCATGGATCAGCAGGAAATTAATATCTGAAACTGCTCAATGCACCCGTCAAAAGCTTCGTAACTTGACTAATGGCGAACACTGACAAATCTAAGGTTGTCATTGTCATGAAAACTCCATCATCTGGGAGTAGCCTTCCATGTATCAGGGATATGGCAAGCATGGGGTACCAATGCATGTGAAATGTGTGCCGAAGCAGCGCGCTGTTGCCTCCACTAAATGCATACAAGCCAAGTGTCAAGCCAAAGAGTCAAGAAGTATCTTTGAAGCAGTCTCTACGTCATCCTGCACTACCCACGTAGCGATGCACCAAAGTTGAAAGGACTTTGTCTCTTCAAAAAAAACTAACAATTAGAGTAATTTCAAATGTTAATTTCTATTTAAAAAATATGTTTTGTGATTCTGAGTAATACCGAATAGTGAGATTATCTAATTACAGAAATTGCGTTTGTTGACCCTTACTTTACCTCAAATATATATGTGTTAGTTTTCAACATCTACACTAGAAAATTATTTAAATGTCTAACTTAATAGGTTTTTATTCATTGCTAATTATGTCTTATTGGTCCTGATGGTAGCAAAGTGTTCGTTTAGATGTAGTTCAATAAACATATTTACCACTTACTACCATCTACAATCATTCTCAAATGCTACAACAGAGAAACGACGATGCATTTAAATTTATACGGTTTTTAAATGTTTCATAATAGTATATAGCTATAAAGGCTAATATATATGATTATTGCTTAGTTCTGACTCTTTTAGAAACTCTTACACGGAAAAAAGTCCAAAGAACAAATTTTGGACCCAAAAACTCGATCTTGAAAATGATATTTTGTCAATAATAGAATATTTTGGAGAGACTAAACCTTAATGAACAACCCATTTTGCAAATGTACATTCTTTAAGATAATTAATCCTTAATACATAACAGACTGAGATTTTCAAAACCTGGTCTAAGACTCTTGCTTTGCATTGAAACCCATTAATTTAATCCCTATTTACACTTAAAACTCAGCTTTGTTACCCAATCTCAACAAAATTTACATAACGCAAAAATATTATGATTCATTTTTGGAATTGAAAGGTCTTTAAAAAGATGTATCATTCACAACAATCATTTTCCAATGATAAAAATTTGGGTGGTCAGAAACAATTTTTTAAAAAGTTCTTCAGTCCCGAAATCACGATTTCTGTACAGAGTTGATCGAATTTGGTATGGATTGGTCTAAAAATCTTCCCAGTTTGAGTTTTCCCAATTTGCCTACTGCGGGCCGGTACGGAAAAACCTGTGTGTAACTTACAAAAATTCAGTACAAATTGGACGTCTTTTAATTCGCTTGCATGTTATGTTTATAAATATTTTAACTGATTAAATATAAATAATAATCAATAAAAATATATTGCTGCCAGTAAAAACGTAAAAAATAAATTAAATTAATCTTTGGTCTATTGAAATGTTAGTGTTGTATATTGTTGTACATCAAAATGGTTTATGTTGGAAGGCTTGCTGTGGGCCAATATCTATTTTTTTTATAAAATTTTATGTCCTAATCTATCATTTTAATTATAACATACTTGAGAAAGGTGGTTCTCAGGGATTCCACCAAAATCGCTTGAATCAGTATGAACAGTTGTGGGTCGATCAGGATGATGTGTACATTTATTCAAAATAGATTCACTCAATAAAAATATTTACCGTGTTTTTGCGAGTCAAATGATGCAGTATTATTAACTCACTGGAATCGATGATAATTTTTCAAAACAATATTTAAAAAAAATTCCATATATTCACAGTTCATATATCACTGAAGGTTAGTCAACTTCACACAACTAGAACAGTATAATGTGTTATTTAAAGGTTTGAAACATAGACCGCTACTATTTTACAAACACAAAATAAAAACGACACTAAATCACACTGGTGTTTACCTCAACGGAGACGGTTTAAGACTGCAGCGGCGGTACGTGTATGCCTACTGCTTCGCGGCTGTTGGCAATACTGGCTCACTGCCGACAGCGTCATCCAACCCCACTCACCAATGTCTGAGGGGTGTTCAATTTTTAGGACAAGTTTCCTCAAATGTAGAAGAACTGTGGCTCTCTGGGTTACACTTCTTTTCAATTCCCCAAGCACATGATTTTACCTGTCCCGATTATCCGCTCGTTCCTCAATCCTGTAAGTCCTGTAACCCGGTGCTTTTCCTAATCCCTGAGCACAAAATTCAGGACAAAAGACAAGGGCTTCCTATTAAATTATCCAGAAAACATGAATTCAACTTCTTGAAATGACATGGTGAAGCCTTAAGTTAAACTTCTGCCACTATTCGAAAAACGAACGAATGTGAATGAATGTAGAGTCATTATTTTCTGGATCGGTTAATACTGAAAGTAAAAATTGCATTTGTAAGGTTATTAACTTAGCAGGTCTTGGCCAGTCCAACAGATTAACAGCCTTAAAATCAACAGATGAGGGCATAATGCCATTCTTAAAATACCTTCCACTCATATCTCACAATGTTTAAAACTACCAACATCACCTCGAATTAAGTACCGGTCGAGTTTAATTAGAAGTCGCATCACTCAGAAGGTGTTAACCCAAATTTACGAGGGGAAAAACCATAGCTTTCAAAATCTAACTGCAAAACTATTACCAATTTACAAAGTTATACTAAAACCAATCTGGAAATACGGAGTAGAGCTATGGAAGACAGCAAAAAAGTCGAACATCAAGCGCATCCAATCAAAAGTCCTGAGAACAATAGCCGATGCCCCTTATCACGTTAGCTACAAAACCCTTCATAACGATCTAAATATTTCCTACATTCTTGAACTCATCCCTTCAAAGTTAATGAAATTCCATCGAAACCTATCCAACCACCCGAATCCCCTAGCACAGTCATTACACTGCACCACACATCCCTATAGTCCTCCTCGGAGACTATAGCGGCAGTGACCTTGTGACCTGCTATAGATACGTGACAGCGGGAGTCGTGGCAATGGCCAGTTTCTCCAATCATGTCCTGTGCGTCTGTGGCTCGCGCGCTCTTGGCCAGCCTCCACTGACACGTATCCGGTGACACGGCTGATGGAGGAGCGTGGGGGACACCCCAAGACTCCGCTTCCTATTTCGCGTGCGAGGGGGGTGACAATCATGCGGATTAGGGAGGTCTCTGGGCTGTTTGTAAATACTGTATGAATGAGCGAGTGAATGAAGATTTTGTAAATAAGGCACGAATGAGAACATTGAACACAATGACTTATTGCTCAATAAGGAAGATTGTAATTTTATTCCAATAATCATTTTGATTTGAATTGAACTAGGCAATCTGTTAGTCTTTACTTAAAATAATTCATTAGCTAATTGCCTGTGCATGTTATTATTTATAACCATAGATCACAAATATGACAATACCGAATATTTTTTTTCTTGAGATTCTTCAGAAAAAAGTAAAGGATTACTCCAGGGTCTTCCACCGAACAACGAGGTGAATATTAAATATTTTTTGCAGACATTGTTTTGGGGAAGGACGAAAGTCTCCAGTTTAAACTACAAGCTATTCAAGAGGAACTATCAGAGATTTCTATAATAATGAATGTTGCCAAATCTAAAGCCATGAGACGCAAAAACTTTTTAACATCTGAGAGCTCATAAAAACGAGAATGCTTATACTAATTGTAGATATATAAATAAGAAAACTTTCTTTACGTTTTAATTTACAATTCATATTGAATTACCTATTGCATTTCCTGCTTTCCTGCATTTCCTTTTCATGTTATTATGTATGGCTATAACCTAGTAATATATTTAGAAAATTTTCAAAATAGTTGGAAAATTAAAAAAACAAAACCTATTCAGTACAACAAAAAAACCTTACTTAAAAAAATAAATAAAAAGGTTTACAAATTAAATAAAAATATTAACGAATTAAATACAAATATATGCAAATTAAATAAAAATATTTACAAATTAAAATTAAAATAATCTTTAAGGTCATCATAATTCAGGTTTATGTTTACCCATGTATACGATACCCTTTACATGATCAGGAATATTTTGGGTACAGAAAATATTTTAAAGATATTTTGGACTTTGGGATTGTGGAATCCCTACTCAAATAAAAGCAGAAAATTTTAATTTTGCAATTGATGTTTAATTCTTTTGTGAGTATATTTTCCGTGATGTTTAGTTCGTTCGAGAAAATTTTTGCTGTAATTACTAATCCTCTATTAATGGATTTTCAGAAGCAATTGTTTTGTTAAAAAATGAATCTGTTTGAGTAAGAACAAAGTCTTAAATTGTGGGGAGTCGTATGTCGCTGAGTGTTGTGTGTTTTTTTTTGTGTATTTGGTAGTTTTTGATGATCCCCATTCCTAGATATTGTATCATTTCAAGTGTTCTGCAGTTGGTTTTACAAGTGGAACTCCGTACTCTGGTGAAGCATAGATTTAGCTGGGGGAAAAACACGAGAGATCGCATTCAAAACAAAGTTGTCCGTACCAACACAGAGTCGAAGGCCAACACAGAGTAAGATAATGGACGATCAGAGGCACACGAAGTAAAGGTGAAAGAAGATAGCAAAGCAGGCCGAAGCAAACTTTGGAAGAATACGTGAATAAACAGGAGAATACACTGGACAAATAGGTGGGATATAGTTGGAT
Source organism: Acanthosoma haemorrhoidale (assembly GCA_930367205.1). Lineage (NCBI taxonomy): Eukaryota > Metazoa > Arthropoda > Insecta > Hemiptera > Acanthosomatidae > Acanthosoma > Acanthosoma haemorrhoidale. The sequence goes on from OV884009.1 coordinate 64,818,476, forward strand.
ATTAAATTACAGATGAATTTCATTGCTCAATAAATGTATCTAATAACTTATATTTGTTTACTTATAATTGTCATTTAATTAAGTAATTATAATTCTTTAATTCAGTGGCAACACTGTCAGTAAAACTGGTAAGGTGTGTTTAACCTTCCCTCACATACTGTATGTTGTTTTCTGTTATAACCAATATTCTTTGTCATCCCACGTTATGTATATTAAAGAAAATATACATGTTTATTAAAACCCAGTCTAAGTTTACTTTTTTTTTTTTCCAGTTTCAATCAATTTTATTAAGATAAAATTACAATCTGCCTTTTATTAGGCAATGAGTAATTGAGATAAATGTCATCATTCATACCATATTTACAATTCATCATTCACTCGCTCATTCATACAATATTTACAAACAGCCCAGAGGCCCCCCAAGTCCACATGGTTGTCACCTCCCTCGCGTGCGAAGGAGGAAGCGGAGTCTTGGGAAGTCCACCACGCTCCTACGTCAGCCGCGTCACTGGATAAGAGCCAGCGGAGGCTGACCAAGAGCGCGAGAGCCACAGACGGTCAGGACATGATTAGAGAAACTGGCCATTGCCAGAACTCCCACTATCACTTAGTTATAGCAGGTCACGAGGCCACTGCCGTTTTAATCTCCGAAGAGGATTATAGGGGTGAGTGGTGCAGTGCAATGACTGTGCTAGGGAATTAGGGTGGTTGGATAGGTCACTATGGAATTTTATGAACTTGGAAGGGATGAGTTCAAGAAATTAGGGTATATTCAGATCATTGTGAAGGGCTTTGTTGCTGACGTAATAAGGGGCATTTACTATTGTTCTTAGGACTTTTGATTGAAAGGATTGGATGCGCTTGATGTTCGACATTTTTGCTGTCCCCCATAGCTCTATTCCGTATGTCCAGATTGGCTTAAGTATAACCTTGTAAATAAGTGAGTTTACTTTAAAAATCCTAAAGCTGCTGTACAATCAAGAGGAGGAGGATACGAATTGATTCAGAAATTGGCAGGACCGATTTCAACGCTCGAGGAATCTTTATCGACCTGAAAAAAATTTTTGATTTATTAATTTCACTTTCAATTTTTTCCCCGGATAGAACACTTTTTAAAAAATTCATAAAAAAATGGCGGGCAATTGATTGAGGGTGGAAATTGAAGATTTTTTTAGAAATTTTATTTCCAGTCGGATTTTCATAATTCCCGCTCTTTCGGAATTTATTCTGGATCCCAAATCCCCCACCAACTTTTGCATAAAATGCTATAAAAAGTAGTGTGGATTTCCAAAGTCCGACCATATTCCGAAGTCATAATCGGGTGAACATAATGAACGTTCATTTTAAAGAAGGAAAAAAGGGAACAAAAGTAGTAGGGAGTTGTTACATGTTCTACAAATCTATCTACATTCCAAGGGGAACAATTGAAAACCGGCTTAGATACCCTTGTTTTAGTGTGATTATCGTTTTTTTCCGCGTTCTGTACCTGTTTCTGGTCTAAAGTAGTTTATTTGAGTGAGGCGTTATATAAACAGTTTTTAGATAATTAAATTAGTTTTTCAGCGATCCATAAAGCATCTTTCTAGAATGTCGAGGGATTGAGATATCGACGATCTAATGAACAAAATACCTACCGAGACTAGTACAATTACCGAATACATCGATCAACCATTTTCTATTTTAAATTTGAAAGCAAGGGCTGTTGTTGTTTTTTCAAACACCTTTTATACGATTTTTAATCTTTCCAGTGATGAACAAACCTTTTTTCTAGGACGACTTGGGACCAAGATATCGACCATCTGAGAAAGACACAGGCCATTATTTCATATAGAAGGCAATGGAAAACACCTTCACATGATTCGATTTTTGTCTTCTTTAGTTGGTAATGAATAGAATTATTACCTATACCTGTTCACTGGGGAATAAGGCTCAATTATTTTACCTATCGGCTTAAAAGATGGACCTTTATTGGTTCGTGGGAGTGGTATTTTTACGTAAATGACACTTGAATGAACTTTTACAATTGTTAAAATGAGTTTACAATTCACGTTGAAGTCGCTGCCATGACGGATAGGCCTTTAGAAATAGACATCGTTGTCTAAACTTGTCTTTAATTACTTGCAGAGTATTTTCAGCTTTTATTGGAACCTACCCAATGACTCATGTGTTTATTATTTTTAAATCATTAATGAATCAGTTCAAACTAACCTTTGAGGCATCCGTCGCAATGCCCTCTGGCCTGCCCCGGACACGCAACGGCTGAGCTCATTTATAACAATGTGCTAATTTGTTTCATGGTTTTGTCATCATGTTTCAGTTTCAATCTTGAGATACTTTGACATGTATATACGCAGTTGTACTTATTCGTTTCAAATCAGTAGAGGATTCCTAAAGATACTTTAATTTGTATACGCGTTTCGTTTGGAAGTGGATAGCTCCTCAGTAAAAGGGCTTAATCGAGTCAAAGTCCTCTGCCAGATGTTACTTGTTGTATTTATGGTTTATAAATTAAGTCTCCAGTCATTAATATAACTTTATTTATATAATTAAGTTTACGAGCGTAACAGCACGGTCACATGTTTATTATTCATGGAGGTTCAACTGCTGTTACAAACAGTGTTACCACATCTCCTTCTTTTTATTTAAATTCCAGATTAACAATTATGTACAACAACAAAATAAAATAAATTTTCAAAATAGACATAAAATACAATAATACCAATTTAACTATTAAAGTTCATTCTTCCACTAATCTTCCAGGTTTAATAATTTGTCTTCCATATCTAGACATAGCTTGAGGTAGATAGAGCTGGGTTATGGGTTTCAGAGGTGACCTGAGGAATCTCTTGTGGATGTTGAGTTGATTGACTTTCAGTAATGTTATTTTCCAAGTGGGGTAATTATTTTGTTCTCCATTAATAGCAAAAGGATTTCCTGATTTCCGTAGATGGACTGAATTCCTAACTAATGTTTGACCATCCGCAGTTCTTATTATGTAGGATCTAGGGGCATTGTTAGATTTAATAATCTGGGCTGGCTCCCATCTCCTTCCTCTTCTATGGACCACACTTTCACCATCATTGAATCCTCTTCTCTGCTGCGATATTTTATTCATAGTATAGCTTAGACTTTTGCTGCTTAAGCTCCTTATCCTCCTTCACCCCAACGACATTTGGGAGAAGGTTTTCTTCAATAATTGGGGTGACAGTTCTTAGCTGTCAGCTCATCAGTACTTGTGCTGGGCTTACTGGCAATCCTGTGTGTAGTGATAGGGGGGTTACAATATTTATATCGGTAAGTTTCGCCCTGAAGGGACACTCTGTCTCTTAGTTTCCACAGCCGCACTTCTGGTCACTTTACACCAGGGCCACTTGGCCCTGGTAGGCCCTGGGAATCTTCCGCTAGTCTACTCTCTCTATACCACACCTCTACGACGGCACTTTGCCTCACAGCCTCTAGCAGACCTCTGACGACTTGTACCTATTACGCTGCCGATCTCTCGCTCGAACTCTGAAAACTGGTCTTATTCTTTATGAACATCTGAACCTCATCTTGAACACAGTGTCTTGTCGGGACACACCCCTATCAATAAATGGAGTCAGATATTAACGCCTACATGGAATATTGGAACATGGTCCATGTTATTAACTACAACAATCCGCACTTGTCACCAGGGCTAGAGTGATCAGGCACTCCCCTAGTGACGCCCCCCGACAATTGTTGACCTCCGACAATTGTTCCACCTTTTCCGACAATTGATGACCCTCGACGTGTACAAGAAGCTTTTCCGACACTGTGATTGTGCAGTTTCTATACTCCATTAATCCTAAATTGAAATCTTGTCCAGATTTGTAAAATTTTATCATGAGGCTTTTGCAAATACCTACTGATTTATCCACCATTCCATTTGATTGTGGATAGTGTGGGCTAGTGTTAGTTAATTTTATTTCCCATCCTTGAAAAAAATTGCTTGAACTCAAAGGATGAGAAAGGCATATTATCAGCCACAATTTCATCAGGTATGCCATGCAAATATTGGTTTAATAGCCTTGATTGTTTCTGATGCTGTCTTATATGGCATCTATACTACATCAAACCAGACTGATAAATAATCCATAATTATTAAGTAGGAATAGTTTCCTAATTGGAAGAAATCCATACCGACCCGTTGATAAGGTCTTGATGGTACCGGGTAAGGCAATAAAGGTTCCTTTATATTTTTATTCCTAAAAGTTCCACATATTTTACATTTTAATACATATTCTTCAATATCTGAGTTCATTTGCGGCCAGTAAAATATTTGTCTTGCCCTTGCTTGTGTTTTGCTGACTCCTAAATGCGGACTATGAAGCTTCTCCAACATTTCTTTTCTCAAGGAAATAGGCACCAACAGCTTTCGGCCAACAAATACTAAGTTTCCACTAACACAAATTTCATCTTTAAACTTTTATTTCTTCAGGCACATCTTTACTATTGGCAGGCCATCCCTTCATGCAGTACTGCACTAGGCATTGTAATGTCTTATCCTTGGTGGTTTCTTCTTCGAGAATCTTTTTTCTTCTAGGTGTGACCTGCAATTGATAATTACTAGATGCTACTTTATGAACTATCTCACTAATTCAATCTTCTTCAGAATTGACGTTCTCCTTATTTTCACAACCTTTTGACAACAAATCAGCAATATGTAATTCCTTCCCAGGCACATATCTCAAATCTAAGTCATATTTAATTAATTTAAGAATCATCCGCTGCAATCTGGGTGATGGTATTTCTCCAACATTCGTTTTAATTAGAGACACAAGAGGTTTGTGGTCTGTCTGACACAAGTTTTACGCCCATATATGTATAAATGAAATTTAGATGTTGGAAAAAGAAGACTTAATAATTCCTTTTCAATTTGGGCTAAATTCTTTTCTGTTGGTGACAACGTCCTTGACGCATAGGATATAGGTTGTCCCTCCTGCATTAAACGGCATCCTATTGCATCCTTAGATGCATCACATTCAATAGTAATTCCCTTAGATGTACCAAAATGTGTTAATACTGGAATTTTTGTAATTAATTCTTTTATATTTTTTAGAAGCATTGAATGAGCTTCTGTCCAAATAAATTCCACATTACATTTCAAAAGGGTACGCAAATTAGAAGTTAAGTCAGCAAAATTTGGAATAAAATTTCTTATGTAATTAAGCATGCCCAAAATTCTCTGTAATTGCTTCTTATTACTAGGGTTCTCTAAACTTTTTATAGCTTCTAGTCTCTGTGGGTCAATTTTTATCAAACTCAAACCCCAAAAATGTAACTTTATTGGTTTTATATTGAAATTTACTAGGATTAAATTTTAAATTACTTGACCTGGCCCTTTCTAATACTTTATTTAGCACTTCATCATATTCTTTTTCTGTCCCAGTTGCAATTAAAATGTCATCAAAATATATTATAACTCCAGGAATATCTGAAAATATGGAAGTGTTTACTCTTTGGAGCTCCTCAGGGGCGTTGGATACACCGAATGGGAGTCTAAGGAATTTATAGCACCCAAAAGTTGTTGAAAGCGCGCATAAGTCAGACAATTCTTTGTCCAGTTTAATATTATAAAAGCCCTCCTTAAGATCAAGTAAAGAAAACCAACATTTGCCTGCTAACTGAGAAGTTACTTCTTGCAAGGTAGGTATTAACGCAGGTGTTTTAATGATGGCTTTGTTCAGATCAGTTGGGTCCAAACATACTCGAAGACCTCCATCTAATTTTTCGATTGCCACAAGATTGCTGACTCATGTCACCGGACAATCCACTTTTCCAATATTTTTTTCTCTCTCCAAAAGATTTAACGTTTCTTGCAACCTGTCCCTAATAGCTAAAGGTACTCTTCTTGGAGGTCTGATGACTAGTGCTACAGATTTATCCACTTTAATGTGACACTCATAATTTTTTATCAGTCCAGTTCCATAAAATCTTCTTTCTCTAAAGTCTTAATTTCTCTTCAAAATTTCCATTTTCTTTTGATTATCAACTGTAAGATCATTTATTCATTTAATTAAGTTTAATTTAACACAACCATCCAACAGTAAGGGTTTAATTTTATTATTGTTTGCATCATCCACTACAACAAAACTAAGTTAGCAATTCCTCACATTATTGGCACTACATTTCAATTTAATAACTCCTAAAGATTTTAACTGATTGCCTCCAAATACCTCCAGCATTGTTTGTCTATTATTACACATATTGTCAGTACTTACTCCAAATTTGAACAGACAGCTTATTGGCATTTATCAGCTCCCGTATCAAGCTTGAGCTCCAAATCCTTGTTATTAATATTTAAATTTTGCGACCACTGTAAAATATAAATTTTACAAATTTTCTTTGAGCTCTCAACTAATTCACAAGAGTCAATAAGGGAATCTGCATAATCCTGTTCATTTTCATACTTATTTTGATGTACTAAACTTATATTTTTCCTGTTTTTAAAACATGTAACTGCAAAATGATTATGCTTATTGGATAAACTGATATACTTTCCATATGCTGGACAATTATTGGCTCTATGTTTATTTCCACACTTCCGTATACCGCATCAATATTGATGTTCTTATTATATATTATGTTACAGTGTTACCACATTACTAAACAAACTTTCAAATAAATCTAACTTTGGAGTGTTGCCGCTTCTTGTATTAATCATACTGGTCGAGGTTATAATAGCATCTTTTAATTGAAGAACAAATAGTGTTATTAAAATTCTAAGATGGAAGCCAGCAGAAAGCAACCAGTATGATCAGAAACTGTGCTAATATCACGAAACAATCACTTAATATCGCCTCATGGAATGGAATGGAAAAAAAAGTTTACATCCCCGAAAATTATGCTTTAAATTATTCGAATGATTCTGAAGAAGTACTGCGTAATTACTTTTATCTTTAGACTTAATTATATGCGTACTACAAAAATTAAGCAAATAGAAATGTTTCACTTGAACGTATAATAACCTGATGTAATAATAACGTGTTTGAAGTTACCTTTCAATGTAATATGAGTTACCATTTTAAATTTTCCTTAAACTTTGTGATTTTTTACCAATACCGGGCAAGTAGAAGAGTAGAACAATGATTTTGGAAAATTATATCATTCATAGGCATATTTAAAACAAAGTAGATATTTAAATGTTGTCTTACAAATAATGTGTATGATTTTTAGTCAAGAAGATGGCTGAAAAGGCGAAACGTTGACCAGCGAAGTAAAAATTAAAAAAAAAATTTTTTTTCCCCCATAGCGTAAATTTTAAAAGAAATATTGTTGAGCATAGTAAATTATACGTATCGAAGTTTGAATATACTCACTGTCTTCACCAAATCAATAATATTTCCATAACTTCTGAACGGGGAAATTGATGACAGTACAGGGGCATTTCTTTTCTGGACTATATAGGAATGATTACTCACAGGGTTACAAAGTGAAGCCCAAGCAGGATGTAAGTGGGACTATTCCACAGAGGACATCCTTAAACTATTAAATATTATTATGATTAAAACTGCCGTTAAAAAAAGAAAAGTGTACTGGTTATGTGGATTTTAGTATCCTTAGATCCGCTAAAGAGAAAAGCATTTTTTTATTAATGCAATTCAATTAGCATTTATTTTTTGCGTTTACTCGAGTGATGGAAGGGCAATAGGCAAATGCAGATGTATGTCGACGGATGAAGGGAGAGCAGAGAGTAAACAGAAGTCACAAAGGGTCTAAAGAAGGGTTATTTACTATTGTTATTAATATTCTTCCACTTTATAAACGACGCGCCTAAACATATAAATGGCTGCATAAAAATTGAGAGCATAAAATCTAGTCGATCAATGGATTAGTAGCATCCCCATTCTTTTAATTATATAATTTTTTTTTACATTGATCATTAAAATATATCAATAATTGAAGTTGTTAAGTTTTCATCAAATTTATTAACGGACATACCATGAATGAGTGCATCAGGTCCTAGTATGAGATGGTTGGAGAGTGATCTAGAGTGCTAGAACCATTCTGGTGGAATGAACAAATTCATACTCTCGATAGAGTGCATGACTTAATGTAGAAAACAATATATACATATTCTCCCCCAAAATAAATAAGCAAATAAACCATAACATGCTATAAAGTAATATCTTAAGCGTGAGCTATAAAAATCAGTTACACCTACTGAAATACAAACATATATATAATACTTATCAGCTTCCCAACAACGAGATCTAACCATAATATTAGCCAATGCAGTTACTTTAAATTAAAATAATGGCCTGCCGGGGCGGGCCAGGTATGACCTGGCCGACTACAAACCAATGCCTAGAACCCCTAGGCTCCACCATAGGTGGACTCTCACTACCTTCCCGAACCCACCAGCCTCCTTTAGGCATCCCACACCCCATATCCTTCTCATACATCCTTCAAATAGGACTCCCCTTAGTGAAAGGCACCCATCAATCCAAAATAATTTTCCTTTTATTTTCCCCACATCCTATTTTTAATAAGTTTGAGAGCTAAGGAAAAAAAAAAAAAAAAAAAATTAAAATAACTAAATTTGGATTATTTAACAATAGAAAAGTAAACACAATGAATAATTAACAGCCAAAGGAAAAATATACTTGCAGAATCGGGACTCAAACCCCGAACCTCCCTAATATCTACTCGGGGATGTACCGACAGTAGAACTGGACGAGTGGACGATTTTCCCAACATCAATCTTTTTTGGCAGTGAATAGTAAACCTCGTACGCAAAAGGGTCACAGTGTGTTCCTGCTATCAACTCTTTCCTACCGTTTACAAGGTAGCCACCGAATAGATTATTCAGGAGGCCCCGGGTTCGAGGTGCGTTCTTGGCAGTATATTTTTTTCTACTAACTACTAGTATACTAAACCCCAACAAAATTGCTAATACAAACAAGTTGCTCAGGCATAAAAGAATAACAGAACATAAATACTTGTCCGGGAACCCAAATATTGAAAACAAAACCGCTCTAACCGATTACAATAATTAACGAACACAATAATTATTACAATAACCCAAAAATTCTTGTTTATAATGCTAACAGAAATGCCAAAAAAAAATGTTAGATAACAGTATTTGACAAAACAAATCTAAAAATAAAGAATCAATAAAACTAAGAGCGAAATAAAAACATCTGTGTTCGCCAAAATGTTGTTAAAATTCTACACCCCCTACAAATTCGCACTAAGACCTGATGCAGACATCCATATTATGTCTGAAACGTTCCTTATCAATCAATTTGATGAAAACCTAGCAACTCTCTTTCACAATTCCTAGCCGAATTCCCAACAAACTCTTCTACTCAATATGAATCATAACTTCGTTGGATTAAGGCACCATTGTCTTGAGGCGTAGTCCATTGTCGAATAGCAAGTAAAAAACTAATTTATGGATACAATTAAATAAAAAGGGATACTTCCCCTATCACGGGTCGAGCATACCTTTCTGCTATCCCTGCACAAACATTAGCCAAACCACAATCAAAACATTTAAAATTTTCCCTTCGCAACTTTACTAGTCATCTCACCAATGTTGGATAGAATCCGCTAGATGAGGGTGTCGTGGTGTAGCACATTGGTTTAAATATACTGAAACTCAATATTAATACTAAATAGAGCAGTAATCAGCACTATAATGACATTTGCTCCACCGATTTGCAGTTACACTTGTACTTCAAAGTATAAGACGTACAAAACATCAGTATGGGCCTAATTAATAACTACCCTCGATACGCCAAGATGACCACAATTTTACCAGATCTACAATTACCTGCAATCCAGCAGTATGTACATAACCAGACAGACATTTTTTCTAACTTCCATAAACTCATTAATAAGAGAAATAGCCAATTACAGTTAACATATCCTCAAAAGATACATCCATTGTTGGAATAACAATTATATTTTGTATCTACTTAATTAATTTTGTTTACTTATATCTTTTATTTAGTATTAAAATTATTTTTTAACTGAGAGTTAGTTAGCTAATTTACGGCATTGGATGTATCCAATAATTAATACTGAATAAAAATCCACCTATTTTTAATAATTATTAAACAGAGAAAAAATATTTAACCCGACCGGGTAGTGGAGGTTTCGAGCTTCGGCCCTGTCAATATAATTTTTTCTTTGGTTCATAATTAATAAAGATAGTAGGATAAATACAACAATTGACAATTCATAATATTTTGTTGTAGCTATAGCATGCGTGACAGACGGACAATTTACACTCCACAACAAAAGACAAATATTAAACAGCATCTAGAAAACGGCAGAACAGACTATTTCGATGCGTGCTTATTAAATAATATGAAAAAAACTATTAAATATAGAAATGAGAAGAAGGAACGTTTCGCCCTTCGTTTACAAGCCAAACCACCAACTAAAAAATGTGGATGGCTCGTTGCCAAGTTCAAGTTTTTATAGAGGGGAGCGGGTAATTCTATATAGATGTATACGGTATGGTAAACATTATGGAATAAAAGTTGAATATAGTAGAAGGATTATTGGAGTATACATTTTTTTTATTTTCTTTATACAGAAATATGAACATATTCATACATAGGTGGAGGCAAACTACGATCTAATGAAATGGAAATTTGTATAATAATATAATTGCATGGTGTATAATAGTGATTTGTGCCATAATTGTCTAAACTGTAACGAAGCGAACCATTTCACCAGAAGATTAGAAGCACCTTTATATGTCTCCAGTGTCATCACATTCGATTCCTCGCCGTGCCATTGGGTAACACATGAACAATTTCATCATCTACAACTTTTTAAGTGTGAAAAAGTTTAAAAGTGTGAAGTGTGAATATGGTCAACAACTAGTTGATACAAGGACCAGTAGCCATAATAGCTTATTAATTACTTGAATATTTATGTTATTTATTATAAATTGTATCTATTAAAATACAAGTAAACGAAATATAGGGCGTAGGAAGTGAAGAAACAACAACAGAAAATGATTGTTAAATAAGCAGGTGTAGATTTTCAACGGTTTGATGATTGAGCCTGACATGGTGCCACAGATGCAACTAGGAAAAAAATGACAGTCATATAGACACACAAAATAACTCATTTTATTTATTTCATTAAATTCAAAGGACAAGGAATAACCCGCATTGTGTGGTTTATGAAAACTAACCAGTATATCCGGTAAAAAAATAAATTGATGCTACGCTAAACAAACAACTGCCATTTCCCACACGATCATATTTTCAAGAATAAATCTTAAAGTTTTCCTCTATTTTTAATTAATGGTTAAAATCTTAGTCACCGTTTAGCCGACTAATCAAAAATACTTGAATAAAAAAAATAAATAATAAATATCGTTTTAAAAAATGAAATAAATCCCATTAATTACCACGGTTGCATATCATTACAATTATTCCAAGGAAATATTTGTAAACAAAAGGACGCAACTAGTTTCTTTGATAGCTTTAGAAGTGCCGAAGGTCATGAAGTGGAAATTGATGATTCATTTAGGGTTAGGGGAATGTGACCAAGATTGATGGTCAGTAAGCTATTGCTTCTTCCGTTGTCACGCGTCGTCGGGGTTAACATTTAGTGAACAATACCAAGTTAAGGTAATGTAGTGGGAGGTACATACCATGGACAATGGACAGATATACTAGAGTTGGCCGGCTGATCGTCAAGAAACTGGTCAGAACTGAAATAGATACATGAGCCCTCCTGCCTCCCACCCCCTCCCTCCCCCTTGCCCTGTTTAATACACTCGGTCGCTTAAAATAGTTGAAGCCTTCGCAATCGTTCTCCTTTTTTTATACTCAAAACAACGTCAAATGAAGTTCTCCCTTCCAGGCTTCCAGATGGTTGGCGCTAAAGAGTTTCGATCAGACAATTGGTTATTATTACTATTCATGGGTGTCGCGAATATAATAACAATATAATTCGGCCACAAATTTGCCATATAAAAGTAATTTATTTATTAATGTAATTCCTTTTCACGAGGTCAATGAATGTGATGGATAATAGGGTGCAATTTTGCAGGCCCGGACCTCATTTATTTTAATTTTTTTACGCTATAATTAACCAAAATCTACATAACCACAATAGTCTGAATTCTCAACAATTACTATTGTTCTTCATTTTATAGAAAAAATTGTTCAAATCAATAAATATTTCAATTCATGGAATAACTTAAGCGAGGAACATGTTTGTAGGTTCGAAATGGTAGGAGTTTGGAAGGACAGATCCCCAAATGTGGCAAACTGAGGACTCAAGTTTGGGGTGGTTGATGAGTCTTGGTTGACAGGCTGAAGATTTGGGGTCCGGGAGTTTATAAAAAGTACAGGGAAACGATCGGGATGGGCTGGGTTTTTAAATTTTAATGTACTGTTGGCTACTCCGCATACGCCCTATATTTAAGAGTGAACTGTTGTTGTCACTTAGCCACGACCATACCTCATATCCTCATATCCAGAGCTCATCCGTTCGGTTAGTGAAGTATAATGTGAATAGTGATTACGTCTGGTCTTCACATAGAAAACGTGGCGACCAATGACAAGCGTTGCCGCTGACAGTCATCATGCTAAAACAAAAATATAGTACAGGGGAGGATATTTTTAACTCGTACAGTTTCTCGAAACTACCTTCATGTTGCATTGAAAGCGGTAACAACGATTACAGTAAACAAAGTTAAACGAACACAAGCCGTCTGAAAAACCAATGAACAGTTAGGAGAATCTCCTGCATCTCCCTTAGGAAGCGAGCACGTTAATTCATTTTATTTCTGTCTAATTTACCCTCCTAATAATGGGCAAGTAGAGGAAATATAGCAGCCAAAAGGGTGCCAGGAAACACAGTCGACACCAAGACAAAAGAGAACATTTATCGAAGAAAAAGGCTGGCCTGCAACCAACAAAAGAAACTGCACCAACGACCTACATCACTAACAAAGCCCAACAATTTAATACAAACTAAGAATTTAAATTGTCATTTTGTTTTTCCACATAATTTCACTTTGTTAATGCATAATGTACAACACCTGTGAAAAACTCCGTTTTCGGAATTTTGTTTTTGCCCTTTCTATTAGTTCAACTACATACCACTTGGTGCCGTTGATCGGATCGCACCTGGAAATAGTAACGGGACTCGTTCCAAGGAACCACTAATTACATTCAGTTCCAGTCCCCCAGGAACTGCTCAATCCATCTCCGTACTTATCATCAGTTCATTTGAATGAACATTTGAATTTATTCATCATTAAAAAAATGCACTTTATTTAGGTATTTCGGCATATCGCAGATACACTTAATTAAACAGACTAGTCCAGGCCGTTGAAGATGAGCAGTGATAATTGATTTTTTAAAGTAAGCCTGCAGCGATCTAGGACCTCACGGGAGCGTTTAGAGCTATTTTGGGAGATTCTCGATGAGATGTATGTTAAGGCTTTACTAGCGCCAATGGCAGCTTATTTTATGAGTCCGTACTCTAGAGTATAGATGATGGCTACTTTTTTCATTGTTAGACCTGTAAATCTCTATCGTGGTCAACACCTCAACGGCATTTGGGGAAGGTTGGCTGCCCAGCATCGATATAGAATTCAAGTCCCAGTACCATCGTCAGCCAGACCAGCTCGGATTCTTGGAGAAAATTGACTAAATGTAGAAGAGCTATGGCCTTCCAAACGTCGTTGAATATAGAGTTTAGGCGTTCGCAACCTCCTGCTTCTCCCTCAACCAATCATTTTTACCGAATAATCAAAAGTTTCCGAACCTAATGAATCCTATCACCTTCCCTTCTATATCAAGAATTATTATTGATAATCTAGGATTTATTCCCTCGATGTACCCTCTCGGAGTCACCGAAGTTCGAATTTAGAAGGTTAAACAGCTTCTACAGGGAACCAACCCTACCCCAACACCTGGCAAATGCCTGCCTGTATTTAGAAGACAGCTCGTTGAATTTTGTGACCCCTCTATTATTGAAGGATTTGCCGTCTGGTGTTGTTCGAGGTTGGACATCACTTCCGACAAACATTTCCTGGTTAAAGCTCTTGGTGTTTTTTATTGATTTCTCCTTGTAGAAGTTAGCAGTACCCATTAAGAAGTTGGACAGCTGTCACCCGTTTTTCTAGCTAAACATAGCATTTTTTTGGTGGGTGAACTTACCAGGTTTGGTCGCATATTTTCAGTGCTCAGTTATTGTTTTTTCCCTTAATGTAGAGCTTTTTGTATGGAGAGACTCCTAGTGTACTTCATTGCTATGAACTAATTTATCTTTCCATTTGATTCTATCTCTTTTCTTTCATTCCCCATTCATCGAGAAGATCTTACTTTTTTTTTTCTTGTATCCATTCAACCATATCATCGCGGAAGAATATGAGTGTGGGTTTGTGCCTCGCCATGTTCTAGTTGAGGTTTGTTGGAGAAGATGGTATCGTGTGAATGTGTGGAAGACTTGAAGCATCTACATCTTTTGATTAAAGGCATCAGTGTTAATTCTGCTTGACTCTCATCTCAACCGCCTCATATTTGGTTTAATTTATGATATAGAATAATTGGGAACGATTTCTCTTCCACTTGGTGCAGCTAGCATCTTGGCCCTACTTTTCAACCCCGAAAAGACGGATCTATTCTAGATTTTGTGGTCTGTCCTATCTAAATGGCACTCATCACCTTTTTTTTTGATTTCTATTCATCTTTTAAGTTCGAAATTTGATTATTATGTTTTGTTCTCTGAATTTGGAAATGTTAAATTCAAATTATTTATTTTATTTTGTGTTCATGAGACTGTGTCTGAAAACCAAAAGATGAAATTGTGTACAGTCTTTATGCATTAAAAGTATAAAGGAGTGGTGGTAGTGATATGTTGTTTACCACTACTGCCTCTTAATGATCAGCAATTGGTAATTCTCAGTCAGTTGTTGATATTGACAGTGTTCCTTATTCAGCTTACCATAAAACTTTTATAATTCAAGGCTAGTACTGAACCTATATTTTCCTTTTTCAAATATTTGAGGGAGAATCATTATTTTATATTCTTGAAGATCCCATTTTTCTGCCATAAGTTTCCAAAGAATTGAGAAAAATATTAAAATGAAAAAAACAAACTCTAAGACATATTTTATCTAAGCAATGTTTTTTTTTCTTTTACAAATTCACCGATAAAAATATAAATTGCCTCCTGGAAATTTTCCTCAGAATTCAGTGGTTGATCCCATCAAACAGTTCCTTGAATCTTTTGTCTACACCATTTCCATAAAAAAAAAAACCTTTATATAATTACTTCTTCAATTCAAATTCCCGAAAACCCCCCCATCTGACATCTCAATGATCACTCATAGTAGTTAAGGCTACCAATCTCCAAGTTTCTCCTGGGCAAAATCATACAAAATTTGTAATTTTTAAGGAAACGGCAAGTAGAAGTTATTGTGTTAGGATTTATGATAATTGATATTCATCTTATTTCAACCCAAGTTCAGTTGTGAGCAGTCACTTTCGGCTCCAACAACCACATTTTTGAAGAGATTTAGTCCCTCTCCACAGAAGGCCTACTGACTCTGCAAATGGGTGTTGCCATTAACCCTTAGCATAACATTGCATTGAAACCATCTCTGTATGGAATTTTGGAGATGGAAAAAGTTGGATTGTAACTTCAGTGACAGGGAAGATGTACAGTGGCACTCTGGGCAGATACTTAGAGGTTTCAGATGTTGGATGGAAATTTGAAAATATTTTCTAGTTAGTTCACTGGCACTTTCTAGTCTCATGTAACACATACTTTTATGTTGTTGTGCCACAGAGGAAGGGAGATATTTATCAACTTAATATAGATATATTAAAACATCTTTATAGTGATGAAAAGGTATAATGATATAATATAATTTTTTCTTAAACAATATATATATTGTAAAATATTGTTTTATTTTTACAAACTAAAAGGTTGTTGGTTGATTAATGAATGATACAAACATATATTAATAAGTACTGTAAAACCTGTTCAATCAATACCAGTGCTATTATAAGAAGTATTATTAAGTTATGCAGCTTCTACACACGATAAGATAAAAGTTTTTATAACAGCTGAAAAGTATTTTACAATAATGCCTTGGAATTATTAAATACATATAAATAGATCCATGAAAGTGGAAATAAAGAGCTCACATAAAATGATATTATTTTAGTAATATAGTACCATTTTCTGATAGGGTAATATAAACTTTGAAATCTAATGATAAGATAATAGATATGCTGAAAAAAATTCAATTTTTAGTTTTATAAAATTGAAGTTTGAATAATTACCTTCAATTCCAATTATACATTAATATCATGTCTACTAATTATAATATCAAAGTCCCAGTAAATTACATGATTTTGTTTGAAGGGACATATGTTGCTTCATTTAACGTTTAAAGAAGGCATTATTGGGAACAGGGTTTCAGTGATAGGTAAAATATACAAATAATATTTATTAAGATAGTTAGGTCAATAATTAACCATATTGATAGTTATGAGGAGGATTATTGAAGATCTACAAACCAAAATGTGAACCAAAAATAAATAACTCTTTAGCCTATATTTATATATTCTGTAAGTTTATATTTAAAATAAACTTATATTAAAGCATCGGACTTAAATCTTCATTCTCACATAGCATTAAACATATTTGCATAGCATAACAATATTAAAACAATTGATCATAAAACAATCAAATTTACAAAAAGAAATCATAAAATTACTTATACTACAAATAGTAGCTGGTTTTTAAATGAAATTGTTCTTTTTGCCATTAAATTAATTGCTTACATAATTGGTTATATAAAATTCAAATGATTCATAATTATCAAAACATTTGGATGGACTTCCAGATTTATTACTAGGCATCTAGAATAACTGGTACAAATGGTTATAAAATCAAATTTTAATTTACAAATAAAAATACTCTATAAATAAAGTAACACACTGTACTTTATAATTTTTTTTATTATCAAAAGAATATAAAACAATAACACAAAATACAAAATTAAAAGTATAGTATATTATACTATAAAATGTAAATACATTAAGTACCAACATTAATCAACGACCTAATGAATGTGGTAGGTGTAAAGGATTATGTACATCATAAGAATGAAGTGCAGAGTATGGTCGCGGCGTTTTTCCCCCAGCTGGAGTTGAAGGCCTACTACCTAATCGGGCCTGGCAAGGATCATGCCTCTGTAAAAAGTGTTCAAGTGTATCCCATCCTCCTCCAACCCTCACCATCATATGTCGTCCTTTCAGAAGCTGTAATTATTAAAAATATAATAAGAAAAGTAATATTACAACAAAAAAATAATTTATATCTCTTAAGCATGATTCACGTCATTGAGGGTGAAATTCCTTAGTTATGAAAAAAATTATTTATTTCATTTCTAGGGCAATATCTTTTAGAAAGGAGTTCGGCAAGGCCACTATAACAATATGGAAGTATAAAAAATATTTATTGGGAAACAAAGCTTCATAACATATTGACAGTTGCAATGATTCATTTGCAAATTATTTGAAAATCCATACATTCAATTTTTTTTTTTATTTATTTATTTATTTTAAATACCCAACTTTATAGGAAAACACAATTGATACTTGGTAAAACTCAGAGTGATAAAATAGATCAGGCATCAATTGAAATCAGAATCAATTCTATTCACTAAACGTAAGGTTAATTTAATCCTATAAATTAATATAGGAAATACTGAACTTAAATGGTCCCAGACTATTAAGTACTAAGACATAATGTTTAATAAAGGCTTATAAATGCAGGAGTTCCACAGGGCAGTGTCCTAGGCCCTATCCTCTATAACCTATACACCGCTGATGTCCCCTCTACTTCCAATACCTTCTTAGCCACATTTGCAGATGACACTGTAGTCTTGTCATCCCACCCAGACCCCGACATAGCATCCCATAACCTTCAAAAACACCTTGACGAGATCGAGTATTGGCGCAATCAATGGCGGATCAAAGTTAATGAAGCAAAATGCTCCCACATTACCTTCACCCTTTGTCGCAAGACTTATCCACTAGTTTATTTTAATTCTATTCCTCTCCCTGTAACCGAGACAGTACGGTACTTAGGCTTCCATCTCGACAAACGACTGACCTGGAACCCACATACGAGACTAAAAAGACAAGAACTAAACAGACGCTTTGGACAACTGTACAGACTACTTCAAAGGACATCCCATCTCTCAATAGAAAATAAACTACTAATCTACAAAGTTATACTTAAACTAATCTGGACATACGGAATAGAGCTCTGGGGGACAGCAAAAAAGTCGAACATCAAGCGTATCCAATCCTTTCAATCCAAAGTCCTGAGAACAATAGTAAATGCCCCTTATTATGTCAGCAACAAAACCCTTCATAACAACCTTAATATACCCTACATTCTAGAACTCATCCCTTCCAAGTTTATGAAATTCCACAGTAGCCTTTCCAACCACCCTAATCCTGTAGCACAGTCTTTGCACTGCGCCACTCATCCCTATAATCCTCCTCGGAGACTGAAACTGCAGTGGCCTCGTGACCTGCTATAATCACGTGACAGTGGGAGTCCTGGCAATGTCCAGTTTCTCCAATCATGTCCTATTGATTGAATGAGCGAGTGAATGATGACTGTAAATATGGTATGAATGAGATCATTTATCTGTATTATTATTGCCTTATAAAAGGCAGATTGTAATTATTGCACAATAAATAAAGGCTTAATCTTGACAGCATACATCAATTCTATTAGATCAAAAGGAAAGGCTGTCATCTCATTGCTGTTTTGATTTCTTAGCAAAACATCAGAATTGCCAATAAAATCTAAAGCTATAATTTATAAAATGGTTGTCAGATCAATCTATGCATTCAGGACTATGACCTGTACTATTAAATTGCTGCTACTTATACTGCAGAGAATATAGAATAAATTTCTTAGAATAATAACCAATTCACCTAAACGTACTACCATCTCTACATATTGACTTTATTTATAACTCAGTAAAAGAAAACACCCAAAGGTTTATTGAAAATTGTAAGTGTACCAATAATAATTTAATAAGCAATGTGGATATTGTATAAACTTGGAAGAAGATATGTAAAGAAAGTCATTTTATTTAGGCATAAGGATCACTAGAAATTAGTCTTTTAGTTATAATTATTAATTGCACTTTAGTTTAGGTTTAGAGGCACTCTGTGCGTCTGAGATCTATATATATATCTATATACATATATGTAACGAGCCTATGTGAAATAAAGAATAAAAAAAAAAAATGAGATGACATGGTAACAAAAAGTTTATCTACTAACAAACTACCATTATTATTACAACCTATGACCAATACACTATTTTATCTTAATGGCACTCAACATAATAAATAACCATAGTATAGATACATATAACATAAAAGTAAAAATTTAACTTAATTATTATACATCATAGGTATAGTTACAGGGAAAACAATTAAATAATATAATACAGCTATACACCTGTATAATGGAAAAGTTTTCAATATATCGGCCAAATGCAGGTGTATTTTTTAGATATGGTAGGATGAGGAGTTCATACTTGTTTATTCGTTTGATGATTCACCCAGCGACAGATATAAAGAGACTCTAAGGTTTCTATAACCGGGACATGTAGGTTTTAAGTAAATAGCTTAAGTCTTTGTTGGTATTTAAATCAATGAAAGTCAATGAAAGGATAAATAGCGGTAGATTTAAAAAAATTAATTTTGGCCTAATCATATATTTACTCGATGTCCTGGAACTGTGCTGTTATGTTTTCACACTAGCCTAATATCAAAAGGAAGTGAGTTTTTAGTAATAGTATTACAATTAAATGTAGTATATTACAAATTTATAAGATTTTCTCCCCCTTATAAATGCAACGGTATATTTTTTTGATTATTATTTTATTTTTGATTTTATCATGCCTGGGTTAGATTCAAAAATTAAATCCTCTGTGTCAACTATTTTAGTAATTGGCGAAGTTGTAGTCACCAGTCAGGTTTTGAGGTATAATGGTTGAGCTGGTAATGGTGATAATCATAGTTGTTGTTACAACTAAATAAGCTAAAGTTATTTATTAAAAATGTGTTTAGAAAAAAAAATATGTTGTACCACTCTTTCTGTATGTCTATAAAAAATACAAACCTAACAATACATGACACTGTAGTAGACATAGTACTGAGTAAAACAAAATTCATGGTTTTCAACTCTGGGGAAATTTCAAATAAATTAATACGATGAATCAATTATATAATACTCACTCTGACAAACACATTACGTCCAAAAATATTATATCTCCCCTCACCAACTTTTTTAACTTTCAGTTTTTCACATTTGGGGCCTACGCAATGACATTGCCTTAATGCTGCTTTGGTGACATATTTGACCTAAAAGGAAAAATAAATAAGAAAGTATAGATTGTAATAATATTTTAAAGGACTATTTTTACCTAAAATACCATTAAACTCAATAATAAATATAAATTCAATCCAACATTAAAATCATTTTGTGCTAGTATCGCAATTAAAAAAGGTGATTTTATTAACATTTATCGGTGCAGCATCCCATAAGACTGGGGATTAATGGTCATTGCATTAACAAGGAGATAATAGAGAATGTAATAACCATAGTGGTATAAGTCTAATGAGTGTTCCGGGAAAGGTAAATAGCATAGTGATACAGACCGGGCTAAAACCAGCTGTTATTAATCACTTAAGGACATGCACAGACCTAACAGGGGAACTCAACATAATATATTTACTTCGAGGCAAATATAGAAAGGATAATTAATCAACTTATTATTCTACAAACAATGATAGAATATATGCCTGGGAGTTCATTGTTGAACGTTACTTTATAACTGAGTGGGTGAATTTAGTGGGATAATGGCTTAGGCCGTTGAAAGAGATAATAACAGAAATACAAGAACAATATTAGAATTAATTTATATAACAAAAAAATTAAAGATACAGTAAATAATATGTAAGACCAGATTAAAATATGAACCTTTTACACACATATAATAAATAAAAAAAATAGAAAATTAAGTAGAGAACGAGAATTTGGTGAACTATAGGAGTAACAGTTTAACTTTAAACTGTAGTTCCAGTTTAGTCCATAAAAAGAAGTTTAACAAATGAAAACTTTTTGTGAAAACTAACACTACTATTTATAATAAGTTAACAAATGATGATTGGGGCCTCCAACATTTATCAAAAAATTTCAAGACTAAGGAATATGCCTAAAAAAAAAATGGAAAGTTAAAAAGTAATACATATTTTTATGAATAGCTATGAAATAATTAAGCCAAACAAGCTACGGTATGAATGAGATGAAAATTACCCACTGCCCTACTAGAAGAGATTGTAATTTTTTAAATAAACTATTTAAAATTAAGGCAAATAGGAAAAAATTAAATGTAAAGATGATAAATTTTATAGATGGATGGTTTGAAAATGTAAGAGTATCCTGAAACATCACCAAAATAAAAATAAAGAAATTAATTGACAAGCAAACTGAAGAAAAACTGTTAACTCAAAGCAAAATATATCTACAGGTATCATCAGTAAAATTAATAAAAAGTTGATTTAAAATTTAATTAAGTACCTTTACATCTAAATCATTTAATCCTGTTTCTGGCAGTTCATTTTCTACAGGGTCTTCAGTGCTGCTTCTAGACCAATCATCAGTAACATCGCTGGCATATGCTTCATTATTTTCCACACTGGCTGGAATACATTCACTTGCAGCTCTTCTTAAAACCTCTCCAACACCACATCCTCCTTCTTGGATGTATATTAATCTATCTTCTTTTTTACTACTTTGTTCATTGCATAATGCTGTTTCAGAACTAAAAAGATAATATTCTTTTAAAATAATAATATTTAAGGCTTATTTAGGAATAAAAAATAATACATTACATTAAGAAATATTTATTTATTTCCTAAAAACCATTATTATTTCGTCTTTTGAACATGTCTCCTGAACGAAAATCATTGAGTGTGAAAGAAATATTAGACTTAGAAGTAAATGTAAAAAGCGAGATGAAAAATAAAGATGTGGCAAAAAAAATATGAAGTATCTTTACAAAAGTACTTTAAATTGCTTACAATCATGTCCCAGTAAATAAAAAAATAGATTAATTAAGTAAATAAAACAAAAATATTGAGTCAATGCAGTGAAACTTCATTAATTCTCATCAATAGATAAAACAGCTAACATTTCACAACCAATTTGAAATTTTTGAGTGGACAAAGGTTTAGTAAAGATGTCTGCCTTATTCAGATCCGATTCGATATATTCTAGCTTTATCAAATTTTTAGAAACTAAATCTTTTATAAAATTCGCCTTTATGTCTATATGCCTACAACGCTTTGAGTTCTCATAATTGTTAATCATATGAATGGCGCTCTGATTATCGCAATATAATATAGGGATGGAGTCATTTACATATAGATCTTTAACTAAATCGTATAAACCAATAAGTTCAGACGAAGTCTGAGATGCAGCATAGTACTCTGCTTCGGCTGTTGATAATGCTACTGACTGCTGCTTAACTGATGCCCATGAAATTAAATTATCTCCATAAAATATGGCAGATCCACTTGTACTTTTTCTGTCCTTTTTATCTCCTGCCCAGTCAGCATCCGTATAAGCCACCAAATCGTTTTTACCCTTTCTATAGACCAACCCAAAATTTTTAGTCCCGTTCAAATATTTTAGAATCCGCTTGCCTGCATTCCATAAACTTTTAGTGGGTTTATCCAAGTAGCGACTAAGATATGCAACAGCATACGTAATGTCAGGTCTGCTCACCAGGCATAAATACATCAGACTACCTATAAGTTGTCTGTATGGGACATCGATTGTAAATTCAGAGGTATTAGGATCAGCATCATGAGCCATTGGAGTTATTGCCTTTTTACAATTCTCCATGTCAAACTTCTTTAAAATTATGTCTATGAAACCCTGCTGCGATATCTTTATTGTTTGAGAATCCCTTTTAATATCCATTCCGAGAAAATGATTCGCAACTCCTAGATCTTTAATATCAAATTCCTTTTTTTAATAGATTTACCATTTCATTTATTTCCTCCTGTAATCCAACTAAAAGAATGTCGTCCACAAAAATTAAAAGCCAAATAATATTTTTATAGTACAAACACACATCTCTTTCGGATCTTTTAAACCCCAATTCAATTAAAAAATCATTGAAACGTTCATTCCACCTTTTGGAAGCCACTTTTAAACCGTAGAGTGAGCGATTTAACTTTTGAATATTAGAATCACTATTGACACCTTCAGGTGTCCTTATATAAATATCATTTTCTAAAAACCCATTTAAAAATGCTGTCGGTACATCTAATTGTTTAATCTCGTAGTCATGATTAAGCGCAAATGAAAATAAAGTCCTGATACTACTCATCTTAGCGACAGGTGAGTATACATCATACGTGCACTTTTCCTGAAAGCCTCTAGCCACTAGTCTCGCTTTCTTTGCACCATTTTGCTTTGTGGTAAATACCCATTTTGTGTATATGGCCTTTTCACCTTCAGGTATTGTTGTCGGAGACCATGTTTTGAATTTTTTATGTGCTGTCAATACATCATCGATAGCTTTCCTCCACTCCGGTCCAGCTTTAACGGCTTCTTGAAAAGTTTTAGGATTACCATCGTAAGACATAAGACAATAAGCTGAATAGAGTTCATATTCCTTTAAGTGAGAAGGAAGCTTTGTCTCCCGAGTTGATCTCCTTTCGTTATTAGAATTTAGTTCAGGTACAGTTGGTCCAACATTTATATCGTCATCAATTGGGAAACCATGTTTAAAAGATACATTGTCATTTGTTTCTTGAGTAAAATTTTTACTGTCAAAGTAATAATTATTTTCGTCAAATTTAACGTCACGTGAAATAATGATTTTATTTAATTGAGGGTCCCATAAACGATACCCATTTGAAGCATAGCCTACCATTCTAGCTTCATTAGCTCGTTGATCTAATTTATTCCCTTTAGGTAACTTATAATACCAAGCCTTACAACCAAAAACTCTTAGTTTCCCTAAATTTGTCTTACCAAGATATATATCTGCTGGAATTTTACCATCAAGCGCTCTAGTTGGGGAACGATTAAGTTGGTATGCAGTGCATCTCACTGCCTCCCCCCATAGATATTTGGGCAGATTACTATCAGCAAACATAGCTCGTGCTTTATTTAATAAAGTCCTATTGAGTCTCTCAGACACTCCACAACTTTGGGGTGAATATGTAGTATTAAACTCCATCCTTATACCGTTATTACTACAAAAATTTCTCAAATTATTACAAGTAAATTCGGTACCATTATCGACACGCAGCCGTGAAACATAAATATCAGACGCTCTTAACTGTTTAATATGATCTATAACCCGTTGAGTAGCTTCGGATTTTTGTTTAAGCAAATACAACATCGTAAAATGTGAAAAATCATCTACTACTGCAAGGTAGTATCGTTCCCCGTTAATGCTAGTGTGATTTGTAGGACCCCATACATCACAATGTAACAAATTACCTACGCGACTTGACCTGGGTTTAATAACATCTTTAAAAGGTGCTCTAGTAGCCTTTCCTTTTTGACACGAATCACACGGATCTTGACTATAAGGCAAACCCATTAAGCTTAAACCTCCTCTGTTCAAGTGGCCTAATCTTAAGTGCCAAATATTGGAAGTTTCACTGCTTACATTAAATGTATTTATTTCATTATTGACATATCTAAATTTTACTATAAATAGGTTTCTTATTAACTCACACATAAATAGGATAGAATCATTTCTTACGACAAAAGCCTTTTTGTCTTTAAAAATAATTTTTAAATTCGAATCAAGCAATTTTTTGACTGAAAGTAGATTACATGTTAAATGTTTTACTATAATTACATGAATACTGAAAACAATGTCATCACAGTTATCGGGTCGAACCCTTAAAATGCCAGGTTTATTTGCCAATAATGTTTCACCGTTAGCAACTTTAATGTTTAAAGGCGGAATACTCACAATATTCGTGACAAAATCAGCTGTTTCCGTGGTAACCATATGACTCGTAGCTCCAGAGTCGAGGACAAAATTCATGTAGCCATCTCTTGGTGGTCCAACATCTGCCGAAAATGCCACAAACGATACGTCTCGAAGACTCCCAGATGTTTCTAGATCACTTGAGGCAATAACGGATATATCCTCATCTTGTTGACAAACATTGCTGGTCATCTGACTTCTTCTGTTTTCATTCCAACGATTTTCATTGAAATTTCTCGATTGTTTTGAAAAATGTCTCTGCGGTGGAAAATTCTTATCATTCTTCCTGAAATTATTATTTGACTTTTTAGGACAATTATATGACAAATGTCTACTATCACCACACTCATAGCATTTCTTAATTTGACTAAATGCTTTGAATGATGCATCAGTTTCATCACTACCATTTTGTATGTGATTAATTTTTAGTTCAGCATCTAGTAATCGAGATTTAACAAAATCGAGAGTTAATTCGGTATCCATTGCTTCCAAAATAGTAACTACTTTTTCGTATTCGTTTGGGATTGTCAATAGTAGGTGACAAACGAGATCGTCTTGTTCGAGTTTAGAGCCCATTGACTCGAGGTCCCTCACGAGATTGTCAAATTTATTTAAATGTTCTTGTAGAGAAGTCGTACACTTTAAAATTAAAAGTTTTTTACGTACCAGTAGTTTTGATATAGCACTTTTTCTTTCAAAAATGTTGCTTAAAGCAGACATCATGTCGTTTGCCGTTCCACAACTTCTCACGTAATCAATATGGCGATCGGTAATACAGTTGATAATAATGTTTTTGGCTTTCTTGTCCAATTCCTTGTTGCTGCTAGTGATTTCCACATCTTTTTCCAGTACTGATTTTAAACCTTTTTCATCTAATAACATTAACACTCTGAATTTCCAGTTGTGAAAATTATTGTCTGTCAACTGAGGGTATGTTAACGTGTGTCCCGTAGCCATGACTGTCTATCACGTTAATTTTTCTTTTCCAACACAAAACACGTCACTATCCAAAAACAAACAACCGGTAAAATTCCCTTTACTCACACAAAGTACTTTTTGAACATGACTGGGCCCATAACCTGTAGAAATATATTAGGATTACATAGATAAAACACAGACGCTAGGTTAACTTGTGTATTCCACCGTAGTTGTTTTAGTTACAATGAGGCCATATGTTACATATGTATATAATGATCTTGATGTAAGTACAAAGTAGAGGCCAATGCCACATCAATATTATTTTTTACAATGACAAGTGCGGTATCAACAATTTACAACAAATGTGATTCGGTTATTAAAACGTTTGAAAGTTTTGGAGGAGATTGGAAACTATTTAAATTCTTAAAGTTTGATAAAATTCATGAAGTGGTATTGAAATGGGTGAAAATGATATAAGATAAGAACATCACCAGTGTACACTCATTAAGGATAAGCGACTGAATATGCAGCAACTTTGGGAATTTCCAAGTTCCAAGCTAGCTCTGGGTGGCTCAATAAATTTAAAAAGCAACACAGCATCCAAAAAAAATAATATAGGGTGAAAGTGCTAGTGTTTTGTATGGGCAATGTTCTCAATGGCAAAACCATTTTAAAAGAATATAAGCTGGATAATTTGTTTACATGGATGAGAGAGTTTTTTTTTCATTGTTGGCTCAATAAAAATTTGACTTTCAACAACGATAGATTTTTTGGAGGAAAAAATAGTAAGGAATGAATCATGGTTGTCATTTGTGCGAACATGACGGGTAAGGAGAAATTAAAGCTTCTTGTAATAGGAAAAACTTAACAGCCCCTTATTGTTACCAAGGTTGATTACAATTTTAACAAAAAATCATAGATGACTGGAGCAATTTTTGAGAAGTGGATAACTAACTTTAATAAACAGATTATCAAACAAAAAATAATAGCGCTTCTTTTTGTGGACAATTGCCCGGCCCATCCTAGTTCAGTTAAACAAACTACTAACTTATGTTAATACTCGCTTAACTAATGTAAAGCTTGGTTTTTTCCTATCAAATACGACTACTAAATTACAACCCTTGGACCAAGGCGAAATTAAAAATTTGAAAATACATTACCGAAAACAAATCCTGATCTTTGTGTGGTCTTGATCTTTGCATTTGAAAACGATGAACCCACAGAAATACTTGTAAATCTTTGATTTTGTATAAGTGGATTAGCCAAAGTATGGGAGAATGATGTCTTACCCACTATGATAGAAAACTGATTTGCTAAAGCAGATTTTATAGGAGAAAGTCCTGAAGAAGAACAAGAATAAAATAGAAGATCAAGAACAAACAGATACTGAAAATACTAAAGAAGTATGGAAACAACTCGAATCATTGGGACAAATAACTGAGGGAATCAAATTTGAGCATTTTTAACACATTGATGAGACCTTAATTGTGGCTGATTACCCCACCGATCAGGACAATTGGAGGACTGTCTTAATCAACATGAACCCAAAAATGATGATGATGATATGCAAACGAGGATGAATTAATAAAAAAGTCATCTAGAAAACTTGTAATGGAAGCATTCGAAACTGTGGGTTAAGGCTTGAGATTCATTTCCTGAGGACATTTTTACATATAAAAGTGAACATTTCCTTGAAATGGCATCAGTGATGTATTATACACAAAAAGACATTAGAAACTACTTTGCACGAAAATAAAAATGAATTGATTTTTATGTATGTATACATATTTTTAATACATCTCCTTAATAAATACATACACATTAAAAATGTACATATGTAAAACATCTGCAATCACATATATGCAATTTGTACAATTTTTCAAATGAATGTTTTTTTTTTTATTTAACCCTAAAAAATTGCCTTTGATACTTCTTTAACCCCAAAAAATAACTATGATTGTTTTTAGTATAACAAGGATGAAAAATTGCAATCTTTCTAGATATCAAAATTTCTATATATCAACTTTTTTTCAAGGAACCTTCATGTTCGTTATATAGAGGTTTGACTATACATATAAATATATGAAATATTGAAAATGGTTGCTGATAGTGTAGAAAGCTCGAAATTGGGAAAATGTATGAAAAAACATGAAAGAAAGAGTTATAAGAGCAAACAATTTTAATCTGAATAATGCAGGTCCAGATGAATTTTTTGAGACTTCCAGGATTTGGGAATTAAAAAGATACCATGAAGATAATTTAATATATTTTCTTAAGTAATACCTGCTAAAACTTGGCCTATGTATTGTTTGAAACTGCCAATCACGAAGTTCCCTAGATTCTTCTTCTGCAATTTCTTTTTCTAGAGCAACTAATCCAGGAGGGTCCACATTAAATCTTGATGCAATTCTAGCAACTTCCATCAAACATAAAATGACGTTCCGTGGCTGATTTTGCTGCACTGTAAAATCATTATGATCCATTATGTCATATTATACACACTAGGCATCAATGAGTAGTTTTAATGTAACATACACATAAACAAAAAAAGGTAAATCAAAAGTTTAGTAATCATCTACATTTAAGACAGGCTACATCCCTAGAATTTAGTTATGGGCTTAACTCTGCTCATTAATCATTTATTGATTTTAAACATGCATTTTTGATAGAAATTAAAAATCTTTGTAATTATCAGGTGTAGTAGTATAAACTTTGCATTAAATTTGGGTTAGCTTCATTTGTGATGATAGATAACAAACTTTTATTTATGGCATTAGCTTTTGTTTGAATGATGTACAATCTCAACAGTCCGACACATTTGGGTCCAGACAACTGCTGGATTATCGAAAAATTATGGATTATTGAGAGTAAAATAACCCTCTTCCCCGCACAACAAACAATTCACCACGAATGTCAAAGTAAATGCAACCCCAGAACATCCTTGAGCCACCACAAAATGACACCTGCGGAACCATACCCCATGGCGCGTACCTCCTGGTCTTCTCCGACTTGAGACCAAGTCTCAGCTCATCTGTTAAGAGAACTCTCTTCCAGTTTTACTAAGTCCAATTCACATGTACACCTAAAAAAGAAGCCTGGCCATTTTGTGAGCTGTGGTAAGGAGAGGTCCACGGATAGGATATCGCGCCCTAAGTTTATTTTCATTAAGCCTTTTTCCCACAGTCCTGCTGGAAATGGAAACATTTCAGACTTGCCTTATAAGACTTTATTTCATTTCCCTTTGATGGCCCTGTTTTGTAAAGCCATGTGCCGGATGCACATATCGTCTCTTTCTGCTGAACATCTAGGCTGACCCTGCCCCTTTCTTCTTGGGTGACTCCCTGTCTCCCCAAATCACTTTAGAGCCTTGCCTGTAGACAAGTGATATACATCCAGTCTCCTGGTGACTCCACACTGCCTTTATCCTTCCTCTATCAATGTCACAGCCTAACTGGGGCCATAACAAAATTAAAACGTTTACAAACAAATTTAGTGATGTGTATATTGGATGGATCAAATGCTGCTCTTAGTAAAAAAGGAATTTAAGAGTAAACAAAGTGTTATTCACGGTTTATGTCTATACTGATATCACCTAAATATCAATAGTTAATAAAAATAAAAGTGGAAGATAATTTATTTAATTTTAATTAAAAAAAATTGAGTGGTGCATTAATTTTGTCCATCAGTGTATTATATTAATAAGTATTAATTGTGGCATTGACCCCACTATTTTTAATCAAATTGTCTTTGGCTAATAATAAACTGTTTGAACGAAAAAAATGTGATGGGAAATTTGAGAATAATTGCTAATGATGTCAGAACCATTCTTGGTACCAGCAATTGGAGACTGACAGCACAGAATCAATACTACTAGATGGCGCTGATAAAAGAGGCTCAAACTCACTAGGTTGGGAAAACCAGATCTCAGGAACTTTCATCACATTCAGGGATTGTTTAAAATGAAATGAGTGAGTAATATAAGAACTTCTCGGATCTCTTCAACCAGATTTCAACACCCGTTAATAATTCCATTCCATAAAAATATCAAAAAATATAAAGATTATTTTAAAAATTACCTAAATCATTGGTCTCAAATAGTAAGTTCTGATGAACTCCTAATTGTTTACAGAACTTTATGAACTTCTCCATGTTGTCACGTGAGAAAAAACTTCTTCTTGAAGCTTTTTCAAAGAATGGACCTTTAATAACAGGTACAGGCTGAAAACATAGTGATCTCTGTTATACATTTAAACTTTATGGACGTTTTTAATAATATTCTAATATTACAATAAATAATATAATTGATATAGTTTTAAAATAAAATAAATAAGTACTATTATGTTATAATGACAGTACCACATTACTACTTCAGTACATTCAGTATTTTTACTTTACAAGAGTAGAAATCTGACGTGACATCATACAATGTTACATTTCCTAGGTCTATGACCACACTAAGACCTACTGCCACCACTTCCCCCATGGGTGAAGTATGGTGACCAGACCAAAGACTCAGGAATCACCTGCAGTATATGCCTTCACTCTCAAGACCATCTCGACAACAAGAAAGGTCACAGAAAAAACCTGCATCTTCCTCCATAAGGAGAAAAACATTGAGGCAATACCTCAGTAGTCTTCTTATCAACAAATTATCCCACTTATTGGCTCATAGACTCTCAAAAAAATCTGAAATTCCTAATAAAACGACTCCTTCCTCTCCTAGAAGCACAAATCATTTTCCCAACACGACCAAATTTTCTTACTCACTGAGAGGAAGCACTATTGCACTGGTGTATTTCTGGATGTGGCTCAGGCATTTGATTCTTTTTGGCATCCTCCTGGCTTGTTATTCCAACTCAAATATATTCTACCCTAAACCTTGTTCCTAATCCTTTACTACTATCTACAGGTCCTGTGTATAACCAGAACCTAGTCCTATTTGAGTGCGCGATGAGGTAAATCAAGAAACCATCCAGGACATAATACCAGAGGACTTAAATGGTTCGTTCACATCCATAGAATGCCAGTCAACAAGCACTTGAAGAATATAATGGAAGCTCTAGTGGTCCTCATGAAATTAGAGACAAGGGCTACTTGGAGCAGCTTTACGGCGGGCGACTAATCACTAAATTGCTTATTACTTAATGATTGAGATTATCAAAGTAAAGGGATCACATGGAAAGAAGAGAAGTCAGGGTCACTGAAATGAATAGAGACACTACTGGTGCCATTTAAGTATAACTTTAGCCCCATCATCATAGGGTGAAAAATAAAATGCACATCATTAGTGTCAAATCCATGGTTTTCTGGGTGGCTAAGCTGATTGGTGACAGTCCTTATGACATTTAAGCCCAAGTTTAGTTGAATGGTGGAACTCGGCAGAACCTTTTGGAAGATTGTGGAAATGAACAGAACTCTGTAGAACCTTCTTCAAATATTCTGGATTGCCGCCAGTGCCAAAAATGGATTTCCAATTATTTTACAATGGAACCTCGGAACGATATTGTAGTTATATATATATATGTATAAGGTTATTTAAAATATATATTATACATTGTAGTGATATATTGGGTTCATGAAAAATAGTTAATAAATAAGTATTATTTAAATACATAATATTTTATTGTAGTATATAATATAGGAAATATTGAGGAGTCCATGGCAAAAGACAATGTTTTGAGTTCTAGACTATTCAGGTGGAAGGTTACAACTGTGTACCATGTGGGAGCTTCAGTCGGTGTTTGTTAATAGATATAGTTAATTGATGTTTGGGGGGATAGTGATGGTCAGTATCTTGCTTGAAGTGAGTGAAGAGATACAGTGTTACTAATGTATACATCAGTTATTAAGTGGGCATTAAGAGAGTCAGTCAGATATTTACGATATAGAAGATAAAAATATAAGAAGTCAAGCAAGCCACCACCAATGAATTATTAAATCCACATGGTACCAAGGCCAAAAAACATTCAACAAAAACAATGTTGTAACTATTTTTATTTATATACTTCAATAATCCACTTTATATTAAAATTTTCAATGGGAAGGTAGGAACCCACCTGAGATTCAAAGCTTCAAATTATTTCAGGAGACTTGTTGCAATATTTCTTCATAACAACAACCAACAGTCAGCATCATAAAATCAATAATCTAAATGAATGACAGCATAATAAGTACACTTACTCCATTAGCAGTACCAGATTTGATGGCTTCATTCGCTTTTTCTTGAATGATCTGAGCCAAGTGGCACAAAACAACTCCATTGTCCAGCACATCTATGAAGTTTGCTGTAGTAATGTAATTTAAACCTAAAATAGTAATAACAAATAATTTAAATAAAAACATTATTGAATTTTGAGTATATTAACATAAGTGGGGCCAAGGACTTTAATATGTTGTCTCTAGTTATAAGTTGTACAGGTCTTCTGCTTTGGCCTCGATCTCATTCCAGGTCTTATTCACTGATTCAGCCCCCTCTATATGGATCTTGCCCAGGTGGCACGGGGTCTGCCTTCTCCTGAAGACATACAGAGTGTATGAACTATCCAATTCCATTTTCTTTTACTTATGTCTCACGCAATGTTTTCTGTCTAGTTGGGAAAAGCTGCTAATAGGAAATGATATCTGGTCATCCCCGTGGTGTTCATTAAATTATTTCTCCCTCATTTCAGTATATATATATATATCATGGTACATTACAACTTTTAAATTTCACAAACTTACATTACGACTTTCACAAAGTGTATTAATGGATGCTAGTGATATCTCTATGTATACCCACCAACATGTTGTGTAATTCATTAAGAAATAACATTTGGAATCCAAAAACATTACTGTCCTTGTCATATCTCCCTATGTTATTTGAGGAATCAGAGGGCTTAATAATAATAGTAGATTATTTCATTGACCACAGAAACTGTCTACTACTGACAAATCCCTCTGGACCGTTACTAAACAAATCCTGAATTACAAAAAAAAAAAAAATATCCCATCCTCTCTATTCTGACAATGGGTCTAGGGCTTCCTCTGAAAGAGAAAATTCTTATGAATTAGGTCATCACTTCTCCCACACCTTTAAACCACATAGATCCAGAAAATCATTCCCAGCTATCCGCCATTGAACATTTTCTTCCCATACCAATAACTTTATCTATCCCACCTATAACAGATCTCCCCACTGAGGTATACTTTCTTAATAAGCTATACAAACATAATTCTTCTGACAATACAATGTTCTAACTATAGTGGTTCTATTTCCTAAACCTGTTAAGCCACCAAATACCCTTTTTCCTATCACCTCATTAACCTTATCTTAATTCTTTCCAAAATCTCATCAAGAGCAAAATTCTAATAAAATGTCCAGTTCCCCTTCATGAAGCACAATCCCTTCTCGCAATGTAGCAGTTTGGTTTCCCCCTAGAACAACCTACTATGGAGCAGACTCTTCACAGTGTGGAGCAAATTTCCTCAGACCTGGAGAGCAATTACTATTGCACTGGTGCATTTCAGGGTGTAGCTCAGGAAATTGGCACCCCGGCTTGTTCTTCAAACTGAAATCCATTCTACCTTAAGCATACATCCTTATCCTTCATTCCTATCTATCTAATCACTATTTTCAAGTATGAAAAAACTTAGAATACTTCAGAACTATTTTCAAACTACTATTTTCCAGTCCAAGTTGATGTTCTTCAATGTATTGTTTTGGGCCCTCTTCTCTATATCCCTTTCTTGATAACTTTTCAACTGCAATTATCACAGCCCATTTAGACCTGACACAGCACCCCCATAACCTCCAAATTCACCTCATCAAAATTGAGCAGTTGGGCAAGCAATGGCAAATAAAAGTTAACAATTGTAAGTGCACCCACGTTTTTCCCTTACAACACAGAGTCTGACAAGCAGTTCAATTAAATTTGGGGAGCAATGATTAATGATTAAGCATGAGGAAATTACTAAAATAATTAATATGAATTTAGTTGGTTATCATATTTCAGTAAAATTTATCTATTTGAAAATTAATAATGAAATATAATTTTAAAGTGTTCATCTTTCACAATTTTCAATTCCCCTAACATTATAAATAATATTAACTTATTAGAACTATGAAATAGTAATATAAATCCTACCTAATGTCTTATTTAACCATTCCGCAAGATCTTCTTGCAGTGGTAAAAGCTGCCTGGCATGGGAATTTGCAATTCGCTCTTGATAATAGTCTAGGCATTCTTGTTCAGTCTCTGGAGGACGCCATTCATCTACTCCAAGCTCCCATCTTTTTGAAAGTCTTGGAGTCTCCCTACCAGACCCCATTGCCTGCATTCATAAGAAAAATTAATTTTTTTTTTATTCATTCTTACAGTTCTCTAGGTATCTACTTACTACATTTATGACGTTTATTTACTGCATGTCACACACACTCATGCGTGTATTAGTTATATTAGTTACGAATAAAATAAAATAGACTAAATTGTGAAGACCAGGATTGTAGTTGATTCCTTTGAATCGTTAGCATTGCAGAATCTTATTATAGTATCAAGCAAGCATTTTAAAAAAAAAAACATTTTTTCTCAATATAAAAAAAAAACTTCTCCAGCGGAAATAGATTCTTAGGAGAGATTTGAAATAGCAACTGCGCTATGGAAAAAAAGGCAGACTGAAGCTGTTAACTGTTAATAATTAAATTGTTAATAAACTTAACCAATCATTAAGTATTAAGAGTAGATTGACGATAATTTGGCTAATAAGACACTCCGTAATAAATAAATCAAATAAAACAAAATTTAAAGTTGATGTTAATTTGTAAATAAGAAAGTATACTTGGCGAGGAAGATGAGTGAATAAACCTGAATGCTGCACATATGATTACAAAATGCCTCTAAAAGAAATAAACACTATATGTATGAAATATGTTCAGCGTAAGAGACATATGTGACGTATTTATACTCCACAAACAGTTTATAAGTATAAAATAATTTTTTAATGTAAACAATTATTTTGTTGGATGTATATATATGTATATACTGGCAGTACATAGTTAGTAGTGAACATATAACTGAGTGGGCAAATTGGTTGGGATATCAGCTTAGGTTGATGAAAAAGAGGTGATAGATTTTCATCAAATTTATAATTGGATTACAACCACTCAGTTATATAAGTAAATTTAACTACATCACCCTAGAATACAAAAAATAATTGATACATCATTGGTCACAAGTAAGTACAGTTATTTTCATTAGCTAAAATATATCCCTGAAACTTTGTAGTTAAATAACAAACTTTGAATAATTAATAAACTTTGAAAAATCCAATAAGTATAAATTAAATAAGATATTTAGTTATAATACTTTTAATCGGGCCTGTGATAAAGGTGTGAAAAATCTTAAGAACTTCTCCATTGCTCAACCTAACAAGATGACAGCCAAACAGACAAATTGAAGCTGTGGCATTAATTTCCCGCTTGAAGGTAAAGGAAGGTTAACCTTTTCTTAGAATATATATTGTTAATGAACGAATAATTTTAGAGTTAACCAAAAGATTGAAAACTAATGAAAAAAATAGCATTTTAATTGTTCAACGAGGTTAACATATTTTTAAAAAAACCTTCAAAAAATATTTTTCTTATCAGCCTCAGAAATATATAGGTTTAATAGGAGGCAGTGCATGATTAGATATTTTCATCTTTCAAATATAACCTGTATATATATAACCTAGCCAGCACTTCATCTAAGAGGATGTATACGAGAAGTTTTGGCGAAGAATCGGGTACTTAAATTATTAAAATGCCATTTTTATTATTCCAAGCCATTGTAACAAGAAGGCATCAGGATTGTTAATATTAAAAAAAATAAGAATTAAATACAACAAATTCGCCCAAAAATTATACCCTGGTTAGAATGAGGGTATTAAACTATTTGCAGGATATTAATTATAGTAGTTCAGAATAGCGGTTGTGGTGGAATGGGATTAGTAGAGGATTACCATCAAAACTTGATTTCTCAGTATAACCGGCGAGAGCGGTCGCGGATCCCTATACATCCCTATGTTACTAACCTTTTTGTTACTTTTTATGTAGGTACTTGGGACAGAGCTTAACTGGAAATGAACGTTAATATTTAATTTGAATTCTTTATTAGACCTTTAAAGCGTTAAATTCACTTGATGTTAAATAGTGCATGTAGCTACAAATGTTACAACCGAAAGAACCGTGACAAAACTTGAGTGAGTAAATACAATCAAAATTTTTATTCTCCGCCACCGTGCCCCCTTCGGGACCCCGGGCCCCATGACCTCCCCTTCCCACTCTTTCACCGGCCCTGACTAAAAGGGGTAATTTTTGTTTTTGTAATGAACCCATCTAGTAAAAATATTTGAAGTCTCCTTATTATCATTGTCACATATTTTTTTTGTTAATTACAAAAATCCCTTATTATTATTTTTTTATTATAGTCCACACCGACGATCAGTTTCTCTAACAAACGTCACAGTTTTTGTAAAAAAATATTAAAAAAACAATACATTATTAATCTGTTTATGTTTTTTAAAAATTAAAGTCTATTAAACCTCCAACATATAATAAGCACGTCAAAATCGTTAATTTAACACAACACATTATGCTAGGATCTTACATTATATTCTTCGGTTTTGTCCATAACTATCCTACATCACAGTGCGCAGGCGTCCTGTTAAATGAAAACAGAGTCTCAGTCACCGGAGAGCTATAATGTACAGGTACGTAAACAGTAAAAGAGACGATCAACAGTCAACAAGTACTTTCATATTTAGAATCACTTCGTTTGAAGATATGTATGCGTAAACAGTATTGGTCGTAAATGTTCTTCCTCTGACTTACGTCTGAAGTCTGAACCAGGTGTGAAAAGTGAAGCTTTAAATAAAATAAATTTCTTTTCGTTTTTTCATTAATTATATAGTTTTGTGGCTATGGATGTTTAAATGTTATATCTTTCATGAATATGTTAATAACCAGATTCACCTAGGCTCGCATTAATGTTCCTTGTGTGGGACATTAAGCTGAATCCAACTCCCATATTTTGACCAGACATGTTCAAGAGGATAAATGAGTAGCTACTTAAACATAAAAAGTAGCTACTCCGATTAAAAAAAGTACAACTAATTTAAGGTTGAAAGTTAACGCCTAGTGCTAATCAAACCAGCACCTCAACGCCACCTACTACAGCTAAAACCTTCAGGCCGCCTATCTCCTCATGATGTGTTACGCCAGGGTTTATTTATTTTTAAGCCAAGAAAATACCGACATATTTTAATTTTTCCAGAGACAATCACTACTCCTAAAAACGATCTCTTCGATTTCAAGAGAAAAATCTGGTAGAATCGTACTTCGTTACAAACAAAATATGAAAAGCTCCCAAAGATGAACGCGACTTTCCAAATTACACTGTAAACATTGGTAAGATTTAGAATTTTATCATCAATTTCCCCCCCCCTCTCTCATATCCCCTTTTTACAAAATATATATCTATAAACGAATCTATTCTGACTGGCTTCATCATATTTCCTGTAGCTCGGCTACATTTATTATCAAATCATATCATAAACGTGCTATAAGTAAAAATAATGTGAAAGGTTTTGCGGGAACCGAGACCAATTAGGTTTTGATTGGACCAATAGGAAAAACTTTTTTTCTTTAACCTACAAGTTAGATGTCAAAAATCCAACATCAAGTAATTAACTTTATATTTCATTTTCACTTTGGCTCAATTCAGACACGTCCTTAAACTAATTAATACAGAAAACCCTACTTTAAAAAAAACACGACCCTCCCCTAGCCAAATTTAGAAAACCATAAATTTCTAAATGAATACGTATTGATACATGGAAATGTACGAAGGGACATAGAATTGGTGAACTAAAACTGTAATAGATAAGCAAATTGCTGTGTATACTAGCAGTAAAGAAACTGAAAAGAAAGAGTGGTAGGTAATGTTGTAAGAATAAAATCAAGACTATTAACGACAATAACTCAGAGCTACAAATTATCACCATATTAAACTAATCATCATACCAATGTATACAAATTCAAGTCAAGTGTGATCCATAAAACAACGAAGGGTTTCGTTACGACTGTGAAAACGATATTAATTACACTTGTCTTGACACTGATGACTAGGGCTGGGATTTATATGTATCATATTTACATATTTTCTCCCGAAGAGTGCATTTGCTGTTACATCGATAACTATACTTTTTAATGTATTTTAAGTAGGGCAGGTCCTCCTAGTACAAGGATCCGATCACCCTAAATATTTTATATTTCTCCCTCATCCTAAAATTCTAACTAGAAAGCTTAGAAAAAAAAAAAAAAAGTAGATTTTGGTTAATTTGATTATAATTATTACACATTTTAGTGAAATTGCATATTTTATTAAATATTTCGGAGTTGTAGACACTATTTTAAAATTAAAATTAATTCGTCACTGTGATAAACCAGTTTCGGATGCCCAACGTTTCCAAGTTGTTCAGCACCTTGGTACATGCAAAACAAAAAGAAAACAAGGAAAAAAAGTCAAGGTTTTAACTAACCTTCATAGCTACATCTTCAAGTGATTCCACATCACGTGAGTCAACTTTTAATATAGACCTGCAGAGTGCTTTAGTTAGGGCTAATATCATCTTTCATAAAATTAACAACTCTCTTTTCAAGGTTTTCTCGGAAAAGTATACTGACAGAAAAATACCTGACCAAAGTACCTGAAGTAAAAACTATTTACAAATTATTTACATAGAGGTGCTCATTAAAATCCGAATTCATATCAAAGTGAGGCCGATTTGAAGTAACACTATCCACCATCCTGACATGCCACTTCAACCAGTAGTTACAAAATGGCAGGCGAGTACAACTTCAAGAGCTTTGATTCAATAAAAGAAATGTTGTCAAAACTTGATTTTGATTACGCTACGGCAGTCAAAAAATCCAAATCATTGATGGCTAAACCTACCTTTTCTTAACCCATATACTAACAACATTAGTGAGTCATAACATGTCATCGATTGATAGCATCGCTAATATCTACTACGCCATTGAAAAAAATGGAGTCCAGGGAGAAATCGGAGTTAAATTGATTAAATTAAAATACGTGCTGGGGCTAAACCCAAGCTGGAGTACATCCAGCTGATTTCAAAAGTGCACTGTAGGATTGACGTTACAAAAAATCTGGAAGTCGAATTGTCCCCAATGATAATCATCTAATTTTAATAAGTGAACTACAGCTTTTAATCAGTTTTTTTTTCTTTACGCGGCACAGTGAATCGCTTAGTTGTAGCTAGGTAGTCAATTCAATGAATCGATTAATTGATGAGAATAACACTCCCCCCTTAGTTCACAATTCGATGTAATAATTATAAGTCGACTATTTCCCTATTAAATAAAATCGATTCTTGATTCTACGCACTACTATTTATTGAAGTTCAAAAATTCGTAATCTACACCCCATAAAACGCAAATCACCCCCAATTTTGGTATCAATCGGACAAG
Organism: Acanthosoma haemorrhoidale; assembly: GCA_930367205.1. Classification (NCBI taxonomy): domain Eukaryota; kingdom Metazoa; phylum Arthropoda; class Insecta; order Hemiptera; family Acanthosomatidae; genus Acanthosoma; species Acanthosoma haemorrhoidale. The sequence goes on from OV884009.1 coordinate 64,857,987, forward strand.
TTTCCAACGAGGTACGATTTTTATCCAACTGGATTTGCGATTCCACCCAGAGTGCGTGAGTGTGGGCTTATTCATATCATATATTTTTTTTTTAATTATATTTGAAGTAATATGTTGTTTTTATAAAATGTTGACCAGTTGACTTAATCGCATTCATGTTTTTACATACTTCTGTGAAAATAAATACAAATATATTTACATATTTTATTACATATAAATCCCAGCCCTACTGTTGACTCATCGTATATTACATATTAATTATTGTATTTATTAATTAGGGCGTCGCCTTTGATTTGATACCCTCCTTAGTGTTAAATTACAATAATTTTTAATGAAGCTTTTTCATGGTGTTACTTTGTTATTCATTAACTCTACCATCTATCATGCCTCTAAAAATGGTTGGACTTAAGTTGAGAGAACAACACGAAATCGGGCTCTTGATCGGGGCTTTGTCATTAAATCGGATTGGTAGCAAGTATATCAAGATTGCTTCCATATCAATTACGTGGAAATATGTATCTATATAGATTTTTTACAGAGACGTATTTAAAAAAAAAATAGATTTACTCTTCCACCCTCTAATATAGTGACCAGCTTTAGATTCCCGTCTGCTATAATGACTCAAATAAATATAATTATTTATGAAATTTACTCGCCTAATTTTGAGAATAGACAAAAAGGACTCATCTTAAATCTGAAGTAATTGAAATAGAAAGAAGGATAAAGGGATACATAAATGTTTATTTTGAGAATCAACTGTTTAGTTTTGAGAAAATTCAGTTTGTTTGATGACAAATTACAGCTTATGAAAATTTTTAATTTTAAACCTTTTATGTATTGATAACAAGATCATTGATTTGATAGCCTACTAAAAATTATATTTTTTAATACAAGTTAATTAATTAATGACAATTAGCCTCCATTTATGACTATAGATATAAAATGGGACCTGCATGTAAAATCTCATGCCTCTACTTACAAAATATAGCAAAGACGGATATACGGGTGATAACAAGGGTTTTGAAAAAAACAAAAAAACAAAGCAAAAACCTAAAAACCATAATGATTGATATTACAATATTAGAAGAGCAGTCGGTGGAGCGGACCTTTGACGGCAGGGTACAGTCAGGCTAATATGAATATGTAGCAGAGGCTGGTAACCTCAGGACACGGTACGCTTATCATCAGACCAAGAGATTCTACACCGTTTAATTACACTCACTCATGCAGGTCAGATTGGCCTATTTTCGGAAATATATTAACAAAAACCCTAATAAAACCACCTTGGGATGTATTAAATGTATGGGTGTAATTCGGGATTTTTCTAGTCGAACAGTTTTTGGAATATCCTTGAAAATATGCCCTTAACCATGAAGGAAAACGTTTTAACAGCTTCTGAGATGGGATTAGAGAAAACTTGAAAGTATACTTTTTTTCTCCCATTTTTTCCCCCTCGCTGTAGTATTCTAACCAAAAATTAAATAGCATATTTCAAAGTCTTGTAGCGTACCTTTTGCCACCTGGAGTCGTCCTAAGCCAACTATTCTTTTCAAGTAAATTAAAATCAGATTGTACACATAATGATAAAATGTAAGCGTGTTTGTGTATTTTTTTTCTCGGAAAAGTCTTGAATGTTGTTTGAGCTTGTTAAAATTTATGTCATCAGTCAGTTGTTGAAAAGTATAATACAGGTCAGATTGGAGTGTGTTTGGAAATTTATTAACAAAACAATGTAAATAGCTAAAAAATTGATACAACAAAACCCCTAATCAAACCACCTTGGAATGTATTAAATAGGATATTTTTCTTGTCTGATTTGGAACAGTTCTTGGGATATCCTTGAAATCATTTGAAGATATGCCCTTAACCATGATTTTTATAGTTTTCCTGGCTGCCTGTTGTGTCGCCATCTAACAATGTCAGCTATGTGGAGCCGAATCTACCTGTGCCCATTCATTGAACGTTTAATGTATTATGACCAAAACCAGTCGCAATATAACATAATATGTCTCGATCTACATTTTGACACCAGGCGGTGTATCTTCATAGGGCCATTGCCAATTCAAAATTTACGGCGCACATGTTTTCTTTTTTTCATTGATAAAGCGTAACAATGTCGTCGTCGAGTCTAGCTACGGTTGCGCTGAAAAATAAAATTATTTTTCAAACAAATTCGTCTTACTGTGTTTCTACAAATAAAATTTTACGAGTGCCTGAAAGCTAATAGACTTTTACCAGAACTTGTGTGAACGGACACAAAATGGGATTTAAATTCTCCGCATAAATAAGAGGGAAGGCTACACAACAGTCTAGTACAAAAAAAACCTTATGAATAAAATGAACCACATTACCATAAATAAAATCTCTACAACCTTTCTGGATTAATAACCCTGTTTGTTAAAAACAAAACAGATTACCACAATATATGTTCTGTCAAATATTGTTAAGTGGTATGTGTAATATTTAGTGTTGTCTCTAAGTCATAGGTGTGAAGAGATGTTTCTAGACGCAGTTTTGATTGTATGTTTCACTCAAGTAATGGTATGGGGTACAGTTTGCCTGGCTGTTCGTTACCAACTAACAATGTCTGCTAAGCGGAAGTTAAAGGAATCTACCTGTGTCCTGTGAGGGAACCTTTAATGTATAAGGACCAAAACCATTTGCAATAGAACATAACATAACTAGACCTCTAACACTTATTTATGACTGAGTAAACATACCTTACGTTCTGCTAAAACCCGATTTGTAGCGATGAAAGAGGGTGAAAAATAAAATTCTGGTAGTTAGAATCCAATCTGCGCGACGGTGAGAACCTCGGTCCTGTTAAATTCGCCATCTCTATCCTGTAAGTAATAAGGTTTTATGAGCAAGTGGTTAATTAGTTCATTTTCACCGAGTTTGGAGTATTTTACATTAAGTATGAATGGATTTGTTCAACAATAAAATTATAACACGTATGTAAATATGGCTCAATCACCAAAATGTCAAGTGTAGGTAGAAAGATGCAGTGGAGGGGGTACATAAAAAAATTATCGGTCCAACAATTAGGCATATGACCCCTTTTTGTTTTTGTGTCTTGTGTAAGTCAGGTTCAACTCTAATTTTTTGAAAATTTTGACTAAAAAGACACATAATTTGAATCGAATAACATCAATTGCAATAAGGTAAGGTAGGTTTTAAGGCCAAGTTTTTGATTATTAATTAGTCATTCATTTTAAAGTAGTTGTCAAAATATAATATATGATATATCAATTTTATAGGTCTTTGGGTATCCGGTGGGAGAGAAGTTTGTTTTGAATAAAATAAGGTTTGTATTAAAAATTGGTCAAAAATACTGATTTTCAATGACTATTTAAATTTAAGCATTTTACTACTGACTGTTTACTGCACTTATATCCACGGTAGGTCAATAACTTATCGAGGCTTTCTTAATTTTTTTACATTTAATGATGTAAAAGTAATAGTCATTGGCTCCAGTTAATAAACATGCATGTCTTCCTACCCTTTTTTGATTAGTATTTCAACCCCTTCCTTTAGACCATTGGTTCATACATGGTTCATCTACCTACAGACTGTGAAATCAATCTATTGACTCTCCCGTCGCATGATCCTTCTCAAAGTGAATTTATCATTAGTGGACATTGATCATCAAATTCTTGCTTCTCTGCATTACATATGATTGTATTGAAGTGGGCCAGACCTTCCACTTATTAACAAAGAAGAGTAAATCCCTTGCTTACTACGAAATCACCCTGTCCAACGAACCCTTCGATTCCTAATTTCAACCATCGCCTTCTCTAATTTTGACTCAAGTTGTGTAGTGTATGGCGGTGGCTCTAGGGATTTCTAGGTCCAACTTCTGAATTGCCCTCTGAGACAATGCCTTTGTATTCCATGGGGTTGTCACATATCGCACCCCTAAACCGGGTTCGCATGGTTATAATTTTCAGCCTGTCGACAATATTTCCTCGCATCCTTTCTTCATACTAACATCTCTATATAAAAATTTCATTCCTATCAGACAATCTCAAGTTCAAATATTTTAATCTAGACTCCTCCATTTCCTTATCTCCTCTCATTGGGGACAATAAATAGTACCGCTCATTTAACCTTTACAAGTCACCTCGTCAATTTTTTCATTATTCCCCCATTATTAATGTAAAAGTATTAAAATATTTCGATCTGTCCTCTTTTTATCATTTGATATTTTAAGGTAGGGAATGCCGTTCATGTAAAGAAATTTAACCTCAATAAATTTATATTAATAACCACCCACTAGAGAATTTTGAATATTCATTTGTGTAATTCTATGGGGATTAACTCCCAGAATTTATAAATCAGGTTGAGGATCACACAAAGTTCACACAAACTAATTAATGCACAAGAACCCCCCTTCACAACGTACAAGACGTGACCATCAGCTCATTGCTAGTACCATAATCGTCAAGCGCCTGGAGTTCCCACTGACCTCAAGTACATAGAAGTAAAAAATAAAACGAAAGATTATTTCAACGACGCAAAGTCTGCCGGCCTGACACAATACATTATTTAAAGTACGTTTAAGTTTACCAATCCAATGTAATTCATGTCCGTTATAAAGCGATCTTTGTCACTAATTCAGTCAAAAGTATCTCTAGATAGGGTTTTAAATTCTAATTTATCCAATGTTTTTTCCCTATGTTAATGTAATTGTTATATAATTTGTAAATCTAAAAATACCAATGTAATCTGTCCCTGAAAAAGTGCTTCTGACTGCGAGGCTAAAAAATAATGAATTTAATATAGTAGGCAGAATCTAGTTGATAATGGGATATCATCCAAACTAGTTAGATAGTAGGTCTAAGAAAGCAGAAAAAAACAAAAACGGCGAGGGAGGGAAAATGATGAATAGATAGAGGCGAGATCTTATATTATGGGAATGAATTGAGGATTCGAGTTTAAGAAAGTTATACACGTATGTTAGGGTTTTATTGGATATGGTTTGGAAGAGAAAGTTCTCAACCAAGTATTCCTGTCTAGTGGAGGAAAACAGCCATTCTGATTCAACATGGCGATGCGAAAACAAGCATTTTGAGGGTTTTATTACAGAAGGAGATGACAGGACCTGCTGAATAGTTTTAGGGTGGATATGGGACGTCTGGTGATTACGTATACATGCCTATTCCAGGTTAGATAATACGTAATATAGGTTAGATATAGGTTAGCGGAAGTGGAGGTCTGGTTGTATAAGTTAGCCAGGTCCAGGAGGAAGTGGAAACTGAATTTGTTCTTTTCGGGGTATAAGTTAAGACTATTGCCCGTGACCCATGAAATAATTTGGTCAAGGTCTTTCTAGATTTTAAGAAAAGCAGCTTGGAAATCTGAGGGATGGAGCTATTTGTGTCATCGGCATTGGGAAAAAGATGACACGATTGAATTTGGTCGTGAAGCTATCATTGACGTAAAAGTATTATAGATTTAGAGATTTGTAAGATCCCAGAACAACTGAGGGGGAGCGGGAAAGAAAGGGGTTTATTGGGAATTAGGATGACTTGGGATCGGTCGGAAATAAATGACTATAACCAACGAAGCGTAGTGTTTGAGAAGGATCTATTTCCTAGTTTAGATAAAAGGATGGAATGATCGATCGTATCGAAAGCTCAGGTAAAATCTAGGAGACATCTGGTCAGGGCACATTGAGTGGACTAGCTGAGTCAGAAACCTGATTGAAATGGATTGAGGATGTCAAGAAAAGTGCAGCTTTTGAGTCGTTCAAGAGGTGAATAAAGTAAATAACTTCTTTATTGTGCTATAATTACAATCTGCCTTATTAGGCAATAAGTAATTGAGATAAATGTTCTCATTCATACAATATTTACAAACAGCCCAGAGGCCTCCTAAATCCACATGATTGTCACCTCTCATTCAATCTCATTAACAAACCAATATTGTTTGAAGCCATAGTAATAGGTTTATCTTTTATTTTAAACGATAGATAAACACAAATGGCATTACCTAACTAATGATAACAGTTCGGCTTTGTCATATTCATTGAAATTAGCTCAGTGTATTTTTTTTTGTATCGACTGATTGTACATTCCTTCACTTCTTGATTTCCACTGTGTAATGGAAAAACTATATAAGAAGATTAATAACTGAATGAGTGATTAAATATATTACAATTTATACAACGTAAAATACCTAATTAATCATCTCATCGACAGACGTTCCAGACGATTCTCATTTTTCTTTCGAAAACTGTCCAGATAAGGTGATTATTATTATTATTATTACTACTAATTAAAATTGAATTTTTCTTACGTTTACGTTGCTTTATCTTCGATTAAAAAATTGTTAAGATAATCAATAGCAAAAATGTCTTCACCAAACGCACGAGAAATGGACCATGTAATGACTAACAATGTATGGTTCATGAAGAAAACAATAAGAAGGTATATTCAGTCATAGCAGAATGAGTTTCAAAAAATTGCACCAAATATAACTATTATTGTTTGACTTGAACTTCAGATTTTTTTTTCTGGATATTGAAATAGATTCGATATAATATGCTTATATTTGTAATGAAGGTTCGATTTTACTATTTGCCATTCAATTAACAATCACTTAATATTTTTTCTATAATTAAAAAATATAGATTTCTATAATTAAAAACTGCACCAGGGAAACCCAGCAAGATTATTGATATGACATCTAGGTTTTCCTTAATGACTAAGTAGGTTTTAGTCTTAGCTTCAAGAAAACAGAACGATTGCGTTTGAAGGGCACCATCTTGCCCTGATATGATTGCTGATATGCTGACTGGATCGAAGAGTAAACAAAAATATTGGAGTGGGAAGGCAGACAAGGCAGGCCTCCTGCTCCCGGCCCAGCCGTGGAGAATGGATTCGTTCTTTCCGCTAGCTCTCGATCTCTCCATCTTTCAACACAACTATTTCCGAGCTGTACATAAGTCAGTTTTATCTTCCGCACTCCCCAAAATAAATCTATCTCACGTTGGATTCAAAAGTATCAAATATATTTAGTAAATCTTACTGCAACGGATTGTCGACGTCCAAACAAATGAAGCACTGTCCGCATCGCCCTTTGATGGAGAGTTAACATTAAAGATACAAGACTTATTTTGCAGTCCCCCCCCCCTGTTGCATCCCAAACAAATTTTCATCAAATGTATTGAGCCAACGTATCCTATGTATAAAAAAAACTTTATTTTATACTTAAACAAAAATGTCTCGAGATAAAGCTACGACAAGGTATGAGGATTCGAAAAGAATCCTAATAAGATCAAAAATGAAAGGGTACGAAAATGGTGTTAATGATAAAAAAAAAACATAGCATTGTAAATATTTCGAAATTCGTTCCAGCTAACGAGAAAGTTCGGTAGTAATTAGGTAATTAGGTTAGTAAAGCTCCAGTAATTAGGTAGTTGAAAATATTTTTTCTGATTAAGGCTTATTGTCTCTTCCGAATTAATGGATTACTCTTTAAAAACGTTTTTAACTAACTGTTAAGAAAAATTATATGTATAGGCGAAAATTTTATTTTAAGTATGATTAGCATTGAGAAAGCTTAGAAATTATACAAACGTGACCACGTCGTTATTTTAATTTTTAACTGTATGTATTTGAAGCGTCTATGCTTATTTGAATAACCTTCAAACTACCACCATCAAAGTACCAAAATTGTTGAAAAAATAGCATGGGAGGAATCGCCAAATATCTCAAATGTACAAAATTTACTAATGACCCTTTAAACACATTTGTTTGGCAAAGAAAGGAACTAAGTAAATATTTAAATGTATTTCGAAAAACTTTTCACGAACCATGCAAATATCATTAAGGGAAACATATTACTATATTTCATGGGTACCGTGTTACAAATATTAAGCTGTAAACTTGTACTATTTCGAGTCCTGTAAATGGATTCATTTACACTAAAAATTACATGGTTGTTTATATAAGAAGGGGGAGAAGTCGTATTTAGGTGACGTAAACGTTTACAAGTTAATAACAACAAAAAATAGCTTGAAGTTTTATAAGTTAAAAATAAAAACTTTAAAGTTTTTTTATAAAATTAAAATTGAAAAACACTATAATTTAGATTTCGTGAAAAGTGTTGAACTGACGAAGAAAAACAACATTATAGGCAATGACAGTCTCATGTCCCTGATTAAATCTCCAATGGACACAGCAAAACTGTATAAATGTTTTTATTTACAAAGCACGTTAATAAAGTAATCCTTCGTATTGCTTTTAGTTTAGCACAGTACGTACAGTGAATATTTTATTTACTTGTAGGATTGGAGAAATATTACATTTCGTTATTAATTTTTACAGATTTTTTCAGTAGTTGACACCCCTGTCAACTACTGATTCTTAACAAAAAAATCGCACTAAGGCCAGGGCCGGTGAGAGGACGGAGAAGGGGGAGGGGGTAAAAAAGCACGAGGGCCCGACGGCTGAGGATAAAACAATGTTTGTTGTTGTATTTACTCACTCAAGTTTTGTCACAGTTCTTCAACTGTGGGTAGAAATTAATTTCTTTTCAAAAAATGTAAAATTACTTTTTTTTTACTGTATTATGACATTATATAATAAAGTAACTTTTAAAAACAAGGCAAGGACGATAATAAACTGAAAAGTAAATTGTATTAATATTTTAAGCAGCCGATCTTCAGCCTGGCCTGTTATCGACCTGTAAGGATTAGACAGGTATATCGCAGGATTATCGGAAGCCCTTTAACCTCCGTGACCTTTTTGGGTCAGTAACCGCTCTCGACCCTTTTTTTTTGTGACCATCCATCTTTATGTTTCCTCTTTCCTCCCTAATTCATTCTAATTTTGACTAAATTATACTTCTTAAGCAACAAATCGGATGGTCTCTTCTTGCCACTGATGTCGAGGTTCTATCCTTTATAGGCGACATCAGCTTTAAATATTTTATGAGGTAACAGACCACTATTATTTTTTTCAACATCGGAAAGTAAGTAACTTTGCTATCACTGATACAATGAGTAGACCTTAATTATTTTGTGAGTGGTTATAATTAATATTAGCGTCATTTGAAACTTAATGGTTCTGGGACAAACAAATTTACCATCACGATGTTATTTACATTTTCAACGATTTGTTTTTAATTTCAATCCACTTAAGTCAAATATTTTTAATAAAGGCTTTCGGGCCTTCAATTTAATACTCCTCTGCTCATCATCATTGGCTGTTTTGTATCGTAAGTAATTTTCAAGCGAAATTATATATTCCTAGGTCAAAGACTTTTAATACACAGAAAAGGCAAATACGTGGACTAAAAACATTGAAATAAATAAATAATAAACAATAAACTATAATGTTGTTGAATAAAAATTGAAGAGGTTGTAAAAGACAACAAACAATCAGCCACTCGAGAGAGTACAGTACCATTGACAGGATGGGTACATCCTCAATAAATTGTACATGAATAAACAAAATTATAAACCAAACGTCATATAGCGTGTATAATTTGTGTTGATATGATCAGCAAATAGATAAAACAAACATTTTTCAAACATCTAATATTAGACATTTGATAAGATACAATTAAAGAAAATTTAAATAAATAAATCAGCGCTGTCAAACACTTCACTTGTTTTCAGTTACAGCATACCAAAATCAAAATTCTGTACCTTAATGAGACTTGGGGAAGCACCTCCACTCCCAGCCCGGATCACTCTGTCCAATTCAGATCTGGAAAAAAGAATTCGGGTTAAAAATCTTAATAGCTTAATAACAGGCATTGACAAGGGATGAAGATGTTTTTATAAAAAACAATTAAGTGTAACAGAATAAAATCGTTATTTAATATCAGTCAATTAATCAAAATAATGTATTGCAATTAAACAAACTAAGTTTATGTTAATTGGATTTAATTCAGAAATATACTTGAGCACCCAACGTTCTAAGCTTTATCTAGGCTTCACAACAACGTAAACGGTATGTAAACAATAAATTTGATTTTCTGAACCCAAAACATTTAATTAATAAAGAGCTTTGATTTCATGTTTTTACAACGATAAATGTTATAATACTGCTTCATTTAATATTACTATTCTTTCAAAAATTGTGTATAAATCTATTGCCATAGAAAATATACTATTGTTTATTTAAGTTCAAAAGTCTTTATAGTGATAAAATTACAATAAAGCCTCATTGGGCAATAAGTAATTGTGATAAATGTTTTCATTCATACAGTATTAACCAACAGTCCAGAGACCTGCCAAATCCGTATGATTGTCAACCCCGTCGCATGCGAAAGAGAAAGTGGTCTTGGGAAGTCTCCCACGCTCCTCCATCAGTCGCGTCACCGGATATGATCCAGTGAAGGCTGGCCGAGAGCGCGTGAGCCACAGACGCTCAGGACATCATGATTGGAGAAACTGGCCTTTGCCAGGAATCCCACTTTCACGTATTTATAGCAGGTCACAAGGCCACTGCCGCTATAGTCTCTGAGGAGTATTTAGGGATGTGTGGCGCAGTGTAATTTGCTAGGGGATTAGGGTGGTTGGGTAAGGTTCATGAACTTTGAAGGGATGAGTTCAAGAATGTAGGGTATATTAAGATCGTTACGAAGGGTTTTGTTGCCGACGTAATAAGGTGCATTGATTACTGTTTAAAGTAATTTGTTTCTATTGGGGTAAACTTTTGGACGAAGAAACTTCTCGAGTAAAATTTAAAAATTATTCTATAGGTTTGCCAGGAAGTACTAGTAAAAACAAAATTATTTTGATATGATTCTTTTTTTTTTCTGATTCTGATTACGGAGTGTGGACAATTTCTCTAACAACGTTGCACAGGAGACTACCATCTGCAAAATGAGTATGCGTCATTCATTACATGTTGTCCTGAAATCATAGCCTTGAAGGAGATTCTAAAGCCATCAATGAAATTGAATATACTCATGAAAACAGTTTCGTAGGCGTCTCCAACTCACTCCCACACTAAATATACATTGGTATTGCGGATGTTGTATGTAATGTGTAAATATAGGAGCAATACCGGAACAGACAGGGAAAAAGATCTTTTGCTTGTGGAAAAATGAAAGTGTATCGAGTGATAGTTAATCATTGCACCATCACTTACGTATTCTTAATGTGACTGTACATTCCACTAACGAGTCTAACAGCAATCACCAGGAGTTTGTGATGGCAGCCCCAATGTCGAGTGTTCCTGGCATCATTGGCTAAACAGCGTACACCACAGCCCTCTCGGAATTCGTCTTCATTGTGTGGCTTCTGTCAGTAACCTCTTTGGAATCATGCCATCACTTATCGGCACAACATGACCCACCCATCTCAGCCTTTCCAATTAAAAAAAAAAAAAATTAAATCTTTACTTGAAGAAAATGACAATTTGCCCTAGACGGATAATAGATAACAGTGATAAAAGATCGAATTCATGCCATAATTACAAATTTACCCTTACTCTCTCATTCATTCGTTACATTATACATTCATATAACATATATAGCCCCGGGGTCCCCCTTTCACGGGAAGGTTAGCAATGAGATCTTGGCTGCTGACCACGTGATCAAGATAAGCAACTCGCATCCTCCAATCGACCCACAGGGCCTGATGCAGACATGGTATGTCGTCGTAAGGTCGTCCGCAAATGAATTTGATGAAATTTTTTTCTTTTATCAATCAAAATCGACATCCCAACAAATAATACGCTTATACCCGAATTCTCGGCTAAAAATGAGCTTCCAGTTAAGAGTTCCGGTAAATCGATGTTTAAAAAGCTTTAAAATAATTATTTAAACAATTAGGTTGGTACACAGGTTGTGAATGGATATATCTTACTTAGACAATCCTACAAACTTCATTGTGGGATTTTTATCTAAATTGTTTAAACATTGAAATCTTGTTGGGTTCAAAAAAATCCCATCTGAACAATAAATTGATACATAAATAAATTTATTAGTAGTGTCTTGATTAGTAGAATTCATCCGGTAGACAAATGACAAATACATTACAGTGTCTATAAATTAAAAATTTTTAGACTAAATTTGATAAATTTTTTTAGTTGTTTACAATTTTCTCTATTTGATGATAATAAAATTAAACGTGAATTAAATCGACCCCGTTACGGCTACTTTTATAATTTCTCAAGTCATAGTTATTAAAGTTATTCAGCATTAACATTTGACATTATTTAAACATTTTATTAATAGATACCTTATTTGTGTATAAAGAATGAATGAGCAGCATTAATGCTGTAATAATAAAATTGAAAGTTCCTTCCAGAAAGATACCTTAAAGGGAAGGGTACCTAAATCAATTCTTAGTTTACGTAAACGGTGGCAAACATTTAAAAGCACAAATGTTTCGTGGGAGGTAAGAAAACAATTTTTCTGTAATAAAAATCGTTTTTATAACAGAAAAACGACGAAGCTTTCTGGCCCATGGATCTAACAGTTAAACAGTGTCCCAGAATTAACGTAAGATTTGATTTAAATAGAAAGTTTTTACATACAGTTTTTAGTATTTTTGTTATTTTTTTATTGAATTATAAAGTAAATAGGATAGGGTTATTTATGGAATAACACATCGGGCAAATGGCCTCCACGACGTAGCTGGCACATACGCACTCTTTTGTCGAAATTTTCCATGACCATTTGGCATAAATGTGGTTGAATTTCGTTGATGCAGCGTTGAATTTCCTCTTTCAATGCATGGGTGGATGTGGGCTTGTTGACATACACCTTTGACTTCAAATAACCCCATAAAAAGAAATCTAAAGGTGTTAAATCACACGATCTAGGGGGCCAATTCTGATCACCAAAACGAGAGAGTATACGACCTGGAAATGTCTCATGCAGTATTTGAATTGTTTCATGGGCTGTATGGCATGTGGCACCATCTTGTTGAAACCACATATTGGCCACATCAATATCATCCAATTTCGGCACAAAGAACTGCGTTTACGACGCCAAATTGATGTTCCTGGATTTTCAACAACATTCTCACGAACTGCTTCGATATTGACATTTCAACGGCTTGTTTTTGGACGACCAGTGTTGTTTAGTGTCTCCAACTGATCCAGTCTCCCTAAATTTTTCAATTAATCTCTTCACAGTTGAAGTCAAAACACTATTCCGACCATATTTTGTATGAAATTTTCGAACTGCGGCCGCCAAACTTTCATTATTTTTGAGATAATGTTCAACAATACATAACAACACGTTGTTCTATCGTGTAACGCTCTATTTTTACTAACCCTAAACTGTCAGCTGTCAAATTGTTTTTTTTTTAGGGTTGCCAGCACTTTACTGCCCAAATGGCGGTAAATTCAAATCTTGCGTTAATTCTGGGACACCCTATATAATATATATGGATATTATGAAGTAGCAAATCGATAGGATAATAACCGATACTTATAATAACAATTGTAGCAGAACTACATTAAATTATAAACAATTTCTTACGCAGAAATAAGCTGAAAATAGATTAAAATGTTTTTATATGCAACGCCAGTTTTTTATTATTTTCCCAACGCCAGATGCCTTGGTTCACCAGTATAAAAAAATGTTCTTTTCTTATTTCCCACGAAACATTTGTTTCTCAAATGTTTGCCAGCGTTTACGTCAACCGAGTTGAATTTTATTATCAGTACTTATCGTCATAGTTTAAAACTAATGGTCTGCTGACAATAAAAAAGTACTTGCAGACAGACAGACGAGGATCGCCTCGTAATCGAACAAAAAGTATGGCCTCACCTTTCGGGCTCAGCAGAAATATGGTTCATCTGTGACTGGGAGAGCAGAGCAGGGTCACCGTCAGGACATGTGAGACCCATCTGCCGGCTGATCTCAACCAGCCCTCGCCAGCACACCCACCAGTTGATCAGTCAGTCATGTGTTAAATCAGTAGTATTGTACCTTAGGGGGGGGGGTTCACCCCGGGTGGCACATATTTTAATTGGATTTTTAAATTTTTTTTTCTAAATCATATAAATGCACAAAAAAAACGGTGAAGTAACGTTGTAATCAACAGAATCAATGATTATAAGCAGTTAAAAAAAAATGGCCAATGTCTATATTTGTATGCTTAATCAGTGAAAAACTTTGAATCGGTGATGGCCACATGAAGATACGTCGCCTGGTGGTAAACTCGAAATCTATCGAAACTTTCTATAGAAAAAACATATGATATAAATTTTTACATTGTTATTCAATACTTTTCTAATAAAAAAGCAAAATAAACGTATAAAGACGCTTATATTTTATCATTATGCGTACAATCTGTTTAGTCAGTAACACTTTGTTATGTATTATATAGAGTAATTGTTTGTTATTAAACACTCTTTTGATTTACTTGAGGGAAGCTCTAGGTACGCCACGGATTTAAGTGACACACGGCACCGATGCACAGAACTGTCACGTTACACATTACGTTTTAGCGTAAAATTTATGTACATTCCCATTATCCCGGACCATGTTTTATGAACTAGAAGTAAGATGGCAGAAAGATGGGAAAGTGAATAAACAAACATATCTAGGAACTTTTCCATTACCACCTGCTTTTAATTTTTTCAAAGTGAGATAAGGAGTTGAAGTTAGTATACGTACAGTATTGAAGGGGATGAAATCCCCGCATACGCGAACATACCAACCGTTATTCTTTATGAGAGATTTTAATCTGATATTATCTCTTCGTTCGGATTAAAATAGCTCAGAAAATTTAACCGTTAAAAATCCAGTCAATAGAAATATTTGGAATTGTATCCTTTTTAAAATGATTTACAAACGAACGCCATAGCTTTACCTACTGATAAGTTACAATAGCATGATTGAAATTATCACGGTCACTATAAACCCCTGCTAGTTTCTATTTAATTATTTTAACAATTTTTATATTTTTTCCGGACTAATTTTTTTGAATACCGAAACTAAATTGTATTTTTTGAGTATACAAATAAACAAAATAATGAGGAAATAATAACCAGAAGTTGAAGAAAAGGACACTAATGACACTTGCGTGAGTTTCTTAAAAAAAATTTTGTGTAAAATCTACTCGGTATTTTTGTACAAAAATACCTCATTTTACTTCGGCGAATAAAGGAAATTGCAAACGTCTAAAATATTGGCAACAAAAAAAATATGCGATTTCTATTATTGGCTCTCAAATTTAATTTTCTTGGAATCCTTTGAGCAATACTGTTTTAATGAGTTCTGGGCTCAAAAATCAGAACTTTAAATCTTGTAATAGATATGATTAAAAGCTGAGAATTTTGAACAGTCGGCAAAACGAGCTCCAGTATTTTATACTTGTATTTAAACCAAAAACTAATCAGAACTTTTGGAGTTGATTTAGAATATACCATTAACAATTCTAGCGAAGTGGAGTTATTGTTATTTTTACGATAGTTGTAGAGCTGTCCATACAGACGAAATACGATCACCTTATCATAACTGTGCCCGAAAGAAAGTAGATCCTCTCCCTTCGGACTAGGCATATATATATAAGCAGGATTTACTTACATAAATTGGGCAGTTCTTGTTGAAGTTGTAGTCCAAGAGAGGAAACTCATGCTGGGAGTGCCTGTCTGCAACTGTCCTGTTGCAAGCTTCAAGTTGGTCGATGGATGTTGGTATTGCTCCTCCATCCCGGACAGTGCCTGGCACTTGCCGATCAATCAGTAGCTCCTCTGTAAAGAGAAGGCAGTACCACCGTCGGGAATTGAACCAGGCAACTTCTCTACATCAACCAGTGATGACGGCTCTGTACCCATCAGCCCGAAAGCACTCAACGCAAGAATAATTTGTGGTGAGTAGTTGTCTGACGTAATCCGGGTTAAAAAATGCTGCATATTATTTTGTGGTATGTACTAGTTGATCCAAGCATAAGCAGCCATTTACTTTTTTCATAATACAAAAACAGTGTTTTTAAATTTTTACGTACATGTCTATTTTTTATATAAACGAACGTATTATATTAACGAAATACTAGAGGTAGAAAGTAGAAAAATTGCGATCGAGGGATACGTACGAACATTTTGAATCAAATTAATCATGATGGACAAAAATAAATGTGGTATGATATAAAAATAAATTACAAACTTCGTTCAGATCAGAGAAGACATACGTCTTGGAACAACCGGATCGGGCTTAAGCCGTTCAACCTCGTCCCGATCTCACAAGACATCTTGTCGGAGCGTGTGGACCGGGCTTATAAACTTCTACTCTTCATGTAACTTCATTACGAACAAACAAAACATACATCCGACGGATGTGGACCGAGTTTAAAAACTTCTATCCGTCATCCAACTTCGTTGATGTCAGACAAGACATAAGACATACGTCTTGGAACAAGCGGATCGGGCTTAAATCGTTCAACCTCGTCCCGATCAGAAAATGCATCTCATCGGAGCGTGGACATGAGTCAATAATTATTAATATTTTACTGATAATAACTAAGACTAATAATATTTTATTCTATTATTTTTGTTTATGAATGAAACGTTACTACCAACTCTAATTTAATTAATTATTTTTAATGATTATTTACTAAATTTATTTACTTAAGTTATAAAAATACTATTATCCTTAAATATAAATTAAAATTAAATTATACTAGTTATCAATAAATAAAATTATTTATGTTTGACGTGTTTGCTGTGGGTGTGTCAACAGAGCTGACTCACATCTATCACAACTGTACTGTTATGATGTTTAGTGTAGTATGAATTATGTACAGTTATTTAAGTGTCGACTGACGAACGTAATAATATTATATAATCAGTTAATATTTGGTATATCCAGATAAATAAATATTAACATGATTTTATATAGTGCGTTGTAAATACCCGAAGTATACGTGACCACAACAATAGATTTGAAAAAATACAATTTTACTAATGATCGAAGTAGTACAAATCAAACAGTAAAACTTAGTAATAAATAATTCACGTCAAGTGTAATGTATTAGAATTAAGAGTTTCATTGCGGTCGAAAAAGCAATTTATACGACAATCGATGTTTAACTATGGTCCACTTCAGCCCAAATTTCCATATCATTCCTCCTTGCCCCATGTGATAACAAAATATTTATTTTTTTATTACAACATTGATAATGTAAACTTTTTTACTCAAAGTTGGAGTGATAACAGCCCACAAAGATGTGGTAGACTTTTACGTGGTAATTACAAGTAAGTCAAGGATATATAGATGTAAACACTGTATTTTTATTGAATTATATGTAAACATAAATGTTTCGCATTAAAAAAAATTAAATAAAATAATAAATTATATAATAAATTAAATTAAAAAATATATATACATTATAACCATTTAAAGAACGAATGAGGGTAGCTTGCGTCTCGCAAACCGCAATCAATACCGCACTACACATAAATACAGGACCGGTCCCATTCAGGCCCGGCGAGGTCCGAAACTCTCTACGGTCGGAGGGATCCAATAAACTTGTTGGGACCCTCTAGTGTAAGATGGTGTGGGCGGCCACCTGACCTCGCCTTTTGCTGAAATTTGGACGCATGATTATCTACCAAGATGTAGTAGACAGATAACTTTCGTATGCGCCGGAGTTAACTTCTGTACGTGGCAATTCCATGTCAGCCGAAGATTCATAGATGTAAAGCCTGATTTTTTATTGAATTATAAGTAAACATAAATGTTGCAAATAGGCAATAGGCTAAGGTTGCGACAATCATTAAAAAAAATATACATTATAACCATTTAATGGACGAATGAGAGTAGGCCCGGCGAGATCGGAAACTCTCTACGGTCGGAGGGATCCAATGAATTTGTTAGGACCTCTAGTGTAATAGGGTCAATTGCTAATTCCATGTAAGTCAAAGATACATCGATCTAAAGCCTGGTTTTTTACTTACTTATATCTAAACATAAATGTTGCAAATAGGCTAAGGTTGATTGCGGCATTCATTTGAGAAGATTATAGAGCTATTTAGAGGACGAATGTTTAGTTTGCCTCACGTAAACTAACGTAAACACGTCATGACCACTGCCACTGCTTGGTATAAAAACTGGACCGGTCCACCGGAGACATATAAAGTTTTCTGACTCGTTGCAGCACCTGGGTTTGTTAGGTTTAACACTATGACTACCCTTACCACATCGATGGCTACAGACTGTCGGGGGCAATCAGATTAAGATTTTGTTTATTAGATATAAGTTAGTTTTAACGATTCATAAGGAGAGCCCCATCACATTTTAAACATGTATAGACAATGAATGTATAATGTACACTTTACCCTTGTGATAATCACAAATCACAAGGTAAAATTATTAAAAAATTGTATAAAATGTAGCCAAGCTACAGAACATATAATAACCTATTACTTTATATAGAATTTACATTCCATTATTTTAATAACAAGAAGATATGATAAAAAGATAAATAAAAACGCTGGGCAAGGTCCGAAGCTCTCTACGGTCAGGGGGCAATGAGCCATGTCAATGTCACACTCCTAGTGAATTTAGGACCTCTAGTGTGAGAGGAAGTGAGTAATAAGAGTGGTCGACGAGAAATTTGGTCTAATGACAGCCACTAAGATGTGTTATGATATACTTTTAAATGCCGCTTCTATCCTCAAATAATCTCCCGTAAGGACCTCGTTGTCGAAATGTCGCCCATAAATAAATTTGATTAAAATCTACAACCTTCATTTCGTAAACCTGATCAGATCCTCAACAAACACACCCACTGGTATGTCATTTAAATTAAACACGTGAAAACATTTTAGCCTTTTCGTAAGACGCAGCTGTAGGGAGGAATAAGTAACTTGCCTCTCGCAGACGGCTATCGTGACCTCAGCTAGAGTCAAATACTGGACTGGTCATAGACCAGCTGGGCGAGGTCCGAACAGACATCTCTACGGTCAGGGGGCATTAAGCCATGTCAATGTCTTATACTCCTAACATTGATGGTTAGGACCTCTAGTGTAAGAGGGTCTCATCAGCCGACCTCGCCTTTTGCTGAAATTTGGACTGATGACAGTCACCAAGATGTGTTGGTTCCGTCCACAGATAATCCCACGTAAATATGACGAAAATCTTACAACTTTATTTAAAACCTAAACCACGATTCTCAAACCATTTCAGCCACTCGCCTGCTATTTAAATTAAACACATGTGAGTACACTTATTTGCTGGGAATCGGATAAGACTGATCGAGAATGTTTTTTTGTTCTATATACCCTTGTCACAAATTTATATATGTACAAAATATAGATTCTACAAACGAATCTATTTACAATTGCTTTATTGTATTTTCTGTAGCTTGGCTACATTTTATACAGATTCTAGTATACAAAATAGTGATCTGCATTTATCAAAAGTGATGGGGCTCACCTTATTTATGATAAACTTAAAACTAACTTATGTCTGCTAGACTAACATACCAATCTGATTCCTTGAAACAGGAATTCTACTGATGAGTGCGGCTTGACCTCGCCTTTTAATGAATCGGCTTAGGTTGATTGAAAAATGACTTTGATGGGATTTTAGCCTTTTCGCAAGATGAGGCTGTAGGGACTAATTAAGTAGCTTCCCTCGCGCAAACTCCAATCATGTCTGCAGCTAGAAACAAATACTGGACTTATCCTCGACTGACCACGTGAGGTCCGTAGCACTCCTACGGTCAGGGGGCATTGAGCCATGTGAACACCCCACACTCCTGATCATAACTATGGTTAGGACTTATAGCGTAATGTGTGCGATTTGCTTTTTGATGAATTGGCTCTGGTTGGTTGAAAAATTTCTTTGAAGAGATATGAGCCTGAGTCTGCAAGACCAGGTTGTAAGGACAAATCAATGGTGATTGTGACAGTGATGATCTAACACTCATATACTTTTCGTTTCGAGATATTTAAAGGTTTGAGTTTGTACAAAATAAAAAATAATTTTATACTATTTCTGAAAAATTTTACACTTATAGAGTATGCATTTTCTATGATTGTACAATTTATATTAGGGATTGCGATTTTGAAAGCTCGAGACGACTATTTTCAAATTTAACAAAATGTCTTTAATTTGACTTGTGCCCTTAAAAAATAACGGAGTTAGTTAGAAATAAAAAGAAGAAATAAAGTATTCATTTATTGTTAAATGGAATTTTAAATTTCAGTATTTTTTAATTAATTTAAAATATTTCTGCTCAATTGGCGGGATGCGTAGTGAATTCATAACCTCTCTATATTTTTTTCTTGAGTTATTAGTCCAATCGTTATGCATAATCGAAGTAAGCAGACATTTTCGAATATTTTATAAGACCTGAAACCATTATCATCTCATGAAGTTTGGTACAGCGTCTTATATGGTGCATTTTTTTGAAAACCTAATCCATTTATGATCTTTCTGCACCATTGTTTCTACCTAAAATGTTCTCCTACTGTATATTACTATGTAAAAGTTAACGATCGTCAACGAAAAACGAGAAGAAAAAGGAAAGAGGTTGAATGTAGTTACTGAACGAGAGTTGTAACAAGACTGTTTTTATTTGAGCTTTTAAAGCCTCTCTAAATACATTCGGGATGTTTACATCCCGATGGCTTAAGGATTAGGCTGGCTGCCTACGACGTCCGAACCTTAACTCCCCCCTGCCAGTTTACGCATATCTCTTCGTAAACTCCAAGGTCCGCCGCACTCAGCACACAGCCTGTAATCCCTTACATCACGTTTACGGTCTAATATATTCATAGTCCTCACAAAAAAACAAAGAAAAGAGATAATACAGAAATAAAACAAAAATAATAATAACAAAAAATAATACATTCGCCCTGGACCCGGTGGCTGCCAGGTAAAAAAAAATGGAACATCCACAATATAAATAATGAAAACAAAAACTCTCTGTGAGCAGCACATGTGAATGTGAACATGTGAAACATATGATTCCGGATCAGTTGCTCCGTATCGGATCGAGGGCACACCATCTTACGCACATTCAACACCCTCCCCCCTGTGTTGGGAGTTTCAACTGTTCAATGTGAACGGTTCGCCTCTTCTTTGGGGTGGTCATACTCTCGATGGTCACGAGATTATGTTCCCGAATTATGATGACCTTAAAGGGCCCCTCATACCGAACAAGTTCCTTACTACGATTTGACACGACTTTTCTGTACACAACGGTCCCAATCGATATTGCTCCTATGCGATCCCGCACCTTCAAATTTGCCCGTGCCACGCGCTTGGATTTTTCGCGCATAATCTTATCGCGTACTTTGTACCACATCTTTCCGAGCTGTATGTGGGTGTTATGGAGCTGTGCCACCATTCCCTCATCCGCCACCGTCTCTGGCCAGTTCCTCGGTCTCACTCGTAATCCAAACAAAATTTCGAAGGGTGCTAACCCCGTCGTGGCATGTATCGAGTGGTTGTATGCCGCCACCGCCATTGGCATCGCTACGTTCGCCGACAGGCCTTTATCCACCTGGTACACGCGTAAGTGGTCGCTGAGGGTGCTGTGTAACCTTTCGATGGTTCCCCTGCTCTTGGGATGCCCGGGGGTATTAAAATGCCATACCACATCCCGTTTTTGCATTTCGGCTCTCACGGTTGCATTGTCAAACTCCCGTCCCCCGTCCGACGAGATCCTCTCTGGTATGCCGTAGAACTGAAACCATGTGTTGAGGGCTTGTAATATGGAATCTGATGACTTGTCTCCCACCGCGTAGGCCATAGCCACTTTGCTAAATGGGTCGATGATAGTGACCCACTTAAAACCCCGCCACGTGAAGGTGTCCACTTGAATCTCCGTCAGTGGTGCTTCTGCCGTGGCTGATTCCTCCTGGAGTCCCTGCGGGGGATGTCTATCATATTTCGTCTTCTGACAAACTTCGCATGCTCCGATTACCTCCTGAATAGTCCGCTGCATCCCCCACCAAAAATAGCGCCTTCGTAGTGCTTGTGCCGTCTCCTGCCCACCGCGGTGGTTGGTTTTTCCTTGGTGATACGCCAGTGTTACCTCGCGTTGCTGCTCCTCGTCCCGCAGGGTTTGGACCACGGAAAGACACCGAATGAACGAGCGATCCACCCCCAACAGCTCTTTCTGCCACAGCTTTTTAATTTTGTCCCACACAGTCTCGTTGCCCACGAATAAATGGTGTGTTTTGCCGGGTTTGGACACGTCCTTGAGAGCCTGACAAATTTGATCTCCTCGAACTCCCGGTGGTGACCAAATCGTCGCGATCTGACTCCTACCGTACGTACTATGGAGTATTTTCAGAGCACCCGATGTTTGAGTTTTCCAAATGATCTGCCTCCGCTTATCATTGATAATTTCGTCCGTCGTCTCCATATCACGCGGTCTCTCTCCTATAGACTCGTCTGATGGTGTGTCCGCACTCCTGTCACTATCTTTCCGCGTGCTGCTCCTGCCCGCTTCTCCAGGCGTCCATTCCTCAATGAACTGCCTCATACCGCTCGATGTTTCCCCTTCTTCTATGGCGTTCACCATAATAGCGCGCGACAGCCAATCTGCCACGACGTTGTCTTTGCCTGGCTTATATACAATATCCAGATTGTATTGGGCTAAGAATTCCTTCCACCTTGTTACCCTTGAGGAGGATTCTTTGAGTTTTCCGACCCATTGAAGAGGTCGGTGATCCGTATGTATTCGAAACCTTCTGCCAAATACATACGGACGGAAGTGCCCAATGGCCCACACTATCCCGAGGAGTTCTCGTTCCAAAGCGCTGTACCGCGCCTCCGTGTCCGTCAGGCGTCTGCTCGCGTAAGCCACCGGTCTTTCCCCGTCTTCGCCTTCCTGAGACAATACTGCCCCCAAGGCATAGTCGCTTGCGTCGGTGGTGATCGTGAAATCCTTCTCAAAGTTAGGGAAAGCCAAAATCGGCGCCTCCTGCAAACGTGCCAAGCATTTGCGGATATTCTGCTCTATCAGCGGCGTGATCATTATCCGTGCTCCTTTCCGTAGTAAATTGTTAATGGGTACCATATATTCTGCCATGTCCGGCACGAAACGGCGGTAGTAATTGAGCGTGCCCAGTAATCTCCGAATCCCTTTTACATCTTTTGGCACCTCCATTCTCTGGATCGCTTCTACTTTCGTCGAGTCTGGTTGAACCCCTTCCTGTGAGATTGTGTGCCCTAAAAAACTAATCTGCTCCTGCCCCAGTGACGATTTGTCTATTGACAGTTTCAACCCGAAATCCCTTAATCTCTCAAATACGTTCCGGAGGTGTTGAATATGTTCCGATTCCGTTCGACTGAAGATCAGCAGGTCATCCATGTAAATTTGGCACATATTTTCGTCCATTCCTCTCAGAAGTTCGTCCATGAGACGCTGAAAGGTTATTGGAGCATTTTTGAGACCGAACGGCATTCTCGTGAACTCAAAATGCCCTCTTTCAAACGAAAACGCCGTTTTATGTTGGTCATGCGCAGCTAGTTTGATCTGATGGTACCCTGCTTTTAGGTCCAATGTGCTAAAAATTTTTGCACCGTTTAGTCTGTCTAGGATGTCTTCGAACCGCGGGATCGGATATTTTTCGTCCAGGGTATTATCGTTAAGTTTCCGAAAATCCTCCACGACTCGGTATTTTTCCTCACATTCTCCCGGTCGACTTTTCTTTTTCACTGCCCACAAAGGGCTATTATACGGAGACGTGCTATCTCTGATAATACCTTGGCGCTTGAGATCCTCGATCTCCTTTCTAATGTGTTGTCTGAGCGCTTGCGGATACCGCCTCTCCTTCACATACGTCACCCGCTCTACTTTTAACGGGATCTCATGTAGCGTTTTCCCCGTTGCTCCTAGCTTGTCCCCTTCAGCGAAAAATATATCCCTAAACTCGCTCCTCAGACTCTCCCTCCAATCCTCCACTCTCTTAACCGCTCCTATTTGCTCCGTTTCGCCCCTTACGCCCCCCCGGCTTCGATAGGTTCGCTTCCCTATTTTGATCCTCCAGTTCTCCCCCTCGTTTTCGATGCGCGCGCCTACTTTTCCCAGTAAATCACATCCCACTATTATCTGGTATTCCCGTGGCATGTCTTCCACGACGTGTACTTTTATGTCACCCATTAC
This sequence comes from Acanthosoma haemorrhoidale, assembly GCA_930367205.1. NCBI lineage: Eukaryota > Metazoa > Arthropoda > Insecta > Hemiptera > Acanthosomatidae > Acanthosoma > Acanthosoma haemorrhoidale. The sequence continues at coordinate 64,882,036 of OV884009.1, forward strand.
TTTCGCCCATTCTTCCAGCCCCACGACCGCTTCTCCCATTACTTCGCAGGGTCCCCCAAGAGTAAGTAATTTACACTTACATACCTTGATCTGGTGTGCCCTCTCTCCTCTACGCAACCTCTCTAACGCACCACGAGATATTATTGTATTGGTGCTGCCAGTATCAATGAGGCACCTCTCCCCCTTCCCGAACTCGATAATTGGCAAACCACACATCCTTTCCCGCACTGTATTGCACCTTAGGATGCGGTCGCCTCTCTGCTGCCACTCTCCTCAGGCCTCCGTACGCCGCTCCCATCTGCGCGAGGGATTCTTCTGCCACTCTCGTCGTCTGCTCCCGCTGCGCTTCGACTCCTCTCCGTCTGTCTCCGACGTCCCTGATGACTCGTCGCCCGATGATCCAATTTCTCTTGGTGTCGCGCTCCGCCTCTCCCGGATTTCCTGGTTGTTCACCTCCATTGGTTCTGCTTTGTGAAATTCCCTTCTACGAAACAAGTATGGACATTGTCTTGATATGTGTCCTTCTTCCCCACACTCAAAGCACTTAGTGCGAGGGCACTGAGCTACCAGATGGCCCGTCTTTCCACAACCATGACATTTCCTTTCTTCTTTCCGAGGTGCGTACCTAGGCCTCGTCACTCCCAATCTTCTCTCTCTTGTCGCTCCCCTGTCTCTACCGGCAAACGGCGTTTCCTGTCTCCTCCACACTGCTTTTGGGGTCCTGTTTCTCCTATATGGGATCTGGCTCCAATCGTTGTCATCTTCGTTCATTTTTACTTCTTCTTCCCTTGCGCTAGCATCTATCATCGCCTGGGCGCATTCGAGGAACGATCGCTCATTAGGGAACCCTTCCTTCCTTCCCGTCTCCTTCGCTAATTGTACCTTTAAGATTGTTGACAGGAATCCCATCCTGCCCTCCACTTCATCGGCGCTAGTTGTCTCCCTCATTTTCTCATTTATTTTATTGTAGCGGACAACCAGGACTGCAGCATACTGTCCACTATTCTGTCTCGGAGATTTCATTTCTCGAAACATTTGGAATATATCCTCCTCTGGGGTCCATCGTCCCCCCCCATATGCTTTTTTCAGTCTCGTCTTTACTATCTCCCACGGGGTTTCCTCGTCCGCCTGTATCAGGTTCAGCACCTTCCTTTTCACCCTGCACACCAGGTCTGCCTTTATTGACTTAGCGTCACCTGGGTCGAGTAACCCTTCGTCCATCTTGGCTTGTATCCTCTCCATAATCCTATCTCCACCTTTGAGAAAATGATTTAACTCACCTATTTCCCCAGAAAATTTTTCGAGGTCTGAGATCATTTTCCTCATATCCTGTGACGTCACTGCCCGCACCTTCATCCACGCCAGTGTGTTCGCATGGGCTTCAGCCATGGTTTCTTTAGGTAACTGTGGAACTTCAAACGCTGCCGGCCGCAATTCCACCATTACCTACTTTAATTAAATCACACGAAAGTGAATAAGAAGGAAAAAAAAACAAAAACCAACTCGCACGTTAATGACTCGAACCCACTCCGCTCCCGGGTTTCGGCACCAGTTAACGTTCGTCAACGAAAAACGAGAAGAAAAAGGAAAGAGGTTGAATGTAGTTACTGAACGAGAGTTGTAACAAGACTGTTTTTATTTGAGCTTTTAAAGCCTCTCTAAATACATTCGGGATGTTTACATCCCGATGGCTTAAGGATTAGGCTGGCTGCCTACGACGTCCGAACCTTAACTTAAAATTATAAGTATATTTTTGAATTTTATATAAGATTCCTACTGCATGTCACAATGAACAAAATTGTATTCCCTTTGATATATTTGAAAATAATGGTGTAGCCACCGAAAGCGCTTTTATCAGTATTATAGTAAAAATAAATTTTGGGTAGAAAAGTGAGAGATGCACATTTAATAATACGAATAGCTTACAGCCTTCCAAAATTAATAATCACGATCTCGTCTAAGGTCTAGTACCTCTTCTTAATTACTGGATGCTTCAATTTTCAACCAAAATTTTGGGGCGCATCTTTGTGAGCATGGCTAACATGGAACCTCCAGTCTATTTCAAAGGGCATCCCATCTGTCAACAGAAAACAAATTACTAATTTACGAAGTTAGACTAAAGCCATAACCAATATGGACATACGGAATAGAGCTTTGGGGACGGCAAAAACGTCTAAGATCAAGCACATCCAATCCTTTCAATTAAAAGTCCTGAGAATAATAGTCAATGCTCCTTATTACGTAGGCAACAGAACTCTTCATAACGATATTAATATACCATACGATCATGAACTCATCCCTTCCACGTTCAGTCATTACACTGCACCACACATCCATATAATCCTCCTCGGAGATTAAAGCGGCAGTATCCACGTGACCTGCTAAAAATACGTGGCAGTAGGAGTCCTGGCAATGGCCAGTTGCTCCTATCATGTCGTGAACTTCTGTGGCTCTCGCGCTCTTGGCCAGCCTCTTAACCGGTGACGCGATTGATGGAGGAGAGTGGGGAACTTTCCAAGAGCCCGCTTCCTCTTTCGCACGCGACGGGATGTGATAACTATGTGGATATGGGAGGCCTCTGGGCTGTTTGTAAATAGTGTACGGATGATTGAGTGAATGAATTGTAAATATGGCATGAATGAGAACATTGAACATTGCCCAATAAGGTTGATTTTAATCACAATAAAGATTTAATCAGTAAAAAAAATTATTTCCCCCAACATTTCCCCACGAAATGGTCAAACATGATTCTAATTTTCAGATTCACAACAGTGCAAGGAACATACGTAGTCCACTGTCAAAATAAAAATTAACTTATTTTTTTCTCAACTACGTAACAAATAACTGTATAACGATCGAAATTGACGATTTTGCAAATATTGCTTTATATTACAGCAAATGAACCTCGAAATAACTGATAAACTCATTTTTTTAAAAATATATTGTTAGCTTTTTAGATTGACTTAGACCACTTTAATTATGACAGGCACAAATATAGATAGGCTAACCCCGAATAAGGGTGCTTGGCTCTTGTTTACTGCAATTATTTCCTGTAGCAAGTTTTTTCCTAAATTGACATAGGGTCTGTAGTGCTTCGAAGGGCTATCAATAAAAATATTAATCAGGCTCAGCACATTACACTCAGTAGTCAAAAAGCGATCAAAACTTTTATCGTATTACTTCTAAGTTATACCAACGTTTTGGAGTAATATATGTGGTGTAAAATTAATTTAAAAGTATAAATAAAACCGTTACGTGAGACTGCTTGTCTGGCAAATGTGGAAAATATCGTATAAATAATATAGTTATAAATATAAATAAATATATAATTAATTATAAATAATATATTTATTATCTTGGGACTATGTCCCTTTAGAACAAACATTTATTTAACATGAAGTAGGTCCTTTGACAGTATCAATCCCCCCCCCGCCCTAGCCATTTACAATGCACAAATAGAATATATAAAAAATAAATGAAATCAAATAAGAAAACGTATATAAATGTAAAAATAAAATGACTGTAAACAAAAAATATGTGCAGTTGAGAATAAATTCCAATTTCAAATGACAAATTATCTTGTGTTAATTGTAGAAGATGAAATTAAATTTGCTAAGATTGCTTTTGGTTCAGAAATTCTCACAGAATTTCATGGCAGCATGGACATTGAAAGCAATAACGTGTCGGTGGTTGCAGCAGGCAAGTTACACGGAATAATGGGGTAAATCAGGTAAAAATTAAAGTATTCATTTTATTAATTATAATGAGTCTTTGGATAAAATAAGATGGGTTTACCCGCATGGCCGATAACTGCTATAATAAAATAAGAATGCCAGGCCAGTTTCATAGCAGCTAATTCATAGCTTCTTTTTTTTTAATTGCGTAATCTAGGTATCTATGTACTTACATATTTCTATGTAATCTAGTTATGTATGTACTTACACATTTCTATGTAATCTATGTGTATACGTATTTACACATTTCCATGTAATCTAGGTATCTATGTATTTACATATTTCCATGTAATATCCAATTGTGAATTAATGACTCTGTACATTTTTTATTTTTCAAGGAAGTTCTTGTTTCCTTTATATTGTTTTTGTTTAAATTTATTTCTTTTTATATTTTTGATTCATGAAAAATAAGTGTATTTTATATTATTTATACATTTTTGATCATAACGTTCCTTATTTATTTATTTTTTTTTTAATAGTTCATTTCTCTGCAATTTGTAAATTTTAGCGGGTACTGATACAGTCATAGGAGCCACTTTAAATAAATGTTTGTTCTTAAGGGACATAGTCCAAGTACAATCGAGATATTATTATTGTCATTCCTTCATTATCCCAGGGAAAAGAGCTAGACTGCAAGTACAGAACGAAAACGTAATTCATCACTAGGTATAAGTATTAAAAATTATTCTCATGGTGCCATGTCTCACCGACAAAGAGGATGTCAAAAGTGTGTTACATGCACTTGTAAATAAATTATTTTAAATTCTATTATAATGTAATTGCTCGTTATAATTTTAAAAGCAGACCATGTGTATAGTAAATAAGGCAACGGTTTCTCACAACACTGTAGTGTAACTCTCAATGTAAAAACATAAATACACTTAAAACAAAACCGCTTCATTGTATTTTGTTCTTATTAAAAATAAATATTACATTATTTGTATTGTGTGAAAATTCGTTTTTTAAACAAGCTTTTTAAAGTCCCCCTCGGGTATATATTTTATTATTCATATTACACCGACAGTCAACGTTTCGCCGAATTCAGGCATCCTCAGGACTACATACAACATAGAAAACAATAAAATTTACATAATTATACAACAATTACATATAAAACACTTAGATTAATAAATTATAAGTCCAAAATATAAAACGGCACACCAGAATACATGAATGAATAAGAATTTAAAGATACTGTCATTCAAGGTAGTTTTATCCTTTGGATTGTTGCCAATCTTATTACTTATCCCTTGCATGTTCATGAAATTCCACCGAAATCCATCCAACCACCCTAATCCCCTAGCACAGTCATTACACTGTGCCACTCATCCCTATAATCCTCCTCGGAGACTAAAGCGGCAGTGGCCTCGTTAACTGCTATAAATACGCGACAGTGGGAGTCCAGGCAATGGCCAGTTTCTTATTAAACTAACTAAAATAAAACCGTTTTTTTCCAATCATGTCAGTCTCTACTGCCTCGTACCCGGTGACGCGGCTGATGGAGGAGCGTGGGGATCCCAAGATTCCACTTCCTCTTTCACATGCAAGGGGGGATGACAATCATGTGGATTCGGGAGTTTTCTGGCCTGCTTGTAAATACTGTATGAATGAGTGAGTGAATAAAGATTTGTAAATATGGTATGAATGAGAACATTGAACACAATTACTTATTGCCCAATAAGGCAGACTGTAATTTTATAACAATAAAGATTTGATTAATAATAAAAAAATATTTATTATATAAGTTTTTCGAATGATTTTGTCTGAATTGTAGTTCTCAGGATGCCTGAATAGGTGAAAATTCGACAGTTGGTTTAATATCAATAATAATAAAATTAATATCAAAAGATATTATACGATTAATAATTAATTCGGTCTATTTTACACAGCCTAATCATAACAAAATTAGTATAAAATAAAATAAGTGAAATAATGTTTTGTTTTTTTCAAAGCTCTCATGATTTGAAAAGAAGAATGAAGGAAAAATAAAATAACATGGAATTTATTGGAGTGAAAAGGATCCTTTTACTAGGAGGGACCTATTTGAAGGTTGGGCGAAGGAATTGAGGAGTGTGGTAGACCTCGGCTGAGGTGTAGTTATCTCGGTACAGTGATGAGAGGCCACAGAGTGAAATACTCTTTGAGAATGTAATGCACTTGATGTGCTGAGCTCGCGGGGTATGTGTGAGAAAGAATGGTGAGCCCCTCGAAACGATAAAAACCTTTTCGCAGAACAAGGCTGTAGGGTCGAACGAGTAGTTTGCCTCCCGCAAACTGCAATCATGACCCCAACTAGACTCAAATACACGACTTGTCCTCAAAGGGCCGAGCAAGGTCCGAAGCACTCCACGGTCAGGGGGCTTGAGCCATGTTGTTATGTACTTAGCAACCCTCAGGCTCCGTTTTAGTAGTCTAGGCGCTCTAGTGTATGAGGGCGGTTCGACCTTGTTTTTTGCCAAAGATTGAGCTATTCAAGCTTTTGTCTATGAAGAAATATTACTTATCATTATATAAAAGGGCTTTTCAAATTCAAATCAAATTTAATAAAAAGTATTTTTTATTTATACTTTTTCTTGAATTAAAATTTATGCGGGCTCCTATGAAGATTTTATTTACAACCGAGAGCTGGGATTTATACTAAATGCGTTGTATGTTACCAAAATGTTATTTTACTATGAGAATCTTAGTAAACAATTTGATTTGAGTTTGAAAAGCCCTTTTATATAATGGTAAATAATATTTCTTCATAGACAAAAGCTTGAATAGCTCAATCTTTGGCAAAAAACAAGGTCGAACCGCCCTCATACACTAGAGCGCCTAGACTACTAAAACGGAGCCTGAGGGTTGCTAAGTACATAACAACATGGCTCAAGCCCCCTGACCGTGGAGTGCTTCGGACCTTGCTCGGCCCTTTGAGGACAAGTCGTGTATTTGAGTCTAGTTGGGGTCATGATTGCAGTTTGCGGGAGGCAAACTACTCGTTCGACCTACAGCCTTGTCCTGTGAAAAGGTTTTTATCGTTTTGAGGGGCTCACCATTATTTCTCGCACATACCCCGCGAGCCCAGCACATCAAGTGCATTACATTCTCAAAGAGTATTTCACTCTGTGGCCTCTCATCACTGTACCGAGATAACTACACCTCAGCCGAGGTCTACCACACTCCTCAATTCCTTCACCCAACCTTCAAATAGGTCCCTCTTAGTAAAAGGATCCTTTTCACTCCTATAAATTTTCACCTATTCAGGCATCCTGAGAACTACAATTCAGACAAAATCATACGAAAAACTTATATAATAAATATTTTTTTATTATTAATCAAATCTTTATTGTTATAAAATTACATTCTGCCTTATTGGGCAATAAGTAATTGTGTTCAATGTTCTCATTCATACAGTATTTACAGCCCAGATACCTTCCAAATCCACATTGTTGTCACCTCCCTCGCATGCGAAAGAGGAAGTGGAGTCTTGGGAAGTCCCCCACGCTCCTCGGTCATCATAGCAAATATTAATCGTTTTTTTTATGTCGTTATTAAATTTTTACTAAAGGACTACATACAATATAGAAAACAATAAAAAATACATAAGTATAAAACAATTACATATAAAACACTTTAATTAATAAATTATAAGTCCAAAATATAAAACGGCACACCAGAATAAATGAATGAATAAGAATTTAAAGATACTGTCATTCAAGGTAGTTTTATCCTTTGGATTGTAGCCAATCTTATTATTTATCCCTTGCAAGTTCATGAAATTCCATCGAAATCTATCCACCACGCTAATCCCCTAGCACAGTCATTACACTGCGCCACTCATCCCTATAATCCTCCTCGGAGACTAAAGCGGCAGTGGCCTCGTTAACTGCTATAAATACGCGACAGTGGGAGTCCTGGCAATGGCCAGTTTTTCCAATCATGTCAGTCTCTACTGCCTCGTACCAGGTGACGCGGCTAATACTTATATACTCTGAATTGTGAAAAAATCTCTTTGTCCCTATCTATTTTCATCTGAGCACAGATTTGATAGATTAAGACGAAAACAAACGTATGTGAACATTATTTATCAATGCAGTGTTAGTATATGATCGAAAAATCAAGTCAGGTGTGGTTCATGAGACAATTAAGCGTTTCGTAATGGTTGAGAAGAAAATGTTATTTGTTTTCCATTTTTTAATTGTTAGTCAGGACGTCGTAATATTTCTTTATTTTTATTTACAGGACGCGATATAGTCAGATTTGTATTACCAAATAAATTACTAATGACACAATACTATTTTACATTAGGCTGTTTTTATTTGTATCATCATCAGAGCACCAAATGGAACTACCATAAAAAATATCATGCTTATCAATAAAAACCAATGGTAGAGTGTTAGTGCGAATACGAACGACAGTTAAAACAATTTTTTGTAGTTATAATTGATTGGGTTGGGGGATTCAAAAAGACCAGAACACCTGACAAAGACACGGGTGAAAACATAAGGGCGTATGGTTATCAAAAATCTAACAAACCCATACTAAAAAAAAAAAGTGTAGATTAAAGTATAAACTAACATTATCGTTAAAGTACATATACAATAACGTTAATGTTATTGTACTACAAACTTATTTAATCGACCAAACAGCCTTTTAAAACTAAAATAATAAAACGGTATAAGAACAAATGCACGTTGTTTACATGCACAATAAGGAATTATTCCTAACTAGTAGACAATAAACTTTTATAATACTGCATTATAATGCTCCTATAACAACAACCATTAATTTATTTATTTACATAAAACACTAACAAGGAATAGAAACTATGATAGATGGTATAGTTTATCAAAAACAAATTATAAAAGGATCGTCACATAAGAAAAATGAAACAAACAAAAATCATCAGACTTATTTATATATATTGGCAGGTCAGTAAATTTTCTTAGTAAAATACTAAAAATAGTCTTAGTCGATAAAAATAAAGGAATCATCCGATAATTAAACATATAGGCATATTATTTACTTTTATAATTACACTGGGGAACAAAAAACACTTTTTTTTTTGCGGCATAGGTAATGGAGTGAATTTAGATGCATTAATGTGCAATAAGGGACACGACGTTTAAATTGAATTTTTATTTATTTTTGTTTAGTTTGATTTATTCTGTATAACTATCATTCATAATTCTGTTCCGGTTGTAAAATAAAAGATTTTGCATATTTTAATAAATAAATATTAAATTTTGAGCTTTCCAACCCATATTTTTTCTATTTAAACTTGCTACGCGTTTCGAAACACTCTTATTGAGTAAGCTCTAAATAAAGAATAAAGAGGGTTATTATTAACAGTATTTTAGTTTAAATAACCCCCCCCCCCAAAAAAAAGTTCGTTCGCCTTCCAATATATGGGTATATATTGCCTTTATTTTGAAAAGTGGAGTCAATTTGGCTATTTTATTTAATTTTATATTGTTAACGTAATTAGAAAGCTGGAATTTTTGGAAGTTTCGAGTCTGAAACCCTGCGCCACAAAATCATTCTTGCCCTGTGTTTTGTTCCTCGATAATTTGTTTAAACTTAAGGAACCTACCATTGCGTCCTATGTTGCCTATATAGAGTTGCTGTCTATTGATTTATCCAGCGAGTTCATACGCTCCAGCGGGTTCATCCGTGGGGGAAGTAGCTAGTTGTCTAAAAAAGCCCTATTACCACGGCGTGTGGAATAGCGACCCTTGTCTGAAGTGTGTGATACTTCGCCACGGCAATGGCTCAAGGTGATTCTGGGTGCCTCCTTCTCTTTCCCGCGAAATGTCGGTAAGTGGTTCGGACATCAAAAGGTCGTGCATCCGGCGGATGACAAGCCAACACAGCTCGTGCACCCACTCCCACAGCCTGTTTGATTTTGCAGGTGTAATTTTTAAGTAGTTTATAATGGAGTGGAATAATCAAGTTATAAGGGAGTTTTTGGATTTGTACAACGGAGAATCCATTACATGGAATCCAATATACTAGTTTTCTTCATCAAAAACTCACCACTCAACAGTGCATAAGCTACTGCGGCACATGCTACTTCCTCGTCATTCATCGTCGTGATACTTTAACTTCTTAAACTTAACTTAAACTTAGAACAACGAAATAAATTGAACTGAATAGGGAATGAACCGACAATAGCGGGCTGACGGGAAGGGAACCATTTGAGATTTGCCAAACCACGTACCGTGGGACTGACTACATGTAGCAAGTACAAACCTCGTACTTTGTCACACCACACCCCGTGGGGACAAGGCTTTAGACATATGTCATCAAGCAAATCATGGACACGTCAGTTTTCAAATATGTCTTACACAATATGTCGGTTGTCCATTAATAACACAAGCCTATAAGAAAGAAATATTTTCCTTGGACAAAAAAGTGGCCTCACCAAATCTTCTTGCTTCTTGTACCTCATGTATAGGAGAAACAAAACAAACCGCTGGGGTAGAAAAGAGTGGCCTAAGAGACAAACCATGGACGTTGGGGAAAATAATGTTGTCGGGTTATCAGAGTGGATCCCCAAGGTGGGGAGAGGACGCCCGCCGCGGGCTAGGGTCGCTACAACCTCTAGCCGCTGTCCGGCGAGTGCCAAGAAAGAGATAAAATGTGGTGGACCTGTGGTCTTTCACCTCTGCTGGCGCCCTAGTCGGCGGGCAGCCTAATTCGTTTTGATCTGACTCCATAAGATCTTAGAAGGTGTGCCCCGACAAAGCACTATGTTCAGGAGAAGAGGAACAGTTTAGGTTTATAGGTAGTTTATGTGGTCTGGGAACGACCAAATTCACACTCGGTATCTAAGGGTAGGCGAAAACCGACCGGAGCTAAAGGTGAATGTGAACCGGAGAGAAGCAGACTGGATTGGCGTGGGAGACGCTGGTAGGTAAAGTTTGTAGGGCCACGGCAACCGTCGTCCGCGAGGGAGAGGTCTCTCCCAAGGAGGTGCTAGTTTTAGCGAAACAAGGCAGAGATTTTCACTAGGAAGGTGTGGGGTCTGACAACGCCGGCCTAAAACATAGCGAGGCTAGGAGAGAGAGATGCAGAGGTAGTGAATAAGAAGGCCATAGCTTGAGTAGATCAGCAAGCGCCAGTGAATAGAGAGAGAGAAAGAGGGGTGTTCCAAGTGCCGGTTCTGTACGTTCACGGGACTTCGGCCAGTCTCACTGTTTAAATAGGCAGGCCAGCCATGGTGGGGGTTGCCCCCCGGCACGCCATCTGGAGCCTGCGGATGTTTATATAATGAAAATATGGGAACATAAGTTGATATTTTCTGGACCGAGACGAGGGGAACTTTTCGTAATTAAGAGGTTGACGCAACAAATGTCACTACTAATTCCTTAGTTGAACGAAAGAAAATCATTTTTCCTCCACTCCATACAAAGCTGGGCCTTATGAAGCAGTTAGTAAAGCCTCTTGATAAGAACGGATTATGCTTTGTATATACAGAGACAAAATGCCTTAGTTGAGTACGGAAAAATAAAAGCAGGAATATTTGAAAGTCCGTAAATAAAACAACTCGTTAAGGATCCTGCCTTCGTAAATTCGATGAATGAGACTGAGTGGAAAGCCTGGACCTCATTTGTTGCAGCTGTCGGGAATTTTCTGGGCAAACACAAAGCTGAAAACTAAGTTGAACTGGTAAACAAGATGCTTAACAGTTTCAAATCCCTTGGGTGTAACATGAGTATTAAGGTGCACTATTTACATGGTCACCTAGACAGTTTTCCTGAAAATTTAGGAGACACCGGACTCCAGTGAGGAACAACCTGAAAGATTTCACCAGGATATTAAAACTATGGAGGCCCGCTACCAAGGAGATGGTCATGATACGCACATGATGACAGATTACTGCTGGAGTCTAAAAAGGGACTGTTCCAAAATGCATTCAAGAATGTCACGGAAAAAGCTTCCGAAGTGTTCAATGACTAGTTAGCTTCATCGATGACTTCTTCCTATATCTTTGTATTTAATAATATTTGTATAATATAATAATACATATTCCGTGTTGAGGCTTTTTATTCCATCCGAGGTTATAACTTAAAATAGTGTAACGTATATTTCACTAATATGTATATCTTAGAAATTTGAGCTCCTAGGCAAAAACTAATGCCATATTTGAATTGAGGGCATCAAATTCATAAGAAATCAGCTCCAAATACTCCGGCACCAAAACACCTGTTGGTCTGTGTAATCTAATATAAGCCGATATCCTAACAAACTCATCCACTCACTTTGTTGATTTAATTGTAAAATAGTGACATATAACAAAAACCTTACAAAGGCTCTCAAATTGAAAGAATAAAATTTTTTTTTTGTACATGTTTGATTGATTATGTACATAGTTTGTTATTACGTATCAATCATTAACGTCACCATAATCGGGAAGTGTGGAAGTGCCATAAAACTTGTTGAGAAAGAGTGTAAAACAAAGACCAACGACGTTTGCAGACATGTGCATTAAACAGCGAGCCAAAGGGAAACGCTGTACTTTCATAACTATCAACATTCGTCTGTCTGAAATATTCTACGATAGTGGTTGTAAAAATTATACAATCTCAAATTTTAAAGAAATACTTAGCAACACCTTAAATACACTAATTGTTTGTTGGTTACTGTAACAATCGAGCCGTTTCGCGAACTTTTACAAATTAAACCCAGCTCACATTCAATGTTTTTTCCTGGTAAGGGCACATTGAAGACGGTAAAGCGAAACGGTATTCTAAATATACAGTTGTTTTTTTTTGAACCAACAATACAAATGGCAAATCTGAAACATTCCAAAGCTGTTTTAAGTTGTTGATTTTATAAATATATTCTTTAGTGTTTGACAATTATTAAAATTGCCATTTTAATACTGAATATAGACACTCAGTGAATGATAGAGTTTATGGTTTGCATTAAATAAATAATACGATGGACTATCGATTGATGGGAGTTCCTTAACCCTACTTCGGCGAAACAATCCAGTGGCCTCTCAATACAGTAAATAACTTGGTCCAATCGCAACTGTATTAAATCAATATAAACGTCATAAGGGAAACAAACAAAATAAATAAATATAGTCATGCGTTTTAAAGCCGAATCCAACTTTTTTTAATCCTCCTACAGAACTGTTCCATGTGCGTCAGAGTATGACTTCGTTGGAATATTAATATTTTGCGAGAGGACTTGACGTTTACATGAAACCATCTACCACAGTTTTTGGACGTCATCAATTTCAAAAAGATACAAATTAATACCAATAGAAGAAAACTATTCAAAGTCTTGACATTCTGGGGAAGTGACAAGTTGTTCTGATATTGCATTGCTTTACCTCAATTTTGACAACTATGCAGAAGAACTTTTCTACTAAACATAAAACCAAATGCTGAACCATAAAACCAGGCTAAAGCATATCCGGAGTTATTGGCTCGAACTTAAGGGGACATTAAAGGACTCTTAACACCGATCGCGTCCAATTCTTCCAATCAAATGCCCTTAGAACTATACTAAATGATTACTTCTAAGTCACCAATAAGATTCTCCATAATGATCTCAATATAACCACTATCCTGGAACACATTCACTTTATCTGTTTAAAATTACATGAAAAATTATCCCATCGCCCCAATCCCATAGGATGATTGATAACTAGTACCACTCAACCCTACAATCCTCGTCGGAGATTGAAGTGGAAATGGAGATATCCTATAGCCTACCTGCTACTGGCACTGACTAGTAACCTCTCCTCATGTCCGGAGCGTCTGCGGCTCCTCGCTTCACTTTAAGTCCGCACTCTTTCTTTCAATCAAAGAAATCTTCCTGATCCCTGCTTCATTCTCATTAGCTGGGGAGGTGACAATCCCGCAGGTGATTTTGAGGGGTTCATGGGCTATGTATGTACTCATTTTACGTAAGTACTTTATATTGTAAATAATGCATCAATGAGGGAGTGAATGCAACATTGTACATTTGTTACGAATCAGATCATTGTTTCTTGCCTTATTAAGATTAATTAAAGATTTTAATATTTCTGATAAACAAAATTCTTATTTAGGACAGTCGGAAACGACACTAGAGGTATGCTGCGGTTTCCAATGAAAGACCGATATCGGATCACCGATCTGGGTCAGTCAATATTGTTCAGAGCCCAGTGCAATAATAAAGAATATGAATGTCACAGTACTAGTAAACCATAGTATAACGAAACAAAGTACGTCACTACAAATAATAGCCAAAGAAGATATTTAAAACTAATAGAATCTATTCATATAACCAAGAATTTTTTTTTTTTTTTTACAGTACAACAACAATCTTTATTGTGCAATAATTACAATCTGCCTTTTATAAGGCAATAATAATACAGATAAATGATCTCATTCATACCATATTTACAGTCATCATTCACTCGCTCATTCATACAATAGGACATGATTGGAGAAACTGGCCATTGCCAGGACTCCCACTGTCACTTGATTATAGCAGGTCACGAGGCCACTGCCGTTTCAGTCTCCGAGGAGGATTATAGGGATGAGTGGCGCAGTGCAAAGACTGTGCTACAGGATTAGGGTGGTTGGAAAGGCTACTGTGGAATTTCATAAACTTGGAAGGGATGAGTTCTAGAATGTAGGGTATATTAAGGTCGTTATGAAGGGTTTTGTTGCTGACATAATAAGGGGCATTTACTATTGTTCTCAGGACTTTTGATTGAAAGGATTTGATACGCTTGATGTTCGACTTTTTTGCTGTCCCCCATAGCTCTATTCCGTATGTCCAGATTGGTTTAAGTATAACTTTGTAGATTAGTAGTTTATTTTCTATTGAGAGATGGGATGTCCTTTGAAGTAGTCTGTACAGTTGTCCAAAGCGTCTGTTTAGTTCTTGTCTTTTTAGTCTCGTATGTGGGTACTGTAAGTACCGTACTGTCTCGGTTACAGGGAGAGGAATAGAAACCAAGAATATAAAAAAAATACATTGAATTTTAAAACAGATGTGAAGGATCTTTAGTAAATAGGTTGAGTTTATAATTTTTTGATCAAAAATACTTGATTGTGGTAAAATTACAATCCGCGTAATAACAGGCCACAATAGTGTAATACGTAATTCTTCAATGTTCTCATTCATACCATCTTCTAGCCAGGAAATACTAGGTTGGAACGGATGAAATGCCAGATTTATTTATTTTGAAGAAATTTATTTATTAAAATTACAAACTGTTAAGACAGCTTACAGGGGCCTCTTACTGCTCAGAAATAGACAAATTTTCAGGGACTTATCAGCAGGGGCTTATGTGAATCACGCATGACTGGCTTTTTGATTATTTATGACTGTGTAATATATTTACTTACAGTTAGTCAAAAATTGATATACCCACTCATATTTTTTATCATGACTTTTTTATAACTTTGTTCAAATTAAAACACTTTTTACACGACTGGAAATGATGAAATGAACTATTTAACTAGTTTATTTAATTAAAAAAAGACATTTCCAATGAAGTGTGAAATATAAAAAATTATTAGTTTAACGTATGACAAGATCGTAGACACATTTTTTTTAATTCGGAAAATTCATTTGGTTTCTAATAGTACCTCATTTGTTGCTAATCACCTCAGTTTTATTTTTGAATTTTCTCTTACCGGATTCCTAAGTTATTGTTTTCAACTCTTTTATACCGTTGACCTGACATCCGGGTTGGATGGACAAATTTCATTAAAAACTGAACGAAAAAATCCCAGCCCTTGTCAACGGGAGAGGACCTATACTTCCTCATGACAATGCCCGACCACATGTGTTGTCAGTTAACTTAAAAAAAATTACGTGATCTGAAAATAGAATTTTTACCACATCCAACATATTCACATTACTTGTCACCAACTATCATTTTTTCAGAGCGTTTGACGCATTTTTAAAAACAAAATACAGAAACATTGTTGAAGTTGTTCTGAATAAAATAATATCGTTAAAATTTGTTTTTTTTCTTTCATTTGCCTAATACCCTAGGAACTGACATTTTATGTGTTCCAACCCATTATTACAAAAAAAAATATTAATGACTGATTTAATTGATTTACGTTTTTTATTTAAACGAAACGAGATTTGAGTGATTAACATATGTTTTACATTGAGTGCAATGTATTTAAAAAATAATATATTTGCAAAATTGCAACTTCTAACAAACTATTAATTAATCAAATTTGAAAAGGTATTATGCAAGCCTTTTAATCATAAATTCTTCTTTACTAGAATTGGAGGGACGGTGTGGTCTGCAATGAAAGACCAATATCACAGCACTGATCTGGGTCAGTCGATATCGTTCACCAACTTCCTCTCGTTCATATTTTGTGAAATGTAAGTGCAATACAGCTCATTTATGCAGTTAACGTATGTTTTTTATATATATATAATTCCTTTATTGTGCTAAAATTACAATCTGCCTTGCTAGGCAATAAGTAATTAAGATAGACTATCATTCATACCATACTTACATTTCATCATTCACTCGCTCATTCATTCAGGACATGATTGGAGAAACTGGCCATTGCCAGGACTCCCACTGTCACTTGATTATAGCAGGTCACGAGGCCACTGCCGTTTCAGTCTCCGAGGAGGGTTATAGGGATGAGTGGCGCAGTGCAAAGACTGTGCTACAGGGTGGTTGGAAAGGCTACTGTGGAATTTCATAAACTTGGAAGGGATGAGTTCTAGAATGTAGGGTATATTAAGGTCGTTATGAAGGGTTTTGTTGCTGACATAATAAGGGGCATTTACTATTGTTCTCAGGACTTTTGATTGAAAGGATTGGATACGCTTGATGTTCGACTTTTTTGCTGTCCCCCATAGCTCTATTCCGTATGTCCAGATTGGTTTAAGTATAACTTTGTAGATTAGTAGTTTATTTTCTATTGAGAGATGGGATGTCCTTTGAAGTAGTCTGTACAGTTGTCCAAAGCGTCTGTTTAGTTCTTGTCTTTTTAGTCTCGTATGTGGGTTCCAGGTCAGTCGTTTGTCGAGATGGAAGCCTAAGTACCGTACTGTCTTGGATACAGGGAGAGGAATAGAAACGTATGTTTAGCTGCAAGAAATGTTTCGTCAGAAAATATATTCAATTTATTAAACATAGATATATACTCTGATGGAGAGCATGCCGTGTGAATTACTCATAATGGAAACATATAACCATGGATATATTATAAAATTAAATAGAAAACATGGACATAAAGATATTTTTATTGCTTACGACCTAATTAATATTTAACGGTAGCTTGATATTGAGTATAATATGTTTCTATCGTTTTAATGTGGCTTAGCGCCTGAGAATGTGGAGTAATGACTATGGGCAATGGGCTGACACCACGTCGAGATTTCTTTGAAAAAAGAAAAACGCACACTGTAAATTTGGAAGTGGTGATGGGCACATGATGATACATCGCTTAGTGTAACTTAGAACTGCGAAAGAAATTACTCTTCAAAGGGCCCTTATGCACACGCTCACGATTTAACATTATAAGTACAATAACTCAGTGGTTGTTGTTAACCACTCTTGATTTTTACTGATTTAAAAATACCCGAAAATCGGGTACCAGCCCAGGTGGAAAAAGCTATGCGAGTCTATAAACTCTAATCAATAACATACTGTGTGTATTTTTCAAAATGGAAACCAAGCCGAGAAACTTTTATAGCATGAAATACAATGATAAATTAAATAGAAATCAAGGTCATAAAGATACGATATTTTTAATGCTCTGGTTTTATTACTCAATATAGAACATATTTCACGATACAACCAACATTTAGTTAATTTTATCTCGTGTAAAATAGTTTAAATTTATCTTTAATGATGATGAAAAAAATGCAATTGACAGACAGATCTACTAGTTTTAAATAATTATTGTCGGTTGAAGTATTGTATGGCCTAAGTGCGCTTCCACTTGGAGTGGACTGTTAATGAGTAGGCGATTAATAATTAAAAATAACCAATGTTTTAAAGTAACACTAGTTTAGCATAGTAATTACTTTTCTGTGGACGCAAATAGTGCTCTCTATGACAAAGATAATGTAAAGTATTATAATAGATTTATGTGGTTACTACTTTGATGAGTAATAATCATAGCTTATTTAATTATGTAGAAGAATGTTTCTGTGCAGTATTCTCTGCATAGGTGATTTTATAGAAAGGAAGATAATGAACATATCTTATTATATATGTACAGATATTAGTTGCTTATTGTTGATGTGGTTCAAGCTCTGTTTGCATAGGGAGTTTTCCGTGTAATCGAATAATATATAAAAAATAGCCCATTCGGAGTGCACTATTAATGAGTTAATAATTTTGGTGACGAATAATTAAAAATAATATTGAGGGCATACCAAACACTGTAGAAATACATTAAAAACAGCCTTTTTGACCTTCAAAGTATGTCCAATCGAAGCAGTTCACACAATGAACGTGCAAACTAAATCTCCCGTTTCTAATGCTTAATCTCTATGAGGTCGAAGAATATAGAAAGCGTTTCTAATTCGATTAATTTATTTGTTCCTTCACCTATGGGGATGATGGCCAAACACTCTCTTAGACTATTTTTCTAGTCATTTTCTAAGATAAGACGCTAATTATTATATTCAAATAACTCTAATGCCTGCAGATAACACAAAAGGTTATTATTCATTTCCCTTAACCCAATTGTCCTAACCGTGACTTTTTCCTTAACCTAGATGTACAGATCTAAGGACAAATTTTTTTTCCAAAATGGCCACCAATTAAAGGGATTTTAATTTAATTAATAATCGCTATTATAGTTGTATCGACGGTTTGGTGAATTTCTCCAAACCATCTAGGCTAAATCAGTACAAGTATAAAATTTGATTTTAAAAATTTACTTCATAAAGCACTTAATCATTGAAAAATAAAAACGGATTTCAGCAGGGCCGGAATTCAAACACAGGATTTCCCAATCAAATAGGAAATTTGTTAAGCTATACCACATTGCAAACAATCGCACTAAAGGTGAGTGGAGCATTGGTGAGGAGATTTGTTCCAGACTAAGCTAGTGTTTGTGCAGGTATAGTTCAGAGAATGATGGATGGTGGAAAAATGGGTAGTGTTAACATAATTTAAAATTTTTCAAAAATAAAAGTTTCAGCTTCAAACTCACCCGAACAACTGTTTTGCTAATAAGGTTAGACAGTTTAACATATTTTTTTTTAAACGGTAAGGGGTGCTTAGTTCGAAAATGACCTCAATTTTGTTTTTCCGTCGCGTACAATTTGTTTTGCAAACGATGAAGGGTTTGCATTGAAAAATCGCACGAGTATTAAAGAAATAACTATTTATTATAATAAAAATCAATATATTCTTGTTCCTACTAACCCAATTTCGTTAGATTAATAAAGTGTTCACTCATTTTACCTGTGAAATCTTTCTCTTTTCTTTGATGCTTCTGGTGCGCATTCGTTTCCCGGACTCACGCTTGTGGATCCAATAGTAGCCAGCCATAATTGACGTCCCATCTTCCTTGAATGCGTGGTTAATTGTCTTCCACGTCTTGGTGAAGACTCCTACGTTTCACACGCGAGTGTAAAAAATGAACTTTCAAGCTCATGTTGCGTCCTTGAAGTTTATATGCAGCCAAAATGCGTTCTACAATGTTTTTCTAGACTGGGTCTTTGGTATTTCCCAAAAACTTCTGCACTACATCCTTGAAAGAATTCCACGCTTCTTCTGCTGCTTCTTCCATTTCGTTGATTCTAGAACAAGAGACTGGTCAAAAGTTTATGTAAGTCAGGTCCTATAAAAACACTCTCTTTCAGCTTGGTTTCTGACAGTTTTGGGATATTGGGACACATATTGGGGATATTCCTCATCTTTTGGCAGATGTATTATTCCCCATTTTATATTCCAATATACAAAATGAACCAGTTGAGGTGTGATAAAACTGGACCAGTGAGTTAGCTCCAACCTCTCCTTCCCCCTCGCCCCAAAATTTATAAGGGCTTGTCAATGGTCATTTATAAAATTATAAATATATTTTGAAAACCTGAATTGTCAAAATTGTATTCAGACAAGAAATAAACAAAAAGGACTACGACAAAACCGAGGGTCGATCCAGATGTCGACGAAACACGAGATAGGAACGATGAGTCAGAAGGAGAGATGATAAGAATCTTAAGATACATGTGTCAAGATGAGGCTTGTGCTAAGGAACTGTTTGGCCTCAAATAGAAAATAATCAAGAGATAAATAAGGCACACAAATTTTACATTGTTCAACCTAATCCTCCCTAGCAGTGCAAGTATATGCTGCGCAATGCTACTACAGATATTGTTTGCTTTATTGTTGCTTATTCAATTAATAACAAATCAACCAGTAAATCCAAGGATCATAGGGTCCACCATTGTTTAAGGAATTATTTTCATTATTGTTATTTTTTTACCGAGTAAAGATCAATTTTAACCAACTAAATTTTTTTTGCTTATAAAAACAAAACAAACGGCGTATAAAGTGAAGAAAAAAAATACAATTTTAATTCACACATGTAGGTTTTATTAATTTGATAATGTTATTTTGTCCATCATCAATTTATTTATATCAGCATTAAATTGTGGTTTAATAACTCATTCATAGCTTATAAACAATTCCACTCAGTCAATTTGTACGGTTCACACTCATACCAACACAAATAATGTGTAGATAATAAATCTACCCTGTGAAGCGTATGGAGAATTCGGGGGCAACAAATCCCTCCATCGCTTTGTTTTAAACATAATCCAACTTTTAATCTTTTTTTAGTTAATTTACAGTCTATAATTAGAACATATTAATATCCGTACTTTGTATTAATACTTACCAAGTTATTGCAAATGTTATAGCACTGAGGATAGATGACCGATAGACAATTGAAATCGCATTACCGAAATATAAAACTTTCAGGAGAGACAAGACGTTTTATTTCATAAAGATACGACTCACTCCGCTAGTGAACGAGATGGATGAAACGCAAATTTGATTCTGATGGTTATCTACTCAATTGCTTTCCTTATAGAAAAAATGAATAAAACATAAATGATTTGTCAATAAGTACTTCATTATCACTGATATTAAAAGTATACACTTTGAACCATTTCCCTTTTTCTTCTGAAACATTTCTCTTGTGGACGAAATTTATTTACACCGTATTCCCTTCAAGTTTATGAAATTCCATAGTAACTAATCCCCACTCATCCCAATAATCCTCCTCGGAGACTAAAGTGGCAGTGGCCTCGTGACCTGCTACAAATAAGTGACAGTGGAAGTCTGGGAATGGTCAGCTTCCCCAATCATGTCATGAGCGTCTGTGGGTCTCGTGCTCTTGGTCAGTCTCCACTGGCTCGTATCCGGTGACGCGGCAGACGGAGGAGGGTGGGGGACTTCCCAAGACTCCACTTTCTCTTTCGCATACCTGGGAGATGAAAAACAGATGGGTTTCTTGTATATACTGTATGAATCAGGGAGGGAATGAAGCCGGTGGAAAATTAGATTTAACTTGCCAACCGCCGCCCACCATTCACACCGCCTCCTCCGGCTTTGAAGTTTTACGACAGTTTGGAGAGGAAGTTGTGAATGGGGGTACAGGCAGGAAATACTCGGCACCTGGTCACTGTCAAGCAACTTGTTTCCTTTAACGATCGCAGGGCAGTCGCTAATGAAGGGAAGAGAGACAATGAGCAGGCCTCATTTACAGACAAAAGTCTCGTGTTATGAATATTACTAGCTTTAACAATTAGCTCTATTATTTTTACTGAGGAAGTAACAGGTGATTCTTGGAGGAATCCCGGACTTAGTAAATACATTCAATTTAACACCAAAGTGATATAGTTTACGTGTATATGACTCACAAATTCGTTCACACAAATGAAATATTTCCAATGTTTACACTGTCAAAAAAGTAGTATTTATTAAATCCCTTCAAACAATACATGTTTATCAACCTTTTAATAAACAAAATTGTAATACCAGTCCCCTTCATGTGTTTATCTCTTTGAACTGTTCTCATGAAATGATTCATTTGAACAGTTTGCTGAGTGAAGATTCTATTGCTGATTTTTGGTCAGTTTTAACTAGAAATCCATTATCTTTTTCATCAGTTTTTATTAGTCGCAAATCAAAAGAATTAAGATGCTTCTACGTACTACAAAACTAAATTATTCAGATGAAAAAAATTGATGATTCTTTTCATAAATAATGTATAAATTTAAATTAATATATATTTTTTATGTAATAAAAATTTTGAAAAAAAAAAACCTGCATTATTTTCCTCCTACACTCAGTTCACGATATAAATTATAAGATGACGTGAACGAAGTTGTGAGTGACGATCTATCCAGATGTTTGCCAGGCACCAGTGGCATACGCAAGGGGGGGGGATCAGATCCCCCTCCCGGAATTTATGAAAGAACATGTTTTATAAACCCACCAATACGAGGGTGGTCTGAAAAGTTTCCGACCTAACAAAGCTTTTATTTTAGCTTTTATTTATTTTATTATCGTCTTCATGTTGAGGTTGGAAACTTTTCAGACCGCCTGTGTATATGTTTGTATTTTGAGCAGTACTTAAAATAAAACAGTAAATAACAATCAATGTAGGAAATAAGAAGGCAAACTAAATAATGGACAACAGGAGACTGTGTTTACACATTATGCAATGACAGCACATTCGGGCCTAAATTTACCTCCGGGGTAATTTAATCACTAATAAAATGAACAATATTAAGAAAATAGATTTTTACTCAAAAATAACGCAAAATTTCACGAGTGTAAAGATTTTTATTTTTGATCCAATTTTCATGTTTTTCCTTAAAAACTTACGCCCATTTTGGTGATCAAAGACACTTAGGTTGGGCGTTCTGCACCCCTTTTTCAAATTTCAGACAAAATAAATAAATCCTT
Organism: Acanthosoma haemorrhoidale; assembly: GCA_930367205.1. Lineage (NCBI taxonomy): Eukaryota > Metazoa > Arthropoda > Insecta > Hemiptera > Acanthosomatidae > Acanthosoma > Acanthosoma haemorrhoidale. Next base: position 64,904,689 of record OV884009.1, read on the forward strand.
CTTAATCCGCAGTGCTTATCCGCCTTCTCTTTAAACCCCCCTCCTGCTATAAATATCTGCGTACGCCCCTGGCTGGCATTTTCCTTGGTTTTACTATTGTATACTTAGCTTGTATGTTATTTTGTATCCCTTAAAGGTTTTCATTGCATTCTTCATGTCGATTTTTTTTTATTATGTGAATCCATCTATAGTTATATAATGCTAAGAATATTGTAATGCTAATATTATAGATAATGCTAAAAGTAGAAGGGGGTTGAGTAGAACTATATACCTGCCTCGTGACTTCATGGAAGTCACTGATATTTTTTAGAAAGCAACCGCATTCCTTCCAAGACCACTATCCCAATTCCCGAAACTACCCTTCTATTATATTATCTTATATCTATTACACATATGTCTCAGCTTTAGCCCCAGTCCCCACTTGTTTACAAGACACTCGTTTCGCAACATCCGACCCAGTATGTAAAGTAGTAACATAACTCTTAATATTTGTATATACCAGTGTTTTGTTTGTACTTGAAAATAAAGCTTTTCTTTCATTTCTTTTAAAATACTCTCCTCTACAAAGATTATTTAACTGGCACCCCGAACAGGCATCTGGCAGTATACTCAGTAACTTCACGGTAGTCCACCATTTAGAGATCCCTCATTTGGCAACGGACAGTGAGACCACTCCAATAGCGTGCGAAGGCCGATGCAAATACCTCTGGAAAGATACCCCACAGGACAGGATATTGGGTACTGATCTATTTCAATAGATTTTCACCAGGTAATACCCTAAAGAAATTCGTTATATGTCTGAGGAAGTTGAAGGAAGAAGAAAGCTGGACTAGATTGAAGACATCATTCCCTTGGGACCTGCGAACTTCAAGTCAGAAGAGAAGACGGTTCGTCATCAAGCCAAAAAGATCCGAAGAAATATTCTCTGCATCTGTGAGTAATTCCTGAATTATAAGATTGCTTAGAAAACAGGATATGAGATTGTTTGAATACCACTCTGACGGACAGGCTAAGAAGGCTCGAGGAAATATTAACAGAGCCTGGGACTGTTCACTTGAAGGTGCGTTTCAACGTTTTATGCAGGTTATACAGATACAATAAATTTAATATAGACCACACTCCCTACTTCCCAGAATCTTATTCTTTTCTTATACATATATGTCTAAGCTTTAGCCCCAGACCCCACTTGTGCCTAGACATTCCACCCAGTATATAGTAACCTAACTCTTAATATTTTTACCTACCAGTGTTGGGCTCAGATAACTGAGTATCCCCAAAGTGGGGAGGAGACGCCCGCCGCGGGCTAGGGTCGCTACAAACTCTTAGCCACCGTCCGGCGGCGAGCGCCAAGAAATAGATGAGGCGGGCGGGGCGGACCTGTGGTCTTTCACCCTGGCTGCCGGCCTAGTCGGGGGGCAGCCTAATTCGTTTTGATCTGACTCCATAAGATCTTTAGAAAGTGTGTGCCCCGACAAAGCACTGTGTTCAGGAGTAGAGGTACAGGGTAGGTTTATAGGTAGTTTATGTGGTCTTGGAATGACCACGAATTCGCACGGAGACGCTACTGGTAAGTTTGTAGGGCCACGGTTACCGTCGTCCGCGAGGGAGAGGTCTCTCCCAAGGAGGTGATAGTTTTAGCGAGACAAAGGCAGAGATTCCCACTAGGAAGGTGTGGGGTCTGACAACGCCGGACTAAAACATAGCGAGGTTAGGAGAGAGAGATGCAGAGGTAGTTAAATGAGAAGACCATGGTTTCAGTAGAGAAGCAAGCGCCAGTGCAGAGAGAGAGAGAAGTGTTCAAGGTGCCGGTTTGTTTCTTTCTGATTTTCACCCTATGGGGCGCTCCTTATATAGGCGGCTAGTCGTGGTGGGGATGAATCCCCACCAGCGGCTGTTCTCCCCACTATCTTCTCCCCCCTCCAACTGACGTCATAAGCTTTATTAAACATATGGAAACAGTGATAGATATGATCTGATCGAGAAGAGGGTGACTTATAATTATTTGTAATTATTATAATTGTATACTTATAATTGTATTTGTAATTGAAGGAGGTGGTGGCCACAACACCAGTGTTATGCTTGTACTTCAAAATAAAGCTTTTAATTTCTTTTAAAATTCTCTCTTCTACAAAGATTATTTAACTTATGACTACATTTTATCTATCTATCTATTTGTTTTTAAATTCATGCTTATATTTTAATTTTTTTTCTTTATGATGTAATAGTTCTTTTTGTTTTCCGGACATGAATTCGTTGTGAGTACGTCATTGTTATACTTTTTTTTTTCTATTCTATTCATGTTTTCACATGACGCAGGCGAATTTAAGCTAATATGAACACCGCATGCGCTTTAAATAAATAGCACATATAGAGGCAAATAATGAATAAACAGCTGTAAAAAGACTGAGATTGTGGCGGCGAGGAGAAATGGGAAGAGTGGACAATGTGAGGTGCCACGCCCATTTCCGTTGTTGGCTCCATGTGTCGGGACAGGAGGGTTCGGCTCATAGATCACACAGTCATGTCCTGCCGTGGGACAATGTTTTTAACGGTCCAGCAAAAATAAAGATAGCCATATAAATTTTACCGTAATGATTCGTCACGATTTTTTTCCTAAAGGGACTAGGAGGATTTTCATTCTTGAATAAATGAGACTGTTATTGACCTGGCAACAGAATGTTTTATTTCACACAGCTTTTATTAGCTTCCGTAAATTGAATTACCAACCTAATAAACAATAGGTTTTACACACATCTGTAGGCATTTGTACATGAGATTATATATAAATCAAAATCACAAAATCATTACACATGACATTCGTGGGCATTGCCCCCCTGTTTTCGTAATCATTCTCTACCAAGGCAGTAAAGTCCTTTAGACTGAAACTAGATAAACGACTAACGTGGAAACCACACACTCGATTAATAATAAAGGCTAAAACTGCTATACCACTTCGTAACCAGACGATCGACCTCTAACTAGAACTGGAGTCATACATTTACTATAACATTTGGCTACATTAATGTGAGAAGCTCTTCAAAATGTTACCTATTATGTTGACAGATTTTCAAAGGATGCTAATGTGCACCTCTCTCCATAGCCTAGATTTTTTACCTAAAAGCTATTACTCATTCATTATTTGTCTCTTTGCTAAAATGCGACGTATTTATTATATTATTTAATACAAATTGATTCATATTGTTGTTATTGGCTACGACAAAACCAAGAAGTTGAAAAGTACCTAATACACCACTTAAACTGTTGACTCAATAGTGTATACTTTAATGTTTGGTTTCAATTTTTAAAAAGCTTGGTTCAGTTTCGAAAAAAACAAAACGTGCTTGCCACATACTGAGTTTCTCTTAGGGCATGTCAAACTTTAATGCCCACATAAACTGAATTTCATTAGAAAAGCTTAGAAAAGACAAAAGAAATTGGCATGTTAATTAGAGAGACACGAGGATGTAAACAAAGCCCAGACACGGCTGACACATGTAGTCGGGTAAACAAGTACATGTCCCATTGGCCCATAGAGCGATGCTGACTAAAGGTCGTGGGTTCGATCTCCTCATGGGGTGAGTTGTTTTTGGTTTTCCATGTTCAAATTGGTCCGTCCCTATAACCTTAAACCGTTCAGCATTAGCATCCGATAGCATGCTATCGAGTAGGGTTCTCAACCCAGTTCTCCTAAGGATTTTTTCTTTAGGGTACGGTTATGGCCGGTTGACTCAGCCTCGTGAGGATGACTGAGTGGCTAATTGAATAAGTAATAAAGAATTCGGTTAAGAAGACTGACATTAAGGTTGAGAGGTGATATCACACTCAGCACTCCCTACCGACTACGTTCGGCTTGACAAGCTTCGGTCAGTCCAGCCGTAACTTTTCATTAATTTTGATTGATTTGCCCCAAAGATGATTGACTCGGTAACGCAGTAGGCAGCGCGTAAGTCTTTACTTACATATCTTGATTATCTGTTAAAGATGCTCGCTAAAATCCAATTGTTCTTTCAGCCATATGGAATTTTTGTGATATAAAACCGAATTTACAAACGATTGTTTTTGCAGAGGTCAATTGTAGAATCTTTTTATCCACTTAAGCACTCGTGTTCCTCTACAAGCGTGTCCATGCTTTACGTTTTTAGCACGTGTTTCTTCTAAATAACTGAAGTGAAATTCTCAGGAATTTCAATTATTTTTGGTTTTGTACCTCATTCCACGATAACGAATGCTGTTCTATTCGAATTCATGTCACATACACGAGCTTTCGCACTGGCGACTCGCACTTGGCGTTCCGTCTTGGGATCAAGCACAAGATATGATGATGAATTAGTATTTTAATATATAAGCTTTACTTTATTTATATCGTAGTTTGCCTATCAGTGAGACTTAATAAAAATTAAAAACATTCACACAAAGCATGCCCGCACTCAATCAGTGTTCGTGTAGGCCTTCGACAATCACTTTGTAGTCTATTATCAAATGCTGACTTACAGTAATGCAACGCGGATCGCATATTAATGCCTTAAAGTCCGTTACGTGAATAATTACCTTATTTAGAATTCATTCCAAACGCAACTTTCCGATGCATGCACAAAACATTAGCAGAGCAGGGTAAGTAGACCAGCTCAAGGCATCAGGCTTGATACTAGGCCGCAGTTTTTAGAAACCAATAACTGTAAGATGTTATAAAAATGTAATTAATCAAATAGTTCTACGAAAAATCATGTTCTTCAGACTAACACTCACAATGAGATATACTTTATATGGTTTAAAAATATTCCCTTCATCATTTAAATAAGTGTTTCATACAATATAGGTCTGTAAATGATTTTGTGCTTATTAATGTCATATTAATTTGAATTTATTTTTGCAGTAACGTTACCAATTCGGGATAGTAATATTAACGAATATTAATTTCAAGATAATATCCCAGGCGTGTCGTTATATTTTTTGTAGTGCCAATCTTATTATTTTAAGTGTTTTATATGCTATTGTTTTATACGAGTGTAAATTTATGTTTGCCTGAATTGCTGTCCTCATGATGCATGGAATGTTGATGTAATATAAATAATAAAAGATATTTTGAGAGAGACTTCAAGATTTTTAAATACGAATTTGCACACAATAGTGAGTGCTACATCACGCAATTATAGCTTTCGTAACCCACCTAAAAACTAAAACTAATTTTGATAATAATAATTTTATTGTTGATAAGGACGTCGAGACAAACTTGTTAAATGGAATGGTTATATTATTCTGTTTACTTCTTTGATCAAATTGGACCTCCATGTAAAATTTTATACTTCTACCATGGATAGATGGCTAACATAAAGGTTTTTAATTTTGAAAATTTTTAAAAACAACGGAGCCCTAAAAACGTTTTAATAACATTAAAACTTCCATGTAAAATTCTAAACAGGTAGTCAGTTCTATTAGATATAAATACATTATTGCGCATAGTGCAAGTAAGATATTTTTGAAAGTTTTTCGACTAACTATTAGCAATTATATTGTCAAAAGTTAAAATATTTAATATCCTTAACCACACACTCCTATTATTGATATTATTGATTATTACTTACGGATTGCATATATTGCGTGGATTCGCAACCACTCGCTTCACCTGCTGCGATTTCAACTAAACATTGGAGAAGAATACGGATTAATATCAATATTAATAAAAAAAATTATAAATTTACTTCCCACTCGATTAATAACCTCGATGCTAATCAAGATCAAAACTTCATTTTTTATTACCTCATGGTAAATAAATTCCAGAAAATAATATATTTTTGTATAACATAAGCAAAGACTTATTTAAGAAAGAAGATGCCCCTGTGCCTGATTGAAAATAGACTCCCTTCGGTTTCGGCTATAAAACTTTTATTTATTTATTTTTTTTAATGGATATTTATACTGTATGAATGAGCGAGTGAATGAAGAATTGTAACTATGGTATGAATGAGAACATTTATCACAATTACTTATTGCCCGATTAGGCAGATTGTAATTTCATCACAATAATGAAGTTTCTATGTATTAATGGATCTGTAAAAATTAAAGCACATATCTCCAGAGGTAAGAATTTTGAATCTGGTTCGGCGTCACGTTCACCTTTGGTCAACCTTTCAGGTCGCCTTTTGGTGACAAAGGGTGTTATGTCCCCCGCCTGTTCTACATAATGCCTTCAGCGGTCGGACAAAGGAGCTTGCGTAATGGAAATTAACTCAAGATGCCCCTCCATGGTAGATTTTCTACTTTAGCCTTAATGGCATAGGTAACGAGCTTTAGACACTGGCGACTCGCACATGACATTCCGTCTTGGGCAAAAAGATCAAGCACAAGATATGATGATGAATTAATCTTTTAATATATAAGTCCGCTGTGGTTTAGAATATTCCAACTACTATCCCATAAAAGCAGGAGTTCCACAGGGCAGCGTCCTGGGTCCCATCCTCTATAACCTATACACCGCTGATGTCCCCTCTACCCCCAATACCTTCTAGGCAACATTTGCAGACGACACTGCAGTCTTGTCTCCCCACTCCCACCCTGATGTAGCATCCCAAAACCTTCAAAAACACATTGATGAGATCGAGTATTGGTGCAACCAATGGCGAATCAATGTCAATGAAGCAAAATGTTCCCACATAACCTTTACCCTCTGCCCCAAGTCCTGTACGCTAGTCTTTTTCAATTCGATTCCTCTCCCCGTGTCAAAGACAGTAAGGTATTTAGGCTTCCATCTCGACAAAAGACTGACATGGTACCCACACACGAGACTAAAAAGACATGAACTAAACAGACGCTTTGGACAACTGTACAGACTACTTCGAAGGACATCCCATCTCTCAATAGAAAATAAACTACTAATTTACAAAGTTATACTTAAGCCAATCTGGACATACGGAATAGAGCTATGGGGGACAGCAAAAAAGTCGAACATCAAGCGCATCCAATCCTTTCAATCACAAGTCCTGTGAACAATAGTAAATGCCCCTTATTACGTCAGCTACAAAACCCTTCATAACAACCTTAATATACCCTACATTCTTGAACTCATCCATTCCAAATTCATAAAATTCCATAGTAACCTATCTAACCACCTTAATCCCGTAGCACAGTCATTGCACTGCTCCACTCATCCCTATAATCCTCCTCGGAGACTGAAACGGCAGTGGCCTCGTGACCTCCTATAAATGCGCAACAGTGGGAGTCCTGGCAATGGCCAGTTTCTCCAATCATGTCCTGATCGTATGTGGCTCTCGCGCTCTTCGTCAGCCTCGCTCGTATTCAGTGGCGTGGCTGGTGGAGGACTTCCCAAGACTCCGCTTCCTCTTTCGCATGCGAGGGAGGCAACAACCGTGTGGACTTGGGGGGCCCCTGGGCTGTTTGTAAATATTGTATTAATGTGCGAGCGAATGATGAATTGTAAATATGGTATGAATGAAAACATTTATCTCAATTATTTATTGCCTGTTAAGTATTAAGGCAGATTGTAATTTCGTCATAATAAAGTTGTTTTTACAGAAAAAAAATATATATATAAGCTTTACTTTATTTATATCGTAGTGCAAAAAAAACACTCAAAGGTCTCTGCGAAAAGAGTAGCTACAATAGCTTGGTAATTAGAGTTGCTCATGATGCATACAACACAAGATACATAAAGATAATCATTTTAACCTTAAGGACCACAAGAATTATTTTGGTTGTCGGTTCTTTGTTTCAGTTTTCCTACATACAAATAACTGGATATTTTTAATATGTCCATATTGTAATAAGTCTATATGTAACAAGCCCATGTACATAAAATGGCAAAGAAATTTTCTCTCCCCCCCAAAAAAAATAAATTATGCTTTGATGTAAAAGATAGGTCCTAGCATACTCATTACAGTAGTGCGCCACTCATCCCTATAATTCTCTCGGAGACTAAAACGGCAGTGGCCTCGTGACCTCCTATAAATGCGCAACAGTGGGATTCCTGGCAATGGCTAGTTTCTCTAATCATGTCCTGGGCGTCTGTGGCTCCCGCGCTCTTGGTCATCCTCCGCTGGCTCTTATCCAGTGACGCGGCTGACGTAGCAGCGTGGGGGACAACCATGTGGACTTGGGGGAGCGTCTGGGCTGTTTGTATATATAATATGAATGAGCGAGTGAATGAAAATTGGTATGAATGAGATCTTTATCACAATTACTTATAGCCCAATCAGCCAGATTGTAATTTTACCATAAAAAAGTTCTAAAAAAAAACAACACTAATAGCTGTAAATCTGAAATTGTGAGGTATACTTCACAAAACATTGGATTATACTAATTATATGTTGGTTCGATTAAAATTACAGGAAGCATGAAAACTACGGGATAAAATATACCATGGTAAGCTTTAAAGAATTGTAATACAAAAAAAACAAAAACATAGCATAGAAAAAACCCTATGCAGGAACTCGAAATTCAACTATAAATTTATTAAGAACAGTCCAGAAGATTTTCAGTATTTTTAGTTCTGATTTTACCCTACCGATGAGCTGATTAATAGTGTGTATTTTACATAAGAGCCTTTCAGGAAAATAATTACAAAAAAACATTATAATCAGGTTCGTAACTTTGACTCAATTCTGCTACGTTCGAAGAATGAGATATTTATATTTAAGTTTTGACGGACACTTCTGCGTATCGATACACTACTGTATCTGTAGCGGCATCCGGATACATAAAACTCTAAGGCAATATATATAATATATTATATTATTTATAATAATATAAAGGATGTATCTTTTCTACGGGTACATTTATCCGCTTATATATTTACCAGACTTACCTGCAGACGCCACGCTGGTACGCTCTTGTTGAATAATTAGAATATTTGAATTGTAGGGATGCCGCCATCTAACTATTCAACTACTGACCAATTTGATTTCTCAAATCAAATCTTGGGCGTGTTGCATTCGCGGCTCCTCCAGTCCTTAAACGACACTGCACAACAGATGTCAACCTTGATTTCCGTCGGGGACGTCGGCCCAAACCCAAAATGGGTTTATGACATGCCGACTTTTTAACAGTCTTCATTCGCCCCACTTTTAAAATCTCTGTTTCTTAGCATTAATTATAATTTTACACAACATTTCTCATGTTTTACGTAGAGGAATGATATGTAGTCCCAGTTGAATCAAACATCCTCGTGAAAAATAATAAATGTTAATATATAAGTAAATATTTTCCTATCGTATTGATGTCATCAAATTAAATTATTCTATGTAGAAAAAGAACTGCTAAAAAAGGGTTGTTATTGGTACTGACCACTTGACGAATGGTTTAATTTAGTAGTGGATTTCTAAACATCCAGTGTCCACAAGAACACTTTTTATGCGTGTAATGGGTTACAGATTTTTTACATATTGATCGGATACTTATTTTATTTAGCAAAATTGTACATGTCATGTTTGACTTCTATCGAAGTTGGCGACCACTCGCAAGACCCAATCAAGCCCGAGTAAGGGTCGGTCAAATTGAATTTGACATGTTCGTCCAAATTGAACCGAACATTTGATTAGGGCTTGACCGGTATGGCTTAAATACGAAGCGACGGGCGTGTTAGGGCTGCCAACAAACCATTACAGCTCCTTCACGGTCGGGGGACTGTGTTACACTATCTCCTAGGCAGAGAGGTGCATATCAGGAGCACAAGATTAGCATATGCTCGTTAGTAATAGCCTAGTGCGGGCAATCGTATAACGGCGTTCCTTGATAGATGTTCCCATTCGGCACTCGTGCCTCCCCGTGGCCGTATCTCGGATCAGCACGTGCGTTATATTGATCCAGAGTAAGTACAGGATAACCTCTAAAGTCGGCTCTCTTCATAAATGAAGAAAAACAGTGCAACAAAATAGGCAAATCTCTTGTTTCGATTAAATATCATCCAAATATTCAACGTACATTTCAGTTCATCTGCCCGTTAATAGTTTCCTAAAATATAATAAAAAGTCCTGAGAAAAATAGTTAATGCCCTTTATAACGATCTTAATATACCTTAAATTCTTGAACTCACCCCTTCCTAGTTCATTAAATTTCATTGTAACCTATCCAACCACCCTAATCCCCTTGCACAGTCATTACACTACAAGCTGTGAAGCTTGAAATGGCATAAATGTTAGTTGCAATCATGTTTTTAGAAGAGATTTTTATAAGGTTTGATTTTCTGTTCTGTGATTATAATTTTAACATTGTTACATGTTCAGCCCCTAATGATATCTTTTTAAACAATTTAAAATATTACTATTATTATTATTATTATTATTATCGTCTAGTTAAACAAATTATAGCTGTTTGTTATACGAGTTTGTTTACGTAGAAGGAATAAAGAGTACAGGCGCATTGTTATATTATCGCTTGGATCGATTCCGAATTAGTGAGTCCAGGGCTAGTTGTTGCCAACGGCAGTTTCTGGGTGCTATCGTCAAATAAAACCTCTCGACATTCTGAATTCATCTACAACATGGATTCAACAACCGAGCCGGCCAACCGTTCAGAACGTAAGGATTCGACCTCATTTATTGACAACCAAGGCACCCAGATCTTAAGTTGGTAAAACTCACATAATTTTACTATTGGACTAAAGTGATTTATAAATTAACGCTCCACCCACCCTTTGGATAATGATGTTAGTCATTTTTTTTAAGTTCAGATATTTATCCAATTGCGTAAGCGTACTTAGTGATAAAGTCAAAAGGTTTTATTAATTTTATTTCATGTTTTAGTTTAAGTCATTTTACAGTGAGCCATAGCGACAAAAAATAACTATCTTTTATTTAATATGATACAGAGAAGAATTAACATTTTTATTTCCTTTATTAATTTTATACAAGCGTGTCTTAAGTGTGCACCAATAAAATTCGGTAAGATTGGTTTATTTTTTTTACTGGTTTCCTCGTTCCTTTTTAATGTGACCATAATAATATTTTTGAGATTAATAAATGTATATAAATTTATATTGGTCGACATAATAAAGATAAGGAAGGACGAATCAGCCCTTATCAGGTAAGAAGCCGTACAGAAAAATACCCCAACTTCGCCTACATAAGTAATGCGGATTATTATAAATCTAATCAGTAATACGTATAAATTAATGAATGTGCGCTCAAACACACATATATAATTACAGAGTGCGTGGTAGCGAATTTATCCTACGAACGAGCCTTGCAAACAATTTGTAATGGTGTTTTCAAAAACCACAATTCAGAGCTAGTTTTCTTCAGAAAAACTCTCTAGCACCCACACATATGGTAGTACAATGTGGAAATAGTACCTGCTGTTGAGGGTGCAGGGATGTTCGGGACATTGAGTACCCGGGACGTCCTGGGGGCTAAGGGGCTATCGGTAGTCCCCATTCTTGGTGTATCCATTATTGAAGAAATACCGTACGATTGAATGACCCGTTTAGACGGTAAATAGTTTGAAACACTTTTTCGGCTATAAGGGCAGTAACTAAAAGCAATAACATCTAGTGTCAGTCCAGTGAACACATTTATTAACTCGCTGTACAGGCCAGCAACTAAAGTCGGTTTTATTATTATTATATTGAAATATAATTAAACAAAGCACACACAAAGCATTCATATCAAAATATATATATAAATCAATCTAGGGATGTTTTAATATATTTTATTAACGTTTATCAATTTCCAAAAATGAAAATGTCTATAATTAAATTATCATATTGGGTCAAAAAGTACTACATTGGCTGTATAAATTATATGATCACCCTCAAATGTGAATGTAGACGTTTTCATCCGTTTTGCATATTGCTAAACGTTAGTAAAATATATTAAAATATCACGAGATTGATTTATGTATATATTTTGATAACAACGCTTTGTGTGTGCCAAGTTTAATTATATATTAATACAATATTAATAAAACCGACTTTAGCTTCTGGCTTTTACAGCGAGTTATGAAAAATATAGCGAGTGATTTGCCTGAAGCGAGTGTTATTAGAATTGATCGTTTGGGGAAGTTCCACAGTTCATGCATTAAAAACGGTGGTGTTATTTACTAAGTATATAAAATCCAGCTATGTTTTGTGTGTGAAAGTTACTTTCAAGATAAGACTTATTTTTTATTGTTTTCTTATGTGTTATGACTATCCACTAAAATACCTGGTAAATAACGTGTAATTTAATTAATATTTACAGGCATGTTTATTTTATATTGTTCAATCGTTTGATGCTTTTAATTCTAATGTCATTGTAAATCTTTACAGATTAATAAAATCAGTTAATGAATTATTAAAACTAACTTACAAGTACATAAATTATGCACAAAAGAAAATTATGAGGCTAAATAACGTCAGCTGGTTTTCAAAAACTGACAACACAAGCATTTTAGCAGACGGCCAATACCTCAAAACGCCAAATGGTGGTTTCTGAATTCGAAGGCCAGTAACATTTTACCATGAAGCATTTTGCTCATGCTAAGCCTTTTCGAAACTCCAATTCGAATTCAAATTTTCAGAATTAAAAAAAATACTAATAATTTTTATCTAGAACACCTGTACTAATATTACAGATAAAATTTTATACAATTTATTTTTTTTTACCCAACTTACATGGTCTAGAAAAGCCCAAAGGTCAAATAATATGAAAATGACTCCACTAGGAATTATTAGGATTGAAAACACAGATTGAAACATCAGGATTCGTTGAATATTTAACGAGCTTGGGTTCATTAGCTTAATGCTCTCAAATGTTATTTTTTTTTTAATAAGTATTAGTATTATTTTGTTTTTACTAATGAGTTACTATTATGTTTAAGACAGAAAGTCAGAAATAAGTTGCTCAGCCTCGGGTATATAAATTTCCTAAAATCATCTGTTTCAATGTGAGATTTTCCATTTGTCCAAAGTATATATATACATAACTATCAAGTGTAAATGGTATTTCGAAAGTCTATTTGTCTGTAAGCGAATAAACTCACACCTATTCTAACTAGTCAATATTGACAAATATAACTATTTCTCAGTTGTTAACTTCTCTTCTTAACTTGATTTCATTTTACGTAATTTATTGACCATATAAAATCACCGTTTAAGATTTACCCATCATTTAAATCAAGTTATTATAGCACGAAAGTTAATATAAATGATAAGTAAATGGGAGGATCAGGTACCTTTTTTTCCTAAAACATTAACTTAATACAATTCATGTTTTTGGTACATTTCTATCGCCCAGGACTACCATCAGGGGTGAGGTTAATGCAATGTACGTAATATATTGAGTTAGTTAGGTTGCTTATATATTAACACGCCACAATGAATATATAAATTAATTACGAATTAAATCGCTATTAACTGTATTTCTTCATACCATATATTAATGGCACACAAAATACAGTACCTGTATTGAATATTATATTAGCGTACGATTATTTTTCGTAAATATTCACAATAAATTGATTTGAATTTGAATAGATAGTTAATTAGTGTGAACAATAAAAATAAACCAGTATTTACTACAAGTACAAGCAAATGTACTTTATTCACACAAATTCTACTAAATGAAAGAGGAGTCTGGCTATTTTGACTCTGCGTGTTTTGACTTTTGATCAAAATTACTTCATTTTGTTTGTCGGTTACTGGTAATTGCCTTTTCCAAATCTCAAAAAAAAATCTAACGGTTGATTAGAAAAAGCGGTTTGAATATTTAGTTGACTCTCAAAACATCCTTTCAAACAGAGATGTTTGAAAATACGTTATGGGACTTGATGGTCACCATAATTGAAAAACTATTTACAGGGGGTGCTCCAAGCCTATTGAAGGAGTCAATGGTTCTTCAGTGAGAGACTCCCTTCTTCCTTGCCGGCGTTACAATCCCCTCAGATTTATGCAATAAAACCACAGAGCATATTTATTCACGTTAACAAAGATTATCTGTTTCTACTTTAATGGTAGGTTTCACAACTCTGAAAACTGATTGTAACAATCTAACAGCAAGATCTAATTGCTGGGAACGAAGTTGCGAATTTCTTGGAAGAGTATACTCCGAACAGGATAGAGTGAAAGGATATGAGAGGGCTCGAGAATGCAAAAATTCCGCACTGCAGTTTCTCTTTAGATTTGTGATGGGGAGGGGGCGGTCCTAGAGGGTAGCAAACTGCATGGTGTCGGGAAGAGGAGGTTAAGTAAGCCATGAGGGGGAGGGAGCGCTAAATAGCTTGTGGGTTGTAAGTGCGCCAAGTAAATTGCTATTTAGACAAACGTCTAGAGAATTGAAATTGATTATTTTTGAATTCTCTACAACTTTTATCATATAAGAGATCATCGTAAAGATAACCGCTTTTCCAGAAAACAACACTTAAAAAATGTAGAAATTTAAGCCTATTATATTGCCGGAGCCAAAGAACATTTTACTCCATACGAACTCAATAAATTATGGAGAGGGTATTATAACTTCTTGAGTTCAGGTAACTTGCATACGAATGTAAGGGCTGAGAGGGGAGGAAGTACGTAACTATGCTAACCCTTTTTTCTTTCCTTCATTTTTCCCCATGAACTCTCTAAAAGGTTGGATTGAGAGTCTACTGTATATATTATAAAAATTATAGAAAATTATTTTTATTGGGTACATGAAACTAATTGAAATAAAATGTGTTTGGATTATCACTTACTAATCAATAAGTCTATTTAGAAGCAGTTTTAGCAACGGCGAGGAGAATGTGTTGCGGTATGGTAAGTTTCATTGGCATTGAATGACGCGGTAATTTTATGCGAAGAACTTAAAACAGTCGAGAAGTTTATCGTAAACATTTTCGGTTTTATTGAAAAGTTTCCTTCCTCTTCGGCTCAACGTGTTGCTTAATCTCTCCTCATTTGTATTAACACCAGTCCCGTGAATGCACGGGTAACCATCTCAATCTTCCGTTGAACTTCTCAAGTTCCTATCTGTTGCAGGTGATATCAACGTATGAGATCGACACGCGATCACTGCTGTAACAATTGGATTAGTAGTTTAGAGAAGATTATACTGCCAAAGTTGATAACATGTTGCGTCATGTTGTGAATAGAATATTTGTTGAAAGAGTATACAAAAAGGAATCCCAGTTCGCAGGTAAATATTTTGGCGAGCTCTTGAACATTGTGAATGTAGCAACAATAACTTAGTAAGAGGTTTTGTGCAGTGCATAAACCAAGAAGATACATAAAGTTTTTTTTTCTGTCTTCGTACATTTATAAATAACATACATAATATATAATAACGTACATAATATATAATAACATGCATACTATATAATAACATACATAATATGTAATAATATACATATAAATAAGTGGATATTTACACTTTAGTTTCATGTGTTAATGTATTGTTTTAGTTTAGATTCATTCAGGCAACATTAACAATATTAAGCCCATGTTACATGAAACAAAATAAAAAATTCTAATAATAAAAAAACGGTGACCTAGGAAGTGTTGGATTATTGATACATTAAGCTATGCGTTGTAATTACATACAATTTAATAGCTAAAAAGGAAGGTCAAGATTTAATTTTTTTATGTGTAAATTTAGGTTTATTTATGCGTGAATTAGTGTGTGTTTATGAGGATTTGTGTAAATATTTTATTTCTATTTTTCTAGCCAATTCTTATTGAATTTTATTCATATTTCTTCTATTCTTAACATTTATTAGTTTATAGCTTTAATTCCTAAAATACATTTTTTATTATGTATTTTATTTGTAAACCCACATTTTTTTCTTTGATTTTTTCATATTTTTCTTTGATTTTTTAAAAATATTTTATTTCTCATGCACATGGTAGACTTTAGCGGGGTACGGTAAAATAATTTTACAGTTTAAGTTAACTATATGTTAGCACTTAAGGGACATAGTCCAAGGATAAATAAAGATATTATTACAAATGCCGTTTAAATTCATACTTTTTTTGAATTGCAGTCTCGCAAACGTCACCGTTTGTAAACATTTGCTTTTAGTGTGTTTCGAAATGCAAGCATATGGCCAAAAATGAATGCAAAACCGCAATAATGAGGTTGCAAATGGGAATATGCAAAATTGGCCGGTGAGTGATGCCCGTGTCTGGACGTGGAGCGGCAAATCCCTTTTAGTAATGTGCTTTGTGTTCCAGCGAAAGAACCCAGTCGTTATACTTCACGGTTAACATATCAGGTCTTAAAATTCTTTCACCACTTTTTAAAATCGTAAATTTTAAATTACAACACTTATCATTCAAAACCAATGCAGTGGTTCATTGTTTAAAATAGTACTCCAAAACAGTAACTTACCTTTAGAGGGGGGGGGGATACCGTTCAGGACGGCACATATTTTGGGGCGGCATTTTAAAACCATTTTCGTCTCAATTATATAAAAATAAATAATATAACAATGTTAAATAAATAATGCCAGGGACATAGATGGTTATGCACCCATAAATTGCCCTTCCTATCGTCCAACAATCCGTGCACATTGCAAGATTATAGCCAGTAATAATGATAAAGTGTTACCAGGATGAAAACATATATGTCGTGTGGGGACAAACATATACGTCGTGTGGGGACAAACATATATGTCGTGTGGGGACAAACATATATGTCGTGTGGGGACAAACATATATGGCGTGTGGGGACAAACATATATGTCGTGTGGGGACAAACAGAAAAGTGTTAACTTTCACTGAAAGGATTAGAAGCTTTTTGTTGTTTTTTTTGAAGTTGCGAAAACAGAAACAATCAACACAATTGAAAACAGACTGTTCAAAAAAAAAACTAATGGAATAAACCGAACTAATGGAACACTATTTGTGAAGAGGGGTTGGGTTGACTAGTGCCCCCACATGCTGTTCCATAAGTGCTCCGGCCGGCCTGGGCGGGGAAAGGTAAAAACGGCTAGCTCATGTAGTCATGACAACCAAACGTTTCTCCATTCTTAAAATAAGGCGATACCTCAAACAAGCAACAATCGACTACCACTCATAGACACGGAAACAGTGAGTTATGTCCTTCACGATGGCTAGTTTGATGAATCCATTAAATTTAATTTGAATTCATTGACCATTTCCGCAGCGGCTTGCCTAGACTTTTTACGTCCCTTTCGAACTCAATTTAAATTCACGGATGGTTATTGACATTTGCAGTACATAAATACATTTTTTTTTTAAATTTATTTTGTTTAAACAGATCGTAAGTTAAATAATCTTTGTAGAGGAGAGTCAAAAAAAAAAAAAGGAAGAAAAGCTTTATTATGAAGTACAAGCAAAACACTGGTATATACAAATATTAAGAGTTACGTTACTACATACTGGGTGGAATCTCTAGGCACAAGTGGGGTCCGCGGCTAAAGTCCTTTTCTTAGACATATATGTATAAGAAAAGGATAAGGTTCTGGGAAGTAGGGAGGTCTTATAGGGATGCGGTTGCTTACTTAAAAATAACAGGGAACATAACAGCCTTCCATGAAGTCACGAGGCAGGTATAGAGTTCTGTTCAAGCCCCTTCTACTTGTTCTTAGTATTATAAAACTGTAGACATAATGCTAAAATGTAAATGTGTTAATATATTCATTACTTCTGCTTTCGAAATTGCAATAGCTTTCTTGAAACAAGCGCCCCTTTGAAAAGTGCTTTCTCTAGCAGTCCTAATTTTTACTACCAGGCGACGTTTCTTAACGACGCCGTAAGCAATTTACGGGGCTCATGTTTTCTTTCTTCGCTGATAAAGCGTACAAATGTCGAAGTCAAGTCGGGCCACCGGGGTCACCAGGCAATTTTATTTTCAAGTTAATTTTGAAAGACCTGAAGATGCCTAAATGAGCGAAACGTTGACTGGCGATGTAAAAAATATATAAACGATTTTTAGATGGCTCTTAGTCTTTTTGTAAAAAAATGTTTTTTCACGTGGTGTAAATTTTAAAATGCAGCTACTGTTTGGAGTGTTAGCTCTGTGGAGTCGTTTTGATATATTTAAGCAATTAAATTCATAACTGAAGTATAACATTTTAGCCAGTGGAAAAAAAATTATTCCATTTAAAAATGAATGATTGTAATCCATTTGGCACAATATTCCATATACCGAGATTTTTTCTACAGGAGGCAGACGACCAGATTATGCGCCCGGAGAGGTCTTACTAACCCCAGTCCGAGAACCTCCAAGGTAAATCCGTACCGCGAGATAAGTTATAAATAGCAGCACTTCCGACAGACTAACGAGCAGGTCCTCAACCCTGTAACTGTCCGACTCCTTAAGAAAACATTTGAATTCCTTCATTGTCATCAGCCTTACAGACAACTACAACAATAAGAACAACACATAAAACGCGATACACATTTTTAGCAAAAATATTCAGAATGGGCGTTTAGCAATGGAAGCCGATACGACAATGTTTGTCCGGACAAAATGGTTATGCGACTGCTGAGAGAAAAGAACTAAGGATTTGGAGTAATGACTATTACGCACTGGCAGACGCAATCCAGTTTAACTAATCAATATAGAATGTACTTCATGATATAATCATAAATTAGTTAATTTAATCTTATGCAAAATAAATTAAATTAATCTTAAATAACGATCATAACATACCCCAGATTCTTGAATTCATCCCTTCTAAGTTCATGAAATTCCATAGTAACCTATCAAACCACCCTAATCCCGTAGCACAGTCACTGTGCCACTGATCCCATAATCCTCCTCGGAGACTAAAGCGGCAGTGGCCTTGTGACCTGCTATAAATACGAGACAGTGGGAGTACCGGCAACGCTCAGTTTCACCAATCATGTCCTGAGCGTCTGTGGCTCTCACGCTCTTAGTCTCCACTGCCTCGTATTCGGTGACGTGGGTGACAGAGCAGCGTGGAGGATTTCCTAATACTCCGGCTCCTCTTTTGCATGCGAGGGAGGTGACAACCATGTGGATTTGGGAGGTTTCTTCTAGGCAAGCCTCACAGGTAGGGCGGAAAAAAAAAAAAAAAAAAAAAAAAAAGGTTTCTTCTAGGCTGTTTGTAAATACTGTATGAGTGAGTGGATGACAATTGTAAATATGCCACGAATGAGAACATTAATCACAATTACTTATTGCCCAACAAGGCATATTTTAATTTTATCATAATAAAATTTTTTTTTTTAAATAATTATGAAAAAATGCTGTTGTATGATTTGCCTTGGAGTTTTGCCCAGTAAGAAAATTACATAATGAATAAATTGTGCCTGTTTAAATAAAATATTATCAGCACACTTTCAGTCCTATGGACCTTGTTCATAATAATATATAAATATAATAGGCAAATATAAAAAAATAAAAATAAAATAGAATTTGCAATTGTAATCAATTATAATCTGTATTGTATTTTTGGAAGGTTATAGTATATGCAAACCGAGTTAAAGTATGTCTCCATATTGCGAGACATAGCCTCGAGTTTACCACGAACCCACCACGTTCGTTTATGAGTTGATAGTTTTGTGAGATATCGGGTTAAGTTGACGAAAGAAAGTTGATAAACTTTGTGTGACAAATATTATTAAAAATAATAACAACTAAGAAGTAGAATGTGTTCAACACGAATATTTTATATGCGATGCTATAAATATGAAACAGTTGATCAGTTTGAATTTAGATGAACGAACAATGATAAAA
This sequence comes from Acanthosoma haemorrhoidale, assembly GCA_930367205.1. Lineage (NCBI taxonomy): Eukaryota > Metazoa > Arthropoda > Insecta > Hemiptera > Acanthosomatidae > Acanthosoma > Acanthosoma haemorrhoidale. Next base: position 64,924,317 of record OV884009.1, read on the forward strand.
CATGTATTAGTATGAATATAAATACAACAAATATATTAGATAGAACGCAAATATGGGCCTAGTAACTCGTTAATGAATACATATATAAATATATATATATATATATATATATATATATATATATATATATACATATTAAATTAATGTACATCTAGTAGCTATAATATAAAGAAAAAGTAACGGGGGTCGAGATAGAACGTAAGTGGGTTACAAGTTTAATGAGAGAGGAATGAAAAATTTGCCAATGGTACAGTAATCAATGATCAGAGAAAGTAACATTATTGATAATTAAATTATTTTCTTGATGTCAAGGACATGATGCAGAAATACACAGTATGTAGAAATGTTGCCTACTAATGAATTCGATCAGAATCAAAACAAAGCCGCTGTCCCAACGTACATTCAACTCATACCTAAATTTACACAAAAACTTCAAGCTCAACAAAACCTGTGGTTTAAGAACAGCTTGAATCAGATACAACTATATCAAAACGTCTTATACTGTGTATTATCATTATGATCAAGGATTTTTCATTTTTGTTTGCTTTTCATCTAAATTTAAAATATTAAATTATCAATATACAAAAGCCAATAAGAAGAAAATTAATTTATTCATTTTTTTTCTTATCTTTGTGCATAAATGTATGTAATGAAATTGCAATAGATATATTTTTATCTCCATATTTCCTAAATTTACAGCTAACCGTTCAAAATCTTATCGACCGTGGAAAAACTAATCAATGTTTTTATGAAAAAATACAAAATTTGTTAAACCACCTTAAAAAGATGCTTACAACCACAATTAAAAAAATCCTTGCAAATAGCTAAAATAATGACATAAAAAACACCCAGACAAAACGTAAATGCACTGCCTACCAGACAGGTGGCCATTATTATTCTCGCAATACGCTCATTTGGATCCGTAAGATTTATATTAGCTGTGTTTATTGGTATAGAAACTCCAAAAATCTCTTTCCTAGCGCTGTGAAATAATAATAAAATATAAAATAATTTAAAAATCGCTGTTTTGAAACCAAAATCAAGAAAATGATGTTATATATGCGGGCATCAATGACCCTTTTGGTTCACAAGCCCTAAAACAAAAAAACAAAAACCCACCTAGATGTGTATAAAAAACTTTTGTGTCAAATATGATGCATCAAACGCAAAAAAATTCTTTTATCTAATGGGAAAAATGTCCAGGCAACTCATATGTATTACAGGACGGCTAAAAAATCAACAAGATTCAAGTTTTATACATACTAATGATAGATTCCATCAGCGACGAATCATCCGTGCATAATCTTTCGAAATGTCGAGTCGTTTGAATTACGGCCGTCCATTAGACATTCAAATATTACCTGCCACCGGGGGGTGGGGGAGTGGCTAATTAAAGCGCAAAGATTAATTTACCCATACTCGAGGGGTATTCCGAAATTATTTTAGAAAGTTCCACCGGGAGGACTTGCAGGTATTTGAGTACACCACCTCTAAAGGAATGTTCCTGCTGACATAGCTACCGACTTCACAGGAAACCAAATGTTTTGCCTACTAATCCATCAAGCATCGTGACCCATAAATCGATTATTTATTTTCGGCTTAGGCCTCCCCCTCGTATTACGCTAATGGTCGTAGCAGTGAGCTCTAATTCATCAGTGAGTTCATGTTCGCATATACTAAAAAAAAGTGCGGTGTAGTTTATTGAAAACATCGTAATTTTTTTTTTTATGAACAACAACAATTTATTAAGATAAAATTACAATCTGCCTTTTATTAGGCAATGAGTAATTGGGATAAATGTTCTCATTCAAACCATATTTACAATTCATCATACACTCGCTCATTTATACAATATTTACAAAAAGCCCAGATACCTCCCAAGTCCACATGGTTGTCACCTTCCTCGCATGCGAAGGAGGGAGCGGAGTCCTGGGGAGTCCCCCACGCCCCTACGCCAGACGCGTCACTGGATAAGAGCCAGCGGAGGCTGACCAAGAGCGCGAGAGCCACAGACGCTCAGGACATTATTAGAGAAACTGGCCATTGCCAGGACTCCCACTGTCACTTATTTATAGCAGATAACGAGGCCACTGCCGTTTAAGTCTCCGAGGAGGATTATAGGGATGAGTGGCGCAGTGCAATGACTGTGCTAGGGGATTAGCGTGGTGGATAGATTTCGATGGAATTTCATGAACTTGCAAGGGATAAATAATAAGATTGGCTACAATCCAAAGGATAAAACTACCTTGAATGACAGTATCTTTAAATTCTTATTCATAGGGTATATTCAGATCATTGTGAAGGGTTTTGTTGCTGACGTAATAAGGGGCATTTACTATTGTTCTTAGGACTTTTGATTGAAAGGATTGGATGCGCTTGATGTTCGACTTTTTTGCTGTCCCCCATTGCTCTATTCCGTATGTCTAGATTGGCTTAAGTATAACTTTGTAAATAAGTAGTTTATTTTCTATTGAGAGATGGGATGTCCTTCGAAGTAGTCTGTACAGTTGTCCAAAGCGTCTGTTTAGTTCTTGTCTTTTTAGTCTCGTGTGTGGGTTCCATGTCAGTCTTTTGTCGAGATGGAAGCCTAAATACCGTACTGTCTCAGACACTAGTAATTAATAGATAAATAGGTCAAATAATCGAAAATACGTTTCTAAGAATAACATTTAAGAAACCAAGGAGCACTAAAATAATTAAGTTGTATCAAGTATACAAAGCTGATTTATTTTGTTCTATATATTCTAAAAGTGACAACCAACAAATGTATAAAAAAATGTATGCACAGCGAGAATAAAGTACTTCAAAATATAATAACGTATCATCAAGAAATGTTTTATTTTTAATTAGCATATATAGTCGCAGTCATGAAATAAGACATATGAGATGAAGGGGTTACTTGGCGTGGTGTTGCCACAAACGGGTGGGCGGGAATATTAGTGAAACTAATCACTAATTTGCTTATTGCTTAGTGATTGACATTATGGAAGTAAAGGGATCGCGTGGACAGCGAGAAGAAGCCCGCAGAGCGGCAACAGGGCTTGCCATGTATTGCGGGTTCTCAAGCTTCTAATTCGTGACTACTTGTTTTTTTTTTGTGGTCAAATTTTTCATTGATACTTTTCTTAAATTAAACTTTATGAGTAATTCAATGAAGAAGTAATCAAGATTATGTTCGTCTTTTGTTTATAGACTGGATCCATAAGATTTTTTTTATTTTGTAAATGTGGGAAATAAATTGATTTGATATCTGTCAAGTTAAAAATATTACAGGAAGTGACACTAGTTGAGCCATTGTTCAGTACCCTAGCATTAAAATATTTGTGTTAGATTTTGACCGAGTAATTTTTCTTGAAATCATGTTCAAAAATGTATGCTTCAATTGTATACGAAAGAAATAAAGGTTGTAGAAAGTAATGAAAAAAAATACACTGATTCACCCAGAACTATACAATAATAACTTAAAAATTTATGAAAAAAATTGTGAAATCACCACTCGGCAAATCAAAATCAAAGGCTGAGCCTCAAACGGGCTTACCCCACAAGCCTGTGAAGCGAGCTCATGGGGTTACGTAGCCTGTGGTGCGCGTATTCCGGTGCAATGGGATTGTTGTGTTGATTGTGTTGAGATTGTCAGCGCACCTTGAGTAATACTGTTTTTGGTTCTTTATTTTTCAAAATCAACACTTCCAAAGAAAACAAAATAAAATAAAAACTTTTCCTTAAATCTACTTTGTACAATCCTTACTACCTTTTTTTTTTTTTTTTTTTTTTTTTTAAATATCGGTCTGATACCAGTCTGACGATTTAAAATTCTATAAAATTTGGATGGCTGTTATAACCACCTTTTAACCATCATCAGTTTGTTTGTAGTCTTGCACTGCTGACATCGACACAAAGTAATTCTTTTATTTGATATTAGATGGTTTTGTCTACCTAAATACGAGTATAGTATGTGTCGTGACAGCACTTATTCAATTTAAATCCTTCGTAATCGAAATAATTGACCAGTTTATCAACAAAATCAAATTTATTTAATGATATATCAAACGAGCATGTCTCTACCTGTTTCCGAATATAATGTATAGTCAGGAGAATAGCTGGGTAAATAAAATATTTATCTAAAAAAAAACCTATTAATTGTTTAAAATTCGTGAAACTTATTGCACCGCTTCAATCGTGCCCAACCAATGGAACTGTTCCCACAATGACCACAAAATTCCCATGATCACAATTCCTCAATTGTTTTTAATTCTATCTATCCTTTGAAATCATCTAGCAATATCTCTTACAAGTGTCACCCATCCCTTTAACCTCCTAGGAGATTGAAGCGGAGGGGCCCCCGTAATCTTTGGTAAATATTTAGCCACTGGGAGTTTCTGGCAATGGTCAGTTATCTACCTTGATGTCCTGAGCGTCTGCGGCTCTGTCTCAGCCGACACTGCTATGGAAGCGGCGCAAGGACTCCAAGCAGTAGAGTGGAGGATCTCTCACAATCCATGCCGCTTTCCCCATAGCCGGGAAGGGGACAATTCTGTGGACGAATTAGAGGAGAATATTGTATTGTATTGATGTGTATTCCAAATACGGTATGAATGCGTAAATTTATATTTGTAAATATGGTAGGAATGCAATATTTTATCACGGTTACATAATGCCACTTTAGGTCAGATAATAGCTTTCATCAAATAAAGATTTATTAAAAAAAAAAATTCCTTTATGCAGTGGATAAAGTGGATTTATACTTAAGTATACATCTGCGGGAAAGGTTTCACCTGGGCACTTCCATCTGGAAATGTGGGCCAAGGAGAAGGAAATTGCTACGTGTTAGTTTTTTTTTTTTGGGGGGGGGCGTAGATAAAAAGGCAACGGGGACACCTATTATAGAAAATGTGATGGCAAACATTTCTGAACGTCAAAGTACTTGTTATTACTCCATTTTTTTTTATAAATATATTTATTTTCGGGTTTCTTATGTGAATACGTTAGAAATTGCTGAAAATTCCCTAGATTAACCTTATTTCCAGGATTGTTTGCTCGAAGTTTTGTTTTATTCCCTGTCCAGTTCGGACCAATTCGTCACCCTTTGTCCAATTTTGAATATCTGCTTTTTTTATATTAGCTTTTTTACAAGATTTTTTGAAGACACTTTACTGACAAGTTACATATAATTAATAATTTCCGATCTAGAAGGGTGTGGGGCTCTACTTTCTTTCAGCAATGGGATCGTCTTTAGCCGAATGCCTACAAGTCACGTGTGTAGTCAACAAAGTCACTTTGTTAGATGAAAGTTTAAATATTTCGTATAACTTAATTCTCCAGTTTTTAAAAATGTGACTTCATGTTATTGTTCCTTTCCCCTCATTGTCTTCTCTGTCTCACTATTGTAAATTTAGCTAGTATGTACTTTTTATTTCCTTTCTCTTTTGTATCAATCTAATTGTTTTCATTAGATAGGGTTCTCATTTATTAATTTTTTTTTTCATATATCGTTGTGTGGTCCCATCAATGATTTTATTTGCTAAATTCAGTTCATTTTTTTTCGCACTTTATTTTGCATTGTTTTATTTTTATTTGGCAGAAATAAACCTGTATTCTGAGCGCTATTGTTATTCAAAGGGATTTTTTTTTCTATTCTATTGTTGAGGACGAAGACAGAGTCGAGGATTTATTTTCAGATACATACCGACCATTTTTCGTCCGTCTGTATGTTCCACAAAAGAGGTCGTAAAAATGATTAAATAGATCTAAAATGTAAGTTTAACAAACCTTGGGAATATGACGAAGGAGGAATATGGTTTCGATTAAAATAAAACAGGAAGGTAAAACAATCAGGTCACAGGTCAAAAGCTGATTTTCGTTCCAGGGTTTAAAGGTTCATTAATAACCAAAACAATTTGAAATATACGTTTCAAATTTTTAGGTGAAGTGGTAAACAGAGGTAAATTTTACAACACCTTGCAATATGCAAATTAGTTTTTGGTTGAAATAAAATAACAGAATATATAAAAACTGCTAAGGAAAAATTAAATACGCTAACGCAAAAATAATTTTAAAGGTATTAAAAAAAATAATGTTTCGAGAGACAATAAAATAAATCGCTTATTTAATTAATGGGCTTCTAGCCGGTTGAAATATTCTTCGACTCGTCGCCATTTTTTTTTTTTTTTTCCCGATGTTTAGTGTCTAGGAATGTTTTCAATTGGTACGAATTTTACTTCGATTCTGTTATTAGATTAAGTGAAAATTTGAGGATTGATGCGACAAAAGTGAATTCAGTTATAATTAAAAAAACAAAACATAAATAAATAGTAAAAAAATTGAACAGGTATTCTATGTGATGGAAACGTAACATTGTGAGGAAGCAGGTTTGCAGTTCCCAGTAATCCATTGGGCTGGATCCTGATGTAGATTAAATTTAATATGGGGCTCCTGGTATGAAGTTATCACGAGATTGGTTCGCCTCCTCCCCTACCTTGATACAGGGTTCATAGGGGTGGGTGGGTGGATTAAATGCACTCTTAGGATGCGGGCGTTCCTGGTGACGAATTCAGGGGGTGCCATGCCCTCTGGGTGATGTACTATCCCGCTAGATAGTCAAACACAATTCGATCGTATTAAATTTCATTCGATTCGGAAAGAAACTTAATCCGATAGGATAATAGTTTCATCACGGATGTTAAATAGTCGACAAAGGGAAACTCACCTTATGATTATATTTTCCATTCCTATGCTGGCAATCTTCCTTATCATTGGCTAATAAATTGTTGCAGTTCTTCCGTTTCTTACGTTTTTCAGAGCTGACTGGAGTACGAACTATTCCAAATTTGAGATGACTAATTCTTCCCTCAGTACATTACACGAAGATGTTGGCAAGTCACTTATAAGTGATCTTATAAGAGAAAATAGTCAATATTTTTTTTTATTCGGGCCAAGGAAGTACAAATTATGTTATGAGCAGTATTTCACCTGTGGCTATACACATTTTTAAATATAAACTGTATACTTTATTTATTATATATACGTTATAATAGATTTTGAGTTTAAGATAATTATAAATTAGTTAGAAATGTGTATATGTGTTAATATCAGATTTTTTTAGATTGGGCAGGCGCTGGTTTTTGTTTGGAAATTTCCCCCTAACTACATATATGATTTTATAAGGCTAAGTAAAACGAACTTGTTTGCAGAGGATAAAGCTTATTTGTAATTTTTCCCTTGGTTTCATGTTTGCGGATTCTCATACATCCTTCAAATAGGACTCCCCTTAGTGAAAGGCACCCATCAATCCAAAATAATTTTCCTTTTATTTTTCCCACATCCTATTTTTTATAAGTTTGAGAGCTATAAAAAAAAAAAAAAAAAAAAAATCCCTTGGTTTTGACACACTGTTACTGTCATTTTATATAAATTTGCAAATGAAATTCTTTTCTACCTTTTTATCTAGAACAATAATTTTTTTTTTTCATTTCATAAATGTTCTTTTATTAGATATTAAAATGGCTTTCGATACAGTCCAGCATACAGGTATTTTAAATAAACCGATAACACATAAATGTCGTACTTATTAATCTCACATTATCCTTTCACTCCGACCGACAATTTTGTATCCATTTAAAGTCATCCTTCTCTAAAAAAACACCCGATTACAGCTGGTCTTCCTCAAGGTTCCCTCCTCCTTTCATCCTGCTATCTTTAATCTACATATCCCGTCTTAGGCGACACGGTCTTGTATACAAGCTCATACCATATTGAAACCATACCAATCATGCTATAACACAAGAAATAGTAGTAAAAGTACTCCAGAAAAATAAAATATATAATAAAATAAAAATAAAATTAAAATTCCATGGTGTATCAAATAATAAATAAAAACCATTTTAACATTGCTGTTTCAAGCAAAGGTTTCGTAAAGACAAAATATTAATATATGTATATGTGAGTTTTGAACAATGCAGCAGGTAAAAGTGTCCGGGTTCGATGTATTTTATCTTAGAAAATTAATATAAAATATGATATAATACAATCTATATTATGCTATATGCAGTTCATTTGCATGTGAAAACTGTTGCAATGACGAAGTATTGTTATAATTCATGCAAGACAATGTAGTTTATTTAAATTTTATTACATATCGTCCACATTATGAGTATCAAATATTTCCTAATTATTTTTTTGTTATCCATATGATTCGCGCATATGGGCACATCATTATACAATTTGACTGGCCTGATTTGTACTTTTAATAATAATCCATGAGCCAAGAATCATTACTTGTATTAATTATTTAATTTTTTTTTTCGCCTATAATAAACGAAATATAGTATGCAGAAAGTGAAGAACCAATATCGATAAACACCGATGTATTGAATTTATCGTTATTGTTATAGCTAACTAAAAGCCGATCAGTGTATTTTGAATTTTGTAATATATGTTTGAATTTTAATATTTTTTACGAAAACCACGGCACAACATACAGACAGACAAAAGACGATTGTATCTGAAAGAAAAGAGTTTCCCCCTAAAACAAAACCACACCTAAAACGATATCTCGTGAGGGGTAGTTTGTGCGATAGAGGAGCAAAAACGTTTAACACTTCCCCATACGATAACGGGGTCAATGGAACTGCAGGATCGGTCTTTCGTCACGGCGTTGTATGAGAAATCGCTCATCTACCATGTGTGCCTTTCGCCAAGGGGTTAAGATTAATCCTGCTCTGTGATATCTTCTAGTGGTGGTAGCAATTATCAACATGTCATGTATCTATTCTCGATTATGAACGCAATAGCATCCTTTGAAATATATTCTATCGATATTTTTATCATTAAACTAAATTGATTTTTTAGAGCTACGTCGATTTTGAGGAAGTGAATTTCTTTTGGGAATGAATGGCTTTTGGGATTCAATATTTTGGCTGAGCCATTTAAGTGGGTGGTCTCGGGTGTTGATGCTCTTAGTAGGGTGAGTTATGTTGTCCAGCGGCCACGAGACCGGGTGTGGAAGAGACACGCTCTTCTCTGTAGAGAAGCTGGATTGAGGACAACCCATCATTTTATTCAAATCATTGTTTGTATTAGCTAACTATAATTTTATTTAGATAAACTCAGTAACATAAAACGGCTATGTTAATATGAAACATTTGAAATAAACAAAACTATGCACTAGGGCCACGCAGAACCCTGACATAATATTAATTAAAACATTATGAAATAAAGTATTATTCATATCATTATGAATTTCCGTATACTCTTTATAAAAAAGGAAGTAAAAATATTGTAAGAAATTCGACATCGGTATAATATATAAAGGACATGAAAAAAGTAGATTGCGAAGAAACAATATTCAGAGGTGCTCTTTTTTCTTGAAAAGTTATAAAAGTATTTTGAAACAACTAATTACTATTTTCGACCTAATGTCTTCTTTTTATTTTCGAAATCTCTGCTAACTAAAATTATCATTTTCATCGGATAATACAAAAAAACCCTGCAAATATCAAGAATACCAATGAAACAAGAACATTTAAAACCGGTTAGGTCGAGTTAAACGGGCGATTTCTCAGAAAAAATTATTTTTTTGTAATAAATGTTTTTCTAAAAAATTTTATTCAGTTATTGCATTCAATGCGGGCTTGACAGTGGGAGGAAAAATAAAAAATATTCTTCATATTTTGTATTAAACCACTGGTCAAATCATATTTTCAACAAGTAAAACATTGGCAAAAACTGAACCAATTTTAAATTGGCTTCCAATATTTACTCTTGAAAATTTACTTCTTAGAATAGATTTAAAAATCTTCTGGTTTTACTGTCTGTAACCAGCTTACAACTTAACAAAATTACAACTTTAAATTTCAAATCTCGCGCTCTTCGTCATCCCCCACGGGCTTGTATCCGGCGACTCGGCTGACGGAGGAGTGTGGGGGACTTCCCAAGACTTCACTTCCTCTTTCGCATGCGCGGGAGGTGACAACCACGTGGATTTCGGAGGTCTCTGGGCTGTTTGTAAATACTGTATAAATGAGCGAGTGAATGAAAATTGTAAATATGGTATGAATGAGAACATTTATTATAAACACTTATTGCCTAATAAGGCAGATTGCAATTTTAGCACAATATAAAAGTTTAAAATTTTTTTTTAAAAATAACTTGACCAGGGACTGAAAATAATTAAAAGCTGGTGAAACAGGTGCGATTTTTTTCCATACTTCTAGATATTGTATTTGAACCAACGCATAATCCGAGCTCAGAATTACAAGGTGTTCAATGCAATACGATTTCCGCACATCTTTAAAAAAGCTAATCTGATTTTAATATAGCTACAGTTTTATCAACATGTATTATCGAGGAGTAAAATTTGTAAAATGGCTTGAACAAATACATCGAAACACAGCACAATCTCCTAAATCCGGTGCTTATGTAAGACGCTTTAGGCTTGCGGTACTCCATCTCAAAGAACAGGGCTGCTTATAAAACAGGCCAACAGGTGCCGGAGTGTTTGGAGGTGATTTCAAATGAATTTGATGCCCTGAATTCAAATATAGCATTAGTTTTTGCCTAGGTGATCAAATGACTAAGATATAACATTTTAGTCAAGTAGACACACTATTGTAGCTTAAATTCATGGATCAAACACGGGATTTTGATTATTATACTATACAAATATACAAAGATAGAGAAAAAATGTCATCGATGAAAGCTACTAGTCACTAAACACTTCGGAAGCTTATTTTCCGTGACATTCTTGAATGAATTTTGCAACAGTCCCTTTTTAGACTCCAGCAGTAATCTGCCATCATATGCGTACCCCATATTCCTTGGTAGTGGGCCGCCATAGTTTTAATATCCTGGTGAAATCTTACATCTTGTTCCTCACTGATGTCTTCTAAATTTTCAGGAAAACGGTGTAAAATTCACCTTAATACTCATGTTAAGGGTAACTCATCCCGGTTGAAACGTAGAGGAATTGAAAGCAGACTGACAATTGGGCAAATATGCAGGAACCAATTCTTGTATATGTGATTTAGAACTGCACTTTAAAAAAAAAACCCTGATCTAAAAAAGTAGAGCAGATAGAGAAAAACTGATTTTATTTAGATTCAGTTCACCAAATGTAACTAAAATCAATTCTAAAATGCAAGGCACCAAATTTTTTTCTTGAAAGCTTGTGTAATCTTTTTCCTGGAAAATACCAAATAAAAACAATCTATAATGCTTTCATTAGTGTCTTTCCTATTTTTTTCTCCTTTTGACGAATTCGTCGAATGTACTAAAACCAGAAAAACTGATGTTTGTACATAAAGCACAAATATTTTAACCGTTTTTTGATTTACTGTCTTTAAGTGCCTTTAACCGTGGGATAAAATCAGAACTTTACAAGATCTGACCAGGGTTTTTACATTTTTTTTTCTCACTTACCGTTATTCAATATAATTATATAGTTTCGAGCGGTTGTGGAATATACCATACATAGATAAATGGACAGATAAAGTTGATCACTCAGTACCTGAATGATAGTAGAGCCTCTCCCGTTGGTCTCAATGAATAGCGAACATTGCGAAATATTATGCCAATGTAACCTACACCCTTTGTGGTTTCTGAACCGTGTTAAAAAACCAGCGGCCGAGCAGAGAATTAGCCACGCATGGATTGCTGGCAGGCTCTGAATGGCATGTGTGTGAGCAGCCGAGCGATGAGTCACTCGACTATGTGGAAGGGTACGAACTGTGTGTTTTGAAACATGTACGAAAATATTTTTAAATACCCTAATAATCTACAAAGTTATACTTAAACCCATCTGGACATACGGAATAGAGCTATGGGGGACAGCAAAAAAGTCAAACATCAAGTGTATCCAATCCTTTCAATCCAAAGTCCTGAGAAGAATAGTAAATGCCCCTTATTATGTCAGCAACAAAACCCTTCATAACGACCTTAATATACCCTACATTCTAGAACTCATCCCTTCCAAGTTTATGAAATTCCACAGTAGCCTTTCTAACCACCCTAATACTGTAGCACAGTCATTGCACTGCGCCACTCATCCCTATAATCCTCCTCGGAGACTAAAACGGCAGTGGCCTCGTGACCTGCTATAACTAAGTGACAGTGGGAGTCCTGACAATGGCCAGTTTCTCCAATCATGTCCTGAGCGTCTGTGGCTCTCGCGCTCTTGGTCAGCCTCCACTGGCTAGAATCCGGTGACGCGGCTGACGGAGGAGCGTGGGGGACTTCCCAAGACTCCGCTTTCTCTTCGTATGTGGATTTGGGAGGTCTCTGGGCTGTCTGTAAGTATTGTATGAATGAGCGAGTGAATGATGAACTGTAAATATGGTATGAATGAGAGCATTTATCTTAATTATTATTGCCTTATAAAAGGCAGATTGTAATTATAGCACAATAAAAGAATATAAAAAAATACCCTAATACGATAAACGGATACTGTAAAGCAGGAAAAAAAATAATAAAAAAATCAACATTTCGTCGGTAACGAACAACAAGCGCGAATATAAAATTTTTACTGAACAAAAAGCCAAGGAGTAAATGACAATTAGTTGATCCGTGGAAAGATAGCATCCCAAATTGTATAGTTCATATATAAACGAAATAAACTACGTTGAAAATGAAAAAAACAACAATCATTTTATGGCTGGTGGTAAGGGCCCGCAAAACTTTATTTTTTAAACATTCCCGAATTTTTTTTTTTAATTACTGTCTTCAATATTTCTTTGACCGTGAAGAAACAAAAAAAAACCAGATTTTCAAATCATAATTAGTTTCTGTGCTGGCAACTGAGAATTCGTAAAGGTTAAGAAAAATTTCCTACTTTTTTGCACCTCCTAATTTATCGTTATTGTACTTTAACAAAAACTAATCAGAATATTTCGTGGTATTGTGCAATGTACCATTAAAATTTCAGATACGAATCATTTCAACATACCGACAGAGAGGCGAACGACAGTTAAATAATTGATAACCAAAGGGGCCTTTTTAAAAAGTGGTTTATTAACTAGACAAACAATACAACTTATATGATAATAGTGACAGAGTAATACGTCAGGGGTACAGTAATGAGATGAATGAGTGCTGGTGAGAGGAAGAGGAGAATTATATAAGGATAGATTAGATTAAGGAGTGCTGATATTTCTGCTGACTTAGGCGATGTGCAGGTGTCAGCTGTGTGTTGACAGTCGGTGTGCATGTGTCAGCTGCTTCCATAACTGACGATAGTACCCTAATCAGAACCTCCCCCTTTGGGTTCACCAATTAAAACATTGAAAGTAAATAAGTGAAAAGATCAGTAGTAACGGTTCTTGTACACGAGGCATAAAAGCAAAGTTGGGAGAACGTAATCCAGATATAGAAGATTTTTTTTTCGTTTTCAAATAAATACATTGATTTTACGATTTATTGACGCCTGTTAAAATAAAAATAGCGACATTATAACACCAATCTATCAGCAATAAAATTGGATTCCAAAATTTCTACGGCTCTTTTAAAATCCATACCTATGTTATTCATCCTTATTTTGGACGTAACTAAAGCATATATAGAGTTTGGCATAGATATTCAAAATCTAAACGCAGAATCCTTAAAAGGTTTATTTGTCTTCAAAAATCGGCGGAAACATAGTAGGTTTGATACCAGGTGGAATATTTTTCTCAGAACAGCTAATTGATTATAAGGAACTCCTGAACGACTTGAACAATGCACGTCATATCTAAATAAATTTAATGAAGGTCTTTTTAAATAGAAATTACTCAGAAGTTACACGATCTCATTGGTCCACAGAATAGTAAAATCATTTGCATTTCAGCAAGAAAGCTAATTTTAAAGAACCAACATGCAGTGAATATTAATTTGAAAAGTCATCCAAACAAACAACAGAAGCGCATGGCTTCTCTTGAATCATATTAAGATTAACCACTGCCTTACTTTTAACACTTGTCAGTTTCTGAATAAAATGGGAAACTTCACAGAAGATATCTATGTATACATGAAACAATTTTTCAAGTAAATAAAATACATATTCCGAACACCCGTCTGCAAAGAATAGTAAATTTTGTATCGGTGTTTTCATAGTAGGCTTACACTGAAACTACCTTCGGTATAATAAAGTTATCTTAAGGAGTTTGATCATGAAAAGATCAGAAACAGAAATTTTAGACCAGCGTATGAAATTTAACTACCAACTAGATTAGATTCCAAGTAACTAAATATAAGAGGATTAAGTTTTTTCCAGTAGTAAATCGGTTTGACAAGATTTCATTTGTTTATGAGTGATCGATGCTTGCTGAATAAGGAAGTTTCTAATCCTGGTTGTGAAACCAAAATAAATGTTGCGAAGGTAATATGCATAACTCGGTTATAAAGTCCGGATAACAAGGTTGCCAGAAAAGTTCTTGTGCAAGAAAATATTGTAAATCCCCCCCCCCCACCTCAATGTAATTCACCATAGTTGATCTAAATCATCCCAACCATAATTGCTGACTTTAAAATAACGTATTAAATGCTCATTTGGTACATTTATTTAAACAGCATATATCATTTCTTGCATTGGCTGATCCTTTATTCAAATATGTCTCCCAAAGGTATTTTTGTTCCGTTTACTCTTCTTTAATAGAACGTACGAATAATACATTGTTATTCGCGGTTTTTAAAGACGCTCTTTGGAAAAAGGATTGTGTGCGCATCTGGAAATTGGTTCGGTGGAAAGTGAAAGGGTTCAACCGTGTTTAAGACCAAATCGCGTGCTTTTGACAATTGAATAACTCAAGAGCGTTGTAAGTCAGACTTTGTAGGTGGACCACATTAGTATTAGCGGCTAACGGCGGGGGCTACTTGCATTTAAGGGATGAATAATAGATTATGTTGCTGTATAGTAGATAAGATATCTACAAATCCGTTTGTGACCCTCTCGTTGACTCAACACATGTTTATCACTCATATCGAATTATTTATATAAAGTAGATTGTTAAAAGTAATTAGTAAAAGTGGATTTTTAATTAACATTTTTGTCGTTCCTTATTTGCTTCGTACACTTTTGTATATAAATGAAATGAAAAAAACACTTTATTCTGGGACATTGTCCTCTAAGAATAACAAGAAGGAACGAAATAGGAATGTATAGGGGACAGTTAAATATTTTTCTCAGAACAGCTAATTGAATATAAGGAACTCATGTACGACTAAATTGTATACGTAATATTTTAATATTGTATACACAACAGACAGAGATTGTGACAAAAACATTATTGAGCAAAGATGAAAAATATACAGAAAAGAAAGGAATTATCACAAAGGGGGGGGGGAGAGCGTGGAAGATTGGTGGAATGAACAAAAAAAAAATGAATAATAATGATGAATTATGAATTGTTAGATTGGAGAGAGATAATAAACTGGTAAATTCTGGATTGGGAGAGTTGATGAACGACGAATACTGATGGGCATAGAATACCAAAGGTTTGTGGCACGGATAAGAAAAGAGCGGTCAAAGGAAGCAGGTTTAGGAGATGGGAAATACTGGTCTGAAAAGCGGGATCCAGTGTTACGGGATTTGAGCCTGGGTCAGTATTGGATGAGGCAGTAAAAGAGGCTTTTCAGTCATGCCAGAACGGAAGGGATACAAGGAAGTATTTATGACGCGCGGAGGGGTGCAGCGGTCCCAAATCAGTGTAATGCTGCGAAATGCTGAGCATGAATCTAAAAAAAAAAAAATCATCAGCCACTTTAACCGATCTGCAGAGGGGCCACTATACACCCAAAACCTTTATCAAAATATATAGTCAAAATAGAGAAAGGCAAGAGAGGAAACCAGGAATTTACGCGTACATACGTACTTGGGGAAAACACTCATAAGTGAGTAACATTCCACAATTTAATAAACTATACTTAAACAGATGCCAGCGTAAGTATATTAATCTTGGAAATAAACTAGTTTTACGCGCGAGAAATTTTGTCAACAATCCAGTTTAAGGCGTTCCCATGACCATAGATTCTAAAGTGTATCTTTATTAGCATAAAGGATTGGGGGATTAGTATGCGTGTGAACGTAACTGAGTATTTATTTTTCTTTTACCTAGTAGCGTCAGTTGACGGCCGTCGTAAATGTGTTAAGTGGGTGGTTTAAGGCCCTGTTTAACTGGTTCGTGATGAAGACTAGCACGGCACAGTAGATATGCGGGTCAAAGCTTTTATACAGCACCGTGGCACCGTGCGTGCTCTTCCAGCCGCATGCGTAAAAAAAAAAAGAAGACATTATCGAACTTCAAAGGAGAAGATTTTGCAATCACAGACGTTTTATTTACTTTATTTTATTTAAATTAGTTTAATTCATTATTCATCGTTATATTATTAACATCGTATATATTCATCATCGAATATTTACAATCTCTACTCAAAATTGTTTCTCATAAGTCCAGAAAATAGTCGTGGGTCTGCCTCAGGACTCGTGCTTCAGTCCTATTATTTTTAACCTGTTGGTCAATTGATACTACTATTCCAAAAAATACCACAATTTGCCGATGACACCTTGATTACAAGCTCATATAGGATCGACGCAATAATTAAAAATTAAAAAAAAAAACATTCTCCCAAATTTTACTCTTCTTTACGTCTTGGAGATTAAAATAAAACTAGCATAATTGAAAAAACCGAAGCCATAATTTTCATCTAAAGGAAACCACACATTCCCACAATAGAAGTAAAAAAATCAGAAATTCCTACTTGCAATACTATACGATACCTAGGGGTACACCTAGACAAAAAAAATAACTTCTATACCCCATTAAATTAAAATCTGAAAAAATACTTGAGTATATATATATTCCTTTCAGTAAATAATTTCCGCACGCTATGACTAAAAATTTGATGACAACTGCCCTCATTTCATAAATTGAATAATTAAAGAATTAGTGAATTACACTAAATTTACATCCACAAGAGAACAAATAATGCTATTACAATAATGGAACACTAATAAAGGTTTTGTTATTATCAATACGCATAAAGCGTGGTATTTTCCAAGGGGACTCGCTTAGTAACCCACTCAGACAATCACCAAAGGATCCGCAATCAACAATGAAATCAAGCTCGAGCATTCTACAAGGGTGACCTTAAACTTTATGCCAAAAATAATGAATTAAGTATTCTAGAAACACTAAGAATTTTTGTCGAAGTCATAAAAATAGAGCTAGATATAGAAAAAAAACGCGGTATTATTATTAAATCTACCTAAATTATTGAACTATTACGCCACTAGTAAGTATTATTGAATCGACCCTACCCATGAGATTCTGATGGCTAAGTCCACATCCTATCTAAACAAAATGAAAAAACAACAACATTTAAATGATGCATCTAAAGAGAGTTCTTCGATCGGCTTTTGTTATCTTTGCTTTACGATACTGGTGGGAGTCTAGTAACGACCTTTGTTTCCGCTATTTCCAGTTATGACGTTTTTGTGCGATTTTCTTCAGTTGGCAATCGGTTTTATGATCAATTATAAAAACGAGTGATGGCTATTGTCCAGCCTGTCGAGACTAGAGCTCACTTAAGCCTCAACGGAGTCAATTTTTAGCAAAGGACATTATTTAGAAGGCACTGTCTGTGGGGCCCGACTTGCAAACGAATTATAATAATACATGATATTTCAAAGAATGAAGTAGTTGATTACTGAATAAAATATGGTCATGATACCCTTCCAAAATTAATTAATAGTTTGTTGTGGTCTCTTCATTCATATAGAAGTGACGGAGCCCTAAGACTCCGCTTCCTCTTTGAGAGAGGTGACAACCATGTGGATTTCGGAGGTCTCTGGGCTGCTTGTAAATACTGTGAATGAAAATTGTAAATATGGCATGAATGAACAATAAAGTTTTGAATCCAACAACATATGGAAGTTCAGAAACCATGGTACATTTCCAACTAGTATGAGGGTTTCCTGGCAAGAAAATTTTTGTCAAAACATTCTTTTTTGTACTGATTTAATTTATTGACGAGTTTTATTTAAATGACACAACAATTGTCTGAAGATGGACTCATTTCAGTCAAAAACGTTGCAACAAACTATTAATAAAATTCATATGGATGTTATGCACATGTCATAATTGAATTATAGTATAATTAAATAATTGTTATGTTTGAATATGGTACTATAATCGACATAATGCATAATTACTCAGACATAGCGTATATTAAATTGTTGGTGTTAATATCTAAGATTGGAAATTACAACGAAAATACATTAATAGATATATTCCTAACAGTACTAATAATTTATGTCTTACTAAATTACAACGAGGTAGTAAGACCAATATATTTTTATATTTTATTATTGGTTTGTTATGTATCTATTAGGCAGTAAGTGGTATGCATTTGGGAGTGAGTGCGCTCACATGTAGTTGGGGTCATTTTTGCCCATGTTGAAGAAATATGTTAAATTTATTATTAGGTTTGTAACAGAAAGTGCGACTGTCACAATAATTACCACGATAAACACACACACACACAAAATAGTAGTGAAAATAGAAGCAGCAATAAAATTGTGTTGTTATTATGGATTAGTGTATTGATAATTGTCTTACCTTATTAAAATATTTTACGCGAGGTTACTTGCTCCTGGCAAACTGAAACAGTTTTAATTTCACATAAGAAAAAAATGTTCAAATAATAATTGGACAAATAAAAACAAAATTTCTGTAAAAAATTCTAAGGACAGTTTTTGTTTTGCCCAGAATTATAATAAAACCCGAGGGCTTAACATATTGTATCAATTGCAATTAAAGGTTTGATTCCTGTACTTATTATTATTTTCATAACGAATGAAATAGTGGTTAATTTCAATTAGGGATTTAATTAAAATTAAAAACCTCAGTATTATAGTCTCTACTAATATTATAGTATATAATGTATTGTAAATATATATAAATAAGAATCTCGATTAAATAAATGATTAGTGACGGAGCACTAAATTATTTTAACAGCACAATTATAATGTTTATAAACGCCGTAAAATGTATCAATAGATTTTGGAAATTCAGTTTTGTTTAAAAGTTTGAATATTTCCATTTTTTATTAATTTGAAAGCGTGACGAGAAAATCATTTACTTAAAAGAGATTCATTGATGAAATCATTCATTAGTCCTTCATGATTCGAAGATTTATGCTTCATATGAAGTGATATTAACAATAAATAGAACAAGACTGCCGAATCGAAAAAATTAGACATGATCGGAAATCAAGAAGTTCATTCCTTGCCGTTTGGCTTTTCCCTTGGCTAATAATCAGTTTTTTTCAGAATGTTCTTCATAGATGAAGTTACAATTTGGTTATACAGCATTAATAATTGTCATTTAAGAGCTCATTTAAACATTACACATAATTCCACTCACTCAACACGTACAGTTCTCACTCACAACAACATTCATACTAAATGTACGGGAGCCCCCTGAGGAGTCCCTCAGTGAAGCTGATGAAAATGCTGGGATACAAAGCCCCCCCCCCTCCCCGTGTTACTCTCCTGTGATATATGGTGAAGACCACAAAGAGGGCAAGAGAGCCACAGACGCTCTGTGAGTGGCGAGTGAGGATGGTAGAAAGTTCTGTGCTAGTAGTGCTTCTACCCCATTAAGTACTTATCTATTTACAATGGATCGCGGGTTCCACCGCCAATATAGGCTACGAGGAGGATTGTATGTGTGGATAAGTTTTCATCGAAGTTTGTAATTATATTTTTTACAACAACAACTTTATTATAATATAATTACAATCTGCCTCATTGGGCAATAAAATAAGTAATTGTGATAAATGATCTCATTCCTACCTTATTTACAATTTTCATTCATACAGTATTTACAAACAGCCCAGAAACCTCCCAAGTCCACATGGCTGTCACCTCTCTCACGTGCGAAAGAGGAAGACCCAAAGAGTCACTGGATAAGAGCAAGCGGAGGCTGACCAAGAGCGCGAGAGCCACAGACGCTCAGGACAAGATTGGAGAAATTGGCCATTGCCTGAACTCCCAATGTCACGTATTTATAGTAGGCCACGAGGCCACTCCTAGGAGAATTATAGGGATGAGTGGCGGAGTGTAATGACGGTTACTATGGAATTTTATGAACTTGGAAGGGATGAGTTCAAGAATGAAGGGTATATTAAGATCATTATGAAGGGTTTTGTTTCCGACGTAATAAGGGGCATTTACTATTGTTCTCGGGACTTTTGATTGAAAGTATTGGATGCGCTTGATGTTCGACTTTTTTGCTATCCATATTGGCTTCAATATCAATATAATTTATCCTTAAAGTGAATGTGTGGTATGGGCACAGTGTTATAAAATGAGCCATTAAAAGTATATTTTCGAAAAAATATTTTTTTTTTCAACTTTTGCAGATAAGTGTGAGAGCGGCGAGTATAACTGGTTGCGGTACAAGGGTGCTGCAACCTACACTCTGGCACGCTAGGCCACGCAGGCCCAACCAAGAATTACCAAAATAGCGGGATCATATACAACAATAAAACATACAAACTTTTCTGATAAAACCGATTGCATCTGGATTAGAACTACCAAATTAATGTAATTTCTTGGTTTTGATATTTATAAGATGTTATAAGATTATAAGATTTGTTGTTCATTAGATATATTCAAAACAATAAAAAAAATGTTCAGGTATATTCTCATTGTTTAGGCATGCGAGTCAAATGATAAATACTAACTAGATTATTATTAATGGGGGACTCCCCTTAGTGAAAGGCACTCATTAGCCCAAAATAATTTTTCTTTAAGTTTGAGAGCTAAGCAAAAAAAAAAAAAAAAAATTAATAATAATAATTAATAAACAAACATTAATACAAAATGTTAAATTATAATTGTTTGTCACTGTAAGCTTATTTGTTTAGAACAGCCCCATACGTAGACAAAAGAGATCTGTCCAAATAATTGAAACACATATTTAAAATACCTACTACGGCAAGCAATTACAAAAAAATATTCGTGATAATTTTAATTATTATTAATATTAATTAAAGGCAAACACACACAAATATATATTTGTCACAGGTTTAAATTTGGATTACAACATGATGTTCCCAAATAATCAAATTATATTAAATTTAAATACCAGTTTAATCATATTAGGACATTTTATTTTTTACCACACTAATATATGACCATAAAAATAACTCGTAAGTTGTAATAACGTATCATTGTAAGTTGGGAATTGGTTTGTTGAAAGAGGCAAGAAAATGTCGGTACCAGAAATTTCTAAACCGGATTAATCAATTTATACTTGTAGCTACTCAGTTTTTTTTACTGGGCTTCACATCATGACATGTAATTAATTTTTTTGTACCATTTCAATTGAAAATATGAATATATGAAACACAGTAAAGCTATATAATAATTTTTTTTTTTAATTGTAAATAATATCCTTCTGTCTAAAATTTTTTTATTCGTTCCTTGTTGCAATGTTTTGGACTTAATTAGTCCATTTTCAGGCAACTTTTACCCAACTAGAAGAAAATATCTTTGTATAATTGCAATAAGTAAAAACGTGTTTTTCATTTTATAACAACAATATTACAGGAAATTAAACGTAGTGCTTAATAACATTTATTGCTGATTTTTAAAAAATTATTATATACTTATACTTCTTTAATATAACAAATCTTAATTAATTAAAGAAAATAAAGCCTTTGGGGCCATTGACAATATAATTTATAAGAGCCCATATATCGGAATAACATCAGTAGAACCACGGGCTTCAGTTGATTGGGAAATTATTGATAAATGGAAGTGTACATCATTTTTGCAATGGACATCTGTGTGGAATGTTAGAAGAATAAAAACGAAATGCGAAAAATTTCGTTGTGAACACAGGTTTGATATGTGATGGCTTCGTGCTACACCAAAGCTGAATTCCTCGCATATAAGCCTGATACCACTTTTGTAAATTTATAGCTGGCGTATAGAACTTCATTTTTATTGCCACACAGTCTGATTTTGTAATTTTTATTGTAGACAGGCAATTTGTTTGCGTGATAGCCCATTGTATAGATTTAATCTGTATTGTTAATTAGCTGCGGTAATTTCACCTTTGCAGAGCTTACATTTTGCTTATTGCATCATTCTAAATGTTCTTACGATAAAGTGACTGTCATTCACTGTGCTAAACTCAATCAAAATGCTCGACTTACATCCGGGAACCCTTTTCCGTATGATTTATTTTGGTAAGCGGCTTAAATTAAGCTTTTTAACTAATAGATTGTGGGGTCGTGGATTGGGATAAGTTTAAAAGAATCGAGTCAAGTGTAATAATCTAAACCATAAAGCGTATCCAATCCTTTCAATCAAAAGTTCCTAAGAACAATAGCAAATGTCCCTCATTACGTCAGCGACAAAACCCTTCATAACGATCTTAATATACCCTACATTCTTGTACTCATCCCTTCCAAGTCATAAAATTCTATCGAAGCCTATCCAACCACCATAATACCCTAGCACAGTCATTACACTGTGAACCTCATCCCTATAATCATCCTCGGAGACTAAAGCGGAAGTGTAATATTGACCTGATATAAATACGTGACAGTTGGAGTCCTGGCAATGGGCAGTTTCTCCAATCGTGACCTGAGCGTCTGTGGCTCTCGCGCTCTTGGTCAGCCTCCACTGGTTCGTGACGCAGCTGTCGGAGGATCGTGGGGAACTTCTAAAGACTTCGCATGCAAGGGAGGTGATAACCATGTTGATTTGGGAGGTCTCTGGGCTGTTTGTAATTACTGTATGTATAAGCAAGTGATTAAAATTGTAAATATGGTATGAATGAGAACATTTATCACAATTGCTTATTGCCCAATATGGCATAATTTTATCACAAAGAAATGACTTTCTATATAAAAATAACTTTTTGTGATTATATTTCACTAAGGTCATTACTTTATCCATAACACCGAGATTTTCAATTTGATGCCTAATCAAATGTTTTGGGCACTTTCTTATTAAAAATTGCTTAAACGATGATCCTTTATTATTTTTCATACTTCATTCATTCATACAGGCTTTTATTATAGCATTTTAAGTGCATTAAGTAAAACTTCCACGCAAAATAGCAAAATTCTATGAGAAACTTGAGTTGCGAATAAATAGCAAACACAGCATGGATATTATGCCATAAAGTTACAGATGTGGAGAGGATAGCAAAACAATACGTTTAGATGTTGCCAAGATTGAAAGATACCAAAGCGACCCAGTACTAGATGACGATGGAGAAATAATGTTACTAATGATAACTGAAACAGTTAGTAAATGGGGAACTCATTATTTCCTAATAAAATGGTACACCAGGTAATATTTAAAGCGGAAGAGTGGACTGTGGAGAGTAAGGTCAATTGCTCAGCGAATACTAAATACTTTTGTGGCGAACTTTGGTACTTGGAAGAGACCTGGTTTTGAAAAATCGTAATTTAGGAAATAATGAATTTAACTGGTCACAGACCGTTAAGCACTTAGGCGTAATTTCCGATAAGACAACATTACACCTTACATAGATACTCTTAGAGGGCGCCATCTCGTTGCGGTTTTCATTCCTTTGCAAATTGATAAAAATACAAAAAAATAGTTTATAAAACGCTACAAGTCATCATCCTGTAATAGTAGCTTCCTTAAACTGCAAAAAATACAGAACAAATTTCTACGACTAATAACAAATTCACCTACGCGTACTACCATCTCCCGAGTACATGATACCACAATCCCGTCGACTTTATTTATAACGTAGTAAAACAAATCACTCAAAGGTTTCTTGAAAAATGTCTGAGTAGCAATAATAATTTAGTAAAAAGCGTCGCGTATAATGTTTCAACCAGGAAGAAGATACAAAAAGACATTAATTTTATCCTTAATCTTTCATACGTCGCACTCTAATCCAAGTAACAGGTTTTTTTTTGTAATTTTGATGCCAATATGGTTCAGTTTAGATAGTCCGTAAAAAAAAATCCAAAAAAAAGTATGTGATTTTCTAAAACGGTTTCCAACAGTCCGATAGATTTCCGACAGTCAGAACGACTAGAAATTATACTTCATTTGTAGGTTTTTTTGTTTCGGTTTTTCTACATACAAGTATTTTCGTACATATAAGTGGATACTTTAGTTTTAAATATTGAGTGTATTTAGTTTAAAGGCACTATATGTAATGACTCCATGTACATAAAATTAAATAAAGATATTATATCTCTCTTTCTCAAAGGCGATCAGCTGACTGAGTATTGAATGAACATACCTTAGGGCATGTTTCTAGCATTCTTGATTATCAATTTTTCTCGCATGACTTTTTGTAAATATTATCTATCACTTTTGGCAACCGAGCGGATGAATAATAAATTGAAGTTGATTATTTGTGCCAGAAGACCTTGAGTAGATGATGAAGTGGAAGCTGACAAGAGCCTATCGATCTGCTATTGGCAGACCTGAATAGCGAAGGCATCGTCGGGTTAAGGCCAACGAGGGAGCAGGCGTCGTGTCCTGTCGTATCCATTCTGGTTAGGCTAACCTTTTCTCATCTCACCGGGGATAATGTCACCGTCCACCGGTCCGCTTTCTGGACTATCAATCGGAAAAAAAAACAAAAACGAGAAGACGGTGAACTAAATCTCAAATTTGTCAATCAATCCCAATAAAGGGAGATGACCAAACCAACAGATAATATCACTAGTGACCACATTTATAGGATGATTGTATAGAAACCTCACGCATGGTTACCCTAGAATCATCATCATCAGAATTATCACCCAAGAATAGACTACAAAATTGGGGATCTAACCATCGTTTATATATTCGAGGAGTGCCACTATTATACTTCTGTTTTGTCCATTAAGATAGCCAACATCATTAAGAAACGACGAACCAATCATTAATACCACCATCAATTTTCTCTCCAAAACTAATTTACACCGTAATATTTGACACCAATTTAGATTAGTATTTTTTTTTTTTAAACCAGCCTTTCCTTTTTCACGGAGACACAGTTACGCCTATATGGGAATAAAACGTTAAAATAACTCCTGTTACTGTGCTGGACGGTCAGGATGGTCCAGGGCTTCCTGGGATCATTGTCTACTTGGTCACGGGGGAACGCTGGTATACCCCAAATATAGAAAAAACTTACAAACTAAAAACTATACCTAGAACCTAAAACTAAAGCGTTCCAGCCACGACAGCGTCCTGCCCTCGATGGGGGAACGGAGTGGGGGTTATAGTGTTAAACACCGGGTTTGTCAAATATTGTAATGAGTCGAAAAATTTGATATGTCTACGCTGGATGAATTCATCCACCGTAGGCAGCTCAAATATCTCATGCAGCTCACTGTTTCTTCGCTGCTCGAATGAAGTACCTCTGACCACTTTCATCAGTATACCGTTTTGGAATTGTTGGAGTTTCTTCGCTGTCGTACACCTCAGATAACGAAATAGCGGTGCACCATACAGCAGAGTAGGCCTGAGTATGCTCTTGTACATCAGTAGCTTGATAGATTGGGGGAAGTCAAAGGCGTAAGCCGGTAAGACTTCATGCGTGTATGCTTCAACTTCTTCGCAAAATGGTTACTAAAATGGAGGTGTCTGTCCATTTTAATCCCCAGATATACTAGGTCGTTGGCTGGTGAATTTTCCTCCGTTCCTACTATGTAACTAGTAGGGAGCGGGCTTTTTCCCTTTGCCCCAGGGTACCTGAGGGAAAAATCACTTATATATGGGTGATGAGACACAGGGTCATTCATTCAGTTGTGTTAGTCTGATCAGTTCAGCAGTCATCGTTACACTTTAAGAATTGTTGAGTTCAATTACTGTAAGAAATTCACAGGAGGCTGACTGGGATGTTATTTGCCAGTCATGTGACTAACCGACCCCAACAACAAAGAATGAACCAGTTTATAATAAGTCATTGTTTAACTACATCATTAGGTAACTATTATTAAAATTATATATGAATTTATTTTAGCTAATCATGTCAATATGAAACATTTAAAATAGACATAATTATGAACTAGAACCATTTCCAAACCCTGAGATCATATTACATGAAATGTTAGAAAATAAACCAATTATTGTTCTTTATGATTTTTTTTATTGATTTCCTTTGACTCCTTATGAACAAGAAAGTAAAATTTTAGGAAACACGGTTCTCACAATAATATATATATACTTGCTTAATATAGTATTGAAATTTGTGTTGTAACCACCTAAAATATTTATATATATTTAATTATTATACCTTTTCATCAATTCAGAGTGAATAGTGTCTCAGGCCTCAGGTTTAAATCTTAGTTTTTTTTTTTAATGCTAATAAATTCTTTATACTGTGTCCACCCTTCATAGAAAATGCGTGGAACAAAAAAAAAACGAATATCTTCGAATTTTAATCACTGTCACCATGTTCAATGTGCCCCTAACCACATGGAAAATTCAGAAATAAAATTCTAAAATATCTTCTGTTCTGCGAATTGAGAATCATAGAAGCAAATGGAACCAAAATTAATTTGTATATTTACGTTTAATTTTGTTCACATACTTCCCGAGGTTCTGGGAGAACTTATACTTTTCCATGTGTAAGAAAATGTAAAAATTGGTGCATTGTACTGATGTGTATAAATTACGTGGTTTTCGATTTTTTACCTACATTCTCTAATGAGACTTCGTGTCCTATAAAGCACTATCACTAACCACCGCCTGACATGTGGGACTGGGGTGCCTCTGGCCGGTTCCGAGGAACCTGGGCTCTGCACTCGCCCTTGTACTAACCAACCGGGCTCCCATCGGTGGGCTCGCCAAATGAATTTAAATATACGAACATCGGCGTTGATGACCTGAGGGTTTTATACCGAAATGAATCCCAAAACAAGCCAAAAAATAATTTTACATGTTAACTACTAAATAAATTGTAATTTCTGTTGAATTTGCCATACACGAGTTCAGAGGTGTTAACGTTTTTAAGTAAGTCATAAATAAATTATTTTAAATCATTTCTTATTGCCGAGCCGATAGGGGGGGGGGGGATCTGTAAGTTCTACGATAACAATCTTAACATCACAAAAATGCTCCAATTACTCTAAAACTTTATTGATTTGTAAATGTTTTTTGTATTAACAGAGTTACTTACTTATTAATGTAATATTTATTTACCAATTGAATTAATTTTTGCAGAACGTTTACTAATTTGCCATATAATAATGAATAAATATAATTGACAGATCATTGACAGTTGTGTCATTTTATTCTTTGAATTGATGCCAATATTAATATTTTTTTTTGTATAAAAATTTATGATTTTTGTCTTAATTGTAGTCCTGAGGATGCCTGAATAGCGAAACGTTAACTATTGATGTAATATAATAATAAAAGATATTTTGGTGGAGACTCCAAGCTTTTTTTTTTTTTGAAAAAGCAATTCTCACACAATAACAATATTCAGGTGTATCTTTTTGAATGTTACTCTAAAGAATAATATAAAAAAATTAAGGTGCATAGCACAACAGTTTGTAAGATGTGTGTTGATTAAAGCTCGGGGAAGTATGTAAAACAAAAAATTAAATGTCAGCCGTTTTTTTATCTTAAGCAGTTCAAAACTATTTAAGATTTATAGAATTAAAAAATTGAATATTTTCTTATCGTACTGAGCCGAATATCATGTTAGAATATGAGTTGGAACTTTAGTGGGTTGTAAAAAATCATATTTTCCGCAGCTGTAATAGAACCCTTAATTATCTGATTACACAAATTTTATTTTAGCTTCGAGGTTTTAGTCCAAATCTGGGAGTATGATTACCAAGCACGGAGGCATTGTATTTTTACATGTAAGCAGCAGTGGTACACATTTAATTTGTCTGCCGGTCTTCTGAACGAAATAGGCCGTAAAAATAATAAGATTATAAAAATGATCTGACGATGATTTATTGTTGATAATATACTCAACGGTGATTTACGCTATATTTGTTTTAATTATTGTATAATTACGGAAAGTATGCGGAAAAAAATAAACATGAAAAAAAGTCGGTCCAGTTTTTTAATTAAGCTGCTCCTCTCTGACATTTAATCTTTCTCGAGCTGATAATTTTTTGTGCCTTTAGAGTACTCGTTTTATAGCTACGGTAGTCATACTAGAGACATTATTAAAAAAAAGTATTCTGATTTTCAAAACTTAAACTTTCAAGTGCTAACAATATAAACTTCGGATTTTATGCTATTCAAGTCGCTTTTTATATTTTTTTTGTGGTCAGTATTTTAGCTTATTAAATTTTTTATGGGTCAAAAGGCTGTTTTAAATGACGGAGATGCCTTTACAGATAAGACGAAGTACATTTATTAAAATATACTGTGTATTTGTTTTAACGTTCTTTCAACAAAAGAAACTCAAGAATGGTCTCGTAAGAATATTTGGATTTTTAATTCTCCCCTTCCTACATTTATTTCTTTCACATATAGTTAGAATGTAAAAAAAAAATCAGTTGGTATAAATTAAAAAAAAAAAAAAAAAATTAGGCTACTGTTGCATTGATCAAGTAGTGTTAATATTTTTTCACGTATATTAAGAGAGATTAGGAAAATTAATTACACAGGACTTAAGAAAACAGATATATCTAGATAAATTATCACCTACAAAAAAATAAAATGTCGTTACGTAAACGTTTTGAATTGATAGTTAATGTTACAGATCTTTACCCCAAGAACTTTTGTACCCTATTCACGACAGAACATTTTCTTAGTGTTGATTAATAATTAACCTTGAATTATTTATGAAATAGACAGTGTCACTTTTGTCAATTGGTTATCAAGTGGAAATTCTTTGTAAATTTTCATTCTACTTTTTACTCACTACTTTTTTAGTACCTAATTTTAACTAAGGCAACTAAAAACACCCTAATATAAAAACACCCTTTTTTTTAAAATTAATAACGCATTAATTAACAGAGATGTAGTATACAATTTAAAATTATAGCAATTAATTGTCTAGTAATGGCATACCGGTAAGAAATGTACGTTTGAACAGAATTATTCTACGATTGCAGAATATAATGCTAAGTAAATTCATGGCAAAAAATAAAAATCTACGATAATAACTATTCAAGACAAATACACTTTTAATGTTAATTTTATTATCTAATTGACCTTTGAACGTGTGAGGAGACCGATCTAAGATGACAGAACTGGTGACCATAAAGAACTACCCCTCACTAAGGGTGGAGGGGGGCCATGAATATACACACACATAAATGTATATGATAGCTTTCTGGCCAATTTAGTTGCGGAGAACAAAATATGTTACAAAAAAATTCTATTAAATGACATATTATAGATAGTATATTAATAATTGCATGTACTACACTAGAAATCATCCACTAACAAGGCACATGGATATACATACAATAAAAAAAAATGATTTTATTATATAAATTTTAAAGGTACAAATATCTTAACAAAAGTTATAGATTATTTTATTTGTTCAAATGATTGGTCACACAAAACTTAAAATTGATTGACAACTTTACATAACAGTTCAGTGCCACTGAATTTATATTTACTGAATTCATTGCAAGAAGAAATTGCATCTTCCAATTATTGATATTATATTTAACGTTTTAGAATGTTTATTTTTAAATGCCCTATTGTCTACAAGGCCTAAAATGAGGATAACATGAAGGTTATGATATAGGATAATAATCGATTAAAAAAAGAAATAAACAAAAAAAAACTCACAGCATCGAGTCAAGGCAAGAAGGTCCTGGTTGTTACGAGCGTATGGGAGAAGAGGGACTGATGGTCTGGAGCTGGAGGGGGACAGCTGCAGGGGTGGGGGAAGGCGGTAGTAGGCGGAGAAGGGGAAAACCCATGAATCTGGGCATCGAATCCAGTGATGTGTGTATTTGTATTAGCAGTTTAATTTCGCAATATCATTTTAAGAGCCAAGATAATCGTTAAAAAAAAAAAAAGAAAAGGTGTCTGGTCAGTAAGACGCACAACCCGTCGTGGGTTCCAACCAGAACTCCCTTTGAATACCACCTACCTTTGAACATATATACCTTTTTATTTACAAAAAATATCCATTAGGTCAATAAATAACTGATAGATTAACTCATTGATATTATTGCAATCAATTGCATCCACTTTCTCATTCGTATAGTAATCGTGGGGTTACAAGTACAAGAGTACAAGAGTTACGTAGTGTGGGGTACAAGATATCGATTTTCATCTTTTCTTGACCACAACTGGTGGAGCCCACTAAATCATATCTTTATTTATTTATTTTTTCAAAGTTTTAATTAATAATTGATAATTAATGCGCTTACCGTATCTGTCCTGAGCATAATATAAAATGAGCACTGGTAAATGGTTAGCACAAAAAAAAAACGGCAGTACTATAAATTATAAAATAATGTTAGAACCACAGAAGAAAATCTTTGATCAGCGTTTTCTCAAAATCATATTATTTTTTTTTTATTGAGTATGCTTCGCTTGTAACCAATCCTATGGTATGTTCCATTAAAAAAAAGTTGTTTCAGATTGAGAATATGTTTAAATGTTTCGGAGAGATTCGCTGGTCGCTATGCAGAGATGAGGTGCATCCAACACGACAGCCTGCGCTCTGAATCAGTGGGTTTCCCAGGGGTCGATCGGGACCCCTTGCCGGTTTACTGGAGTTTCTCCCATTTTCCCTTAAGATTTGCCCCTTTGGTGAGTCACTGGAAGTTTGGTGCTCATTGACACCAAATATTCTCTAAACCGTAGGATGAACTCATAAATGGAAATGTCAGGAACCAAAAAAGGATACCCTCATAATTGGATTATTTAAGGTGAGGCGCCATTAAAAAAAATTCATATAAACCCAAATATCACTGGCCTCGCAAGATACTTTTGTTGTCATTGAGATGATTTTTGTTTTTTTATTAAATGAAAATTTATCACGAATAAATTCGTCTTCATGAAAAATATGGAAAAGGTGCAGGCAGGTACTTATTGTAGATTTTGAAAATAATTATATTTTTTGAACAAAATATTCAATTTTGCCATCTCGGCCGTTGAAAATTCAAAAAAAAAAAAAAAAGAATATCTCCGAATTTCAATCTCTGTCACTGTGTTCAATGTGCCTTTGAACACAGGGAAAATTCAGAAATAGAATTACAAAATAGCTTATGTTCTGCGAATTGAGAAGCAAATGAAACGTAAATTAATTTTATTTCACGTTATTAAATATATCTAGCTAGACACAGTGAGGTGTTGTTTTAAATGATGGATCATCAATAAAGCGTAAAAAGAAGAAAAGCACGAGAAAACGAAATTTTATCTTTAAATTAAGGCTTCCTCAAGTCTCAAGTTTTCAAATATTAAAAGTTTTTCGCAAAGGCTTTGACCAGATTAAATATGGTACCATAAAACGCAGTTTAAATAAACAGTTAAGTTCCCAAGCCGATAATTACTGGTATCTTCTTATTCCGTTCAGTGATCTTACATAAGTGTTGTAATAACTGGATTCGCAATCGAACAGTGAGTTTCGACATAACGTCATTAGCATATTTGGTGGAATCTCAAGATACCACCGGCAAAGATACCCAGTGAATATGATTACCATCACAGCTTCCGGCCTCTTCAGGCGAGTAACCTATACATTTTGTCAAGCTATGTATGAAATACTTTTTTCGCTTGATACAATAGCTACAGTTTGTCACCAATACGACGTAACCTAATTCATGTGTAAATAGGATCGAATATGAAGATAATGAAAGGGTTTCCTAATGCGAATGCATAAGGGGTATTATAAATAAGAAATAAATTAGTAACAACATGCGATGTGACAAATATACGATACCATTCGAAAAATATCGTTTTGCTAAGTTTAAAGTAAAATAAATATGGAAATTTCGTATAAATCCATAAGGAGCGGATCAGTAGGCTGATTTCCTGGATTATGTGATTGTTTCATCCCTAAATAAATAATTGAAGGTCCATTGATTACCCTTAGCTTAATATCACCATCCCCTCCACCAAACGGTACCAGACACCTTATCATTGTCAATGGTTAGAAAAAAACTGAATATAATCTACCGTCGTGTGCACCTTGTCTGGGACGTCATATGAGAGCCTAAATTAGTATTATGTGTTTACAATGTTATAAATCATAAATTTTTGAAATTTTGGAGAAAATTCCAATCTGCCCAAAGAGGCATAATAAAGAATTTTGAGGAAATTGTATCTCGGATAGTTGGGATTTTTAGATGAGGTTAAAGCGCCCGAAAATACCTCGTTTAATTTGATGAAAATACTCCATCAAAAATTTATCAAACTAATGATTGTTGAAAAAAATTTCACCAAAAACAAATTACATGGCCCCAAACTTTTTTTTTTTTTTGCGATTTCATTGAATTCATATTTGCCGGGGACTTCTTAGCATCGACTTGAAAAAGCTTTAATTAAATATTAGAGAAATTGGGCAGATTTTTTTTTTCATTTTAATTGTTTTTCATACTTTCCGTATCCGTATCGTTATAATCCGGCCGGTTCCGAAACAAAACTAAAATTGATCGTATTACATTTACAAACGACAGACAGACATACTAAATCCTCTCATTTCTTACTCGATTAGCTTTTGACGGATGTTTACGTTAACCTCTCGTCTAACGTAGGCGAGTGACGCATATAACAGGAATAAACCCATAACGAAAATAAAACAATATATATGTGTACATATAGAAAAAAAAAAAGGGTAGTAATATAACCTTGTGTGTATCTGTCTTCAGTGTCTAAAAACAGAGTCATAACCGAAATACTGAAAGGAAACAGTTGACTATTTTAGGAACTGTTAGACAGTTGTCTACCGTATCCTAGACGCCCCTATCTTAACGTCACAGATAAGCTCTGTCCACGACAAATGTATTTATTATATTCAGTATGATTATTGATAGAACAGTTGTTATCGATAGGGCATTGGATAATGTACGGCGGAGGGGATGGTGATATTTAGCAAACGGTGATCAACGGATCTTCGATTATTTATTTAGGGTTGAAAAACTCGCTAAGCGATCCATGGAATCAACCAAAACCTAGGGGTTTCTAGTCGAAATGACATCGAGATTTTTCGGATGGTTAGGTTTGAGAGGATTTATGTCCGTCTGTCGTTTATATATGTCATATAATCAATTTAAAATTTAAGTTTCGGAACAAATCGGGAAGTAACAACAGTTAACAATAAAAAAAATCTGTCTCGTTTCTCTAATATTTAATTGAAGCTTTGAAGTAAAAATTCACGGCAAATATAAATTCAAAGAAATGCCCCCCAAAAAAAAAGAGTTTGGCAAGTGATCTGTTTTTGGTAACATTTTTGAAATCGACAATCTTTATTTTGACAAAGTTTTACGACATATTTTCATATTAAAGAAAAAACAGTGATATTAAAGAATTCTTCAAATCTTAAGTCCTAACAACGATGGTTAATTGCACTTTTTCATGTCACAAACCCATCAATGTGACCTCAAAATCCCAACTATCTATGATCACATTTCCTCAAAATTCTTTATTGTTATATATTGACCGCAGATTGCAACGCTCTTTAAATTAAAATTAAAAAATTTATGATTATCACATCTGTTACACGACCAATGTATTCGTTACATTCAGTTTTATTCCAACCGTTGACATCGACAAGGCATCTGATGCCGTATGGTGGAGGGGATAGTGCTATTTAGGAAAGGGTAATCAATAGGCCTTCGATTATTTATTTAGGGATGAAACACTCGCGGCTTAGCGATCCATGGAATCAATCTAAATCTAATAATTTGGTCCTTATGGACTAGTACGAAATTACAAAATGCCCATACTTCTTTGACTTTAAACTCAGCACATCGAGATTTTTAGAATGGTCGGGGACTTTCGCACGTTTGTCAGATAACTAATTAATTTTTTTTTTATTTCTAATACCCCTTACGCGTTTCCACTAAGAAACGTTACATGTTTTCATTAACTGCACATTAATTAGGTTATGTCATATTTGTGACACACTGCAGGTATCAGGCGAAATGTAAATTGTTTTAATGATGGTCCATCAACATCTCGCTGTGTAGACTTAATAACGGGAAGTATGCGAATAAAATTAAACGAGAAATTAAAGTAATGCTCAATGTACAGACCAGGTACTGTTTTAGAATTTTATTTCTTATTTTCACCTAAAATTTTTTGGGTAAAAAAATACCGAGTGCGTTTCTTACAATAATACAATAAGTACCTGCACCCTTTCCGTATATTTCATGAATTATACAAATCTTCTAGCAATATCACTGTAAAATATATCACACAACCCGAGAATTCTCCTCGGAGATTGAAGAGTGATGGTCCCGTGATGGTTTGTAAATATCCAGGAAGTTCTGGCACTGGCCAGTTTTCTCCTCTCCTGAATGTCCTCTTGCGCTCTCCTTAAGCCACAACTGCTACGGGAAGGTACCGATTTTGCCGAGTGTAAATTTGTAAATATGTTATGAATGCGATCTTTCATTACAATTATCTACAGCCCTTTTAGGGTAGATTGTAATTTTCTTCAAATAAAAATTTATAAAACAAAATAAAATATTATCATATCATTATCATAGTTGAAAGCACACAATACTAATTTGGGCTCTCATATTGTGTAGTAATTATCGTTCATGGGGGGTTCTGGGTACGAATCCCTAAAAGATTTTTTTTATCTCACTTGCCATTGTAATTATGGCTGAATACCGTTACCGTAATAAAAAAAAAACCGGTACTCATTATTTGCGAAAAAAAAAATTTCTTACGCAACAAATAACATTTAGAATTCTGTTTTCAATAAGATACCATATCTTTACAATGTTGGCAGAAGCTAGGCGGCTGGTCAAGGTGAAATTTCTATTTGATGCAAAATACTGTTGCAATTATCAAGCAGAGTTATTTCCTGACTAGACTATTATTTTAAGTCATTGAACAGTAGCCGAAACCTAATGTAAGCCATTAGCATACCTAGCTATTATCCATAAGCTATTATCCATTTGCAAGAACTGACAATACTGTGCAAATGTTATATCATTCTGTAAAATTTAATATTCCATTATGGCCCGACTGAGGTCGACTGTGGAGTTCTGGCACCCTTCCTTGATCGATAAACCAACCTTGCTTGGTGCTATTTCCTTCCAGACCAACCACTATAAGTCAAAGGACGAGAATACAAAAGAGAGAACGCTAATATTTATGGAAATATTCTAAAGAATTTACACACTGAAAAGAAAAACCTGACATTTTAAAATTTACTTTATGTGAAAAAAAAATTTAAAAAAAATTACTTACCATTATTTATTCAATTACTTACCCAAAATCTTTTATTCATTTTTACATTACCTGTCAACGATTCCTGAATCATCAGGACTATGAATCATTATTTTTCAAACTCTTAATAGATGACTCATCGACTGGGGATGTAAATTAATAAAAGATTTTTGGATAGGCCCTTGAAATATTTTTTTTTAGTGTCATAAATATATATAAGTTAAAGCCAGAGGCATGACTATGTCAAATATTAATACGATCATGGAATGTAAACAACCCATGATTCTGTACATGTAGGATTATCGTCAATAATAAAGCAGTCTTTTACTGGAGTCAGTGTGTGTCGTTGAATTTCCTTATTCTTTTTTATCTTAATCGCCGGCGATTAACTGGTGCCTAAACCCGGGAACCTCGTACGGTAGCGTAGAAAGTTATTGCTTTTTTTTCTCTTTCTCTCTCTTTTTTTTTTCTTCTTTATCGTCTCCTCGCTGTATACGTTTTTTTTTTATGAGAACATGCCAGAGGGAGTGTTACGACCCTCAGTGCTGAATGGAGCGGCAGATATACCGCAGTAGCCTCAAACGACCATGGCAGCGGCTCACGCGACTACATTGACGTGGATGAAGATTCAGGCGATCACGGCTCAGGATATGAGGAAGTACATTTTCGATCTGGAGAGATTCGCAGGCGAGGCCGGGGAACTGAATCACTTCCTAAAGGGGGGTGACCGGCTGATGACGTGGATAGAGGGAAAACGGGAAGAGGACTTAATAACTAAAGGAGATGCCGATTCACTGAGAGCAGCTCTGGTGTGCAGAGTTAAGCGGAGTATCCTGAATATGATCTAGGCTGACGAGGAGACCTCATGGACCATAGTTAAGGCGGGGAATATGGACCACGGAAGAGGACATTTTTTAAATGTTCCAGGAGACGAATAGGCACCAACAAACAAACGGGCAGTACGCCGGAACAATGCTGGCTCAATATAATAGCATCACGGAGAAGATGCAGGAGACAGTGAGCGCGGCAGAAGTAGAAGCCAGGATGGCGTTTTTATCAACAATATTGAAGGTGCAGCTAGCGACGGGGACAAGAAGAAAGGAGGCGTTACCTAGAGAGCGCACGTTTCTAGAATGCGCTCAAGAAATGGTGGACACCAGCGCCAGAGAGGAGGAAATTACAGCTGGTGAGGAAGAAATGGGGTGGAGGAAAGTGGTATATAGAAGGCCCAAAATCGCATCGGTCACATGGAGGAAGAAGGAGGTGGAGTACAGCGGAAGAGATGGAGCAACAGTGGGATAAAGGAGCCGAGGAAACGCGGGACGCTCCAGGAGAGAAGACAGGAAGTGTTATGAATGTGGGAAGACAGGACACCTGGTAGCAAAGTGCCCACGCACTAGGTGCTTCGAGTGTGGCACGGAGGGACACGTAGCAAGACAGTGTCCATATATGAGCCGACGCAGAAACGTGAACCGGCCCGAACCAATGGAAATAAATGCTCTGAGAGTGTGGAGGAGGGAGAGACAGCAGTCGAAGGCTACAGAGCCTTCGGAAACCTCCGAAACGGAGAACGAGAGGGAAGAACCAGGAAGTGGAGTGGGCTGGGGAAGCGGCAGTTCCTGGAAGAGCGGTAGAGGACAGGCGATGGAGGAGAGGGGAGAACGTGAGGTCTGAGAAGAGTGGCAGCGGAGAGGCGACTCCACGTTAGTAAATAATAGTGTAAAAGGCGCACATAGTGATCTGCCTATAATTAAAGTCACGAGTGGAGTGCAGTGCTTAGTGGATACTGGGAGCACCAACACAATAATGTGTCGGGAGACACTAGATAGCATGTGTGGAGGAGGGAGGATGCCCTCAAAAAAAGGTATCTTTCACAGGTGGGGGGGGCACAGAGGACCGTCCCGTGGCATACGCCAGTCGGCGCCTAGAAGAGGTGAAAAGTCGGTATAACGCGCTGGAACGCGAGTTACTTGGAATAGTCTGGGCGACCGATCACTTCCGGCCCTGTGTGTTTGGGAGAAGGTTCCGGGTGCATACAGACCACCGACCGATACAGTAGGTCTGTAAACTGAAGGAATCGTCGGCGAGGGTCACTCGGTGGAAAGAGTTTCTCGGTCAATGTAACTTGGAGGTAGTATACAAGCCCGGTAAAGAGAACGTTGTGGCGGACTGGCTGTCCCGGGCGAAGAGAGTCAATGCACTAAAAGAAGATCAGGGGGAATCATCCAGGAACGTACGGCAGTTATTGCGGGAACGGACTCCGGAGAGGGAAGCCAACACGAGTCTGCGGAGGAGGACCATTCGGCAGAGGAGGGAGCTCGATAGATGACAGGGCTGCGGACATGGAAGAGGGAGAAAAAATCCTGATTGATAAGCGCCGACAGATAGTCTGGAATACGAAGATCTCGGGGCCCATGAA
This sequence comes from Acanthosoma haemorrhoidale, assembly GCA_930367205.1. Lineage (NCBI taxonomy): Eukaryota > Metazoa > Arthropoda > Insecta > Hemiptera > Acanthosomatidae > Acanthosoma > Acanthosoma haemorrhoidale. The sequence continues at coordinate 64,962,044 of OV884009.1, forward strand.
GATAGCGTACGGTAGCGGTGTACTATGATGGTAGAAACCATGACGGACGAGACAACTCAGAAGGAGATAACGCTGGCGTACCATCAGGCAAAACCAACCACTGGGGGAAACATGAGACGGATCAGACGTTGAAGCGCAAGAATTTCTGGTGGGGGATGCGGAAGACGAGGTCTGCCACCGTACCAAATATGACAGACACCCACCGATAGCGCTACAAGTTGAGACTCCCACGGCGCAAACACCGCTAACTGACCTTCAAGGGGACACCTTTACCTGGAAGGGACACAAGTGGGCCACGCTGGTTGACCTATTTAGCAAAAGGGCCATGGCAAACCCCGTTCGGATTTAGTCTTCGGAGGCAGTGTTAGGAGTGCTGAGAAGTTGGTTCCAATTTTACCATCCCCGATCGGATAGCGTCAGACGGCGGGAGGGAGTTTGATAACGCCACGTGAGAGAGGAGATGAAAGCTCTGGACGTAATATGGCATGTCAATACCCCAGGGCAATCCAAAGAGCAAAGGGGAAATTGAGCGTTTCCACAGCACCTTGGGAGATCGTCTCCGTGTTTGCCATGCCGACAAAGGGTTGAAGCGGTGATAGCGTACAATCACTCCGTTCACACGACGACAGGGTTCTCGCCCTTATAAATCGTTTTCGGTCTTCGCGGCCGTTGCTGAGACACTGATAGAACGGCGGTGGGAGATGAGACGTCAGCACAGCTCGCCAACAGCCGCATGGAGTTGCGACACTGGGGGGAAAGCCTACGCGAGAATTACAGCCGAAAAGACTAGGAGGGTGGTCAGGGAGAATGTTCTAACCGATAGAAGGACGCGTCACGATAGGCACCACCATGTATCGAAGGATCGGCTTCAATCGGACTAAAGAATCAGTTTTGTACAAAATTCGATAAGGTATCTGTTTTATTTCTTATGACAGTAAGACATTGAAGTGCTGTTTGCTGCGTGCTGGGTGAGCACGGAATCATTATTTTCCGACCGATAGGTGATTAGTATATGCTTTAAGTGTGTATAAGTGGTAAATTGGAGTTCCCGACGTATGGTCAGGAACTGGCAGGGGGGAGTTAATGCCAGAGGCATGACTACGAGTATGTCGAATATTAATACGATCATGGGATGTAAACAACCCATTATCCTGTACATGTAGGATTATCATTAAGAATAAAGCAGTATTTTACTGGAGTCAGAGTGTGTCGGTGCATTCCCCTCTTTCCTTATTCCATTTTATCAATCGTAACCGCCGGCGATTAACTTATATATATGTTTTTTAATTGAGATGACTTCCTGTTTAGAGCTGTGTCATGAAGTTCTTCAATCCGGTTTTGTTTCTTTTATTTATAAAATTCCTGTTATTAACATACTACCAGTCGACTCAAGGCTTGTTTTTTGTAATTTTATAAAAAAAATGTTCATTTTTTCTGCTGATTAATTTTTGGTCAGCGTCCAATAACGGAAAGTACGAGAAAAAAAATTACAAAACCATGTGTACGCATCGCACAATTAGGATTTCGTTATGGCTGCAAAAACGATTTAAATGGCTTTTTGTAATTATACTTAACTTAAGTACCAACACCTACAATCAATTATGTTAAAGTCAATCTTGATAACAAATCAAGATGTCGAGATCTTAAATTTAATTGAGACAGTATTTTTTAATTTTCATTTCAAATAGTTGATTAATTAGTGACGCTTAATCGGGTATGTTTTTCATGTCCTTAATAAATCAAGTTCATGTCTCTAGCTTGGACAGGGGCCTTACAAAGAGACATAAACATTGGCTTTCGTGGTTTCTAAATACCAGCAAACCCCTAAAAATTTAGGGACCGGCTTTATTTACTTACTTATTTAAATAATTTTTTTAATATTAGTTAATTATTTGTTTATGTGTTTATAAATATTATACTTATATTAGAAATTTGTGTTGAGGTATATATCCCACTATTTTTTACTGTTATTAATAATTGACAAAGAAAAAACATTTAATACTCCGTTGTTAGGGCTCCACTGCCAGTATATTTTTTCATGGCTGATAATTATTAATTATTGTCCTTATATTTTTATTTAAGGCACCAGGAGTATCCCTTGATAGTTTTTGTTCATTACTTATGACCTTTAATTCGTTTAAATAAATTATGCTTATATAATCCAATTTAGTTCATAAATGATAAAATATTTTAAATGATGAAAATTAAAAAAAAAAGGGGGAGGCTACACAGACCAACTAATAATAATAATTAAGAAAACTATAACCAGAAATATTTTAAAGAGGCTTAGGTTTTTTGTGACACTTGAAACAGCGCCTGGCTTCCAGACATTCGTTCTCTAGGGTCCCTTTATGAGTTTATGAGGGCCCTCATAAATCCCGGAACAAGTATTATCGTACAAGGGTGTGTGTGTGTGCTAGTTGTCGATTGAGCTTGTATTAGTAAACAACAGAGTCACAAACTGGTGAATTTGAGATGGTGTTGTTTACTAACAGTATTACCGCAGGTAAATGTATATACAATTAATATTTTAAATATTTATATTTCGCCCAAGAATCAGACCCTGCACGTGACGCCACGTCTCAACATTGTTACTTCATTCTAAAAATACGTAAGTTTCGTATATATACATATATTTTCAAAAAATACAGTTCAGTTTATAATTTACGATAAACAATTTTGGTCGGAATTTTTTTTTTGTTGGGAGATTTAGACAAAATGGCGATGCAACTGATCCTAGGATCGTCCATAACTATTATTTGTCTTACATCACGAAATTGTTTGTTCCCTTCTACAATCGATTACTGACAAGAAAACAATGAATAAGACAGGCCAGCCTGTGATCATCAATACAAACTATTCTGGTTTTGTCGTCTATCCCATTACGGATAAAAAGGTCAATTTTTCTTCAGAAAAATTTGTTATTAGTTTTTTTTTTTCTAAGGCTACTAAAATAGACGTAGCTAATTTCCTTTTAATGAGTGTTTTTCTTCTACCCTAACCCTCTCTTTAATCCCCTTTTCGTGTCTGTTGTTTTGTAATCCTAAAAATGCTCATAAACTAGTAGCACTCACTGATCTCAAGTGCTCGCTGATCTAGTAGCATTAAGAAGGGAGGATGTCCGAGTTTGAAATGCAAATCAGTTCGTTTACTTTTCTCAAGAAAATGATTTTGTAAGAAATTTTATTAAAATATGTACACGAATTTGCCCGAATACATCTTAAATTAAAAGTACAGATTTTCAACATTGGAGATTAAATGTTCTTCTAAATCTTACAAGAATAAATAACTGTTCTATTCTTCAAATTTTCAAAAGTTGTTATATATTGTTGTGATATTAGAGATTGTGGAGTTTTTATATAATATTTAATCCAACTTATCAAGAAGGCAAAATGTAAACAAGTGAGAGTGTATGAAAAAAAACAAAAGATAGTATAGTTGTTGTATCATAAGGAACACACACAGAATTACTCTCTAGTTTTAGCCAGTTATAATTAGTTGTTGTTGTGGTTCTGAGAGATCACACACATTTAGACTCTGGTTTCGGGATCGGCCCGTGATACATGTTAGCTGAAAATTGTGTGTCAGAAAGAATTTAAAATTTCTTTTGGTTGGTGGTATTGGACTTGGCAGAACCAAGAAGAGCCATTGCAAGAAAAGAAAAAGAATTGATTTGGGTTGGGAATAATTGATGAGGATAAGAGAAGAAGAAGAAGCAAAATTGTAAACAAGTATTTATAAATAATTAATTTAAGTTTTGTTTTTTTTGTAATTAAATTCATCTTTTTGCCAGATTTATTTTTGTTAATAGGCCCTAATAGTAAATAGCAAATAAAATAAATTTAAAGTTAACAATAAAACTAATATATTAGAAGAACGTAATAATATATAAAGCATTATTTATGGCCAAAAATTACTGGTCTATTTGTAAATGAATTGTTTGTTAATCCATCTCTGCCACGCGTACTTTTGTTAATTTGTAAATACCTAAAATTTCAATCAAAAAGAAACGGCTTGGAAGAAATTGAACGATTTCTGGCTTTCAAAAAAACTTTGTTTTCATTTAGGACTTTTTTTTACGCCGTTTTAAGATTATCTTAGCCCTTAAAAAAACATATAATTCTTAAATAACTTTTGTGTATCCTGGGAAACCTTGAAAGTGAGAAAAACGGGTCGTTTTCAACGTTAATATTTTTTTTTTTAATTATCATTATAGCATTTTAACCTTGTACTCTGCACATTTTGTGTTGTTGTGCAATATACCATTAACATTTCTGATCAGATGAATAATTTTTAGAAACGATGTCGTAGGACAAGAGAAAAATAAAGTCAGACAATTCGTCTGTACCAATTTGAAAATAAAGCTTCTCCCATCAGGCTCAGCAATTAAATCAGATTGCATAGTTTCCTCATTTTAAAAGAATGACCCAAATACACATACGTGCAGAAACTGGTACAAAATAACATTAAGGCAGCGCTGAAGTATAATAGGATTCAAGAGAAGCCATGCATCTGTTTCGCAGTTGAATTTTTGAGTATATTCAGCTGAAATTAGCTTTTACATTGAAATGCAAATGCTTAAAACCACTTTTTTGAAAGTGGTGCTTTTAACAGCGATTTTTGCAGGTCGTGAAACTGACGTTAATTTAGTTTTTTTTTTTTTGGTTATTCTAATTAGGAAGGTCATTCAGATACATAGATGGATGATACAAAGACGAATTTTTGTATTTATAGAAATGTCTTTTTCAAGGAGCCAGAAAATAGAACTAATAACTTTAACAGTAGTTTAGATTTCAATATAGTAAATTTTCAGTTTATTTCCAATATTTTTTTTTTTTTTGGAATCTTCTTTATTGTGATAAAATTACGATCTGTCTTATTGGGCATTAAGTAATTGTGATAAATGTTCTCATTCATACCATATTTACAATGCTCATACACTCGTTCATACGGTATTTACAAACAGCCCAGAGACCCCCCAAATCCACATAGTTGTCACCTCCCTCGCATGCGAAAGAGGAAGCGGAGTAGTGGGAAATTCCCCACGCTCCTCCGTCAGCCACTTCACTGGATAAGAGAAATTTCCTTTTCCAATAATTACAAATAAAAAATAATCTTGTGTTAATATGCAATGCTTATAGTTTAAAACAAAACAAAAAACTAACATAAATGTCAACAACGTTCTTCGCTGTTTGTCTGTAGGGTCTGAGTCATTGCGGTGGACAAAAAATTATTTATTATTATCGCCTTATTTCTAACAAAGCATTCAATTTAATATTTTCATTCGTTGGTTCATAGTTTTAAGATTTTGATTACTTTGAATGAAGCATAGTATTTTTAACTCAGTGCATACTGATCGAATGACTGCAACAAGTATGATACAACAACTTTCAATAAGACGAGCACGAAACAAAAGTTTGAATATTAAATTTAAAAAGTGCCATATCAAAACTCGACGTTGATTCAGTGGCATCAACAGAAAAAATGAAAAATGTAATGGAGAAAATCTCTGTTATCGACAACATACAACGAATTTGGCATAGATTATGACAATAGTTGAATGTACAATTACAGTTGTATAATACAACATATTATATTATTCGTATCATATTATAGTGTTATGGCAGTCAAAAAATAGAAACATATCTTTACAATTGTTGAAAACTGAATGGTTTTGGGAGAAAATTCAAGGTGGAAAGATTTACGGTCCAGTACAGTCCAAACGAGAGCACTCATTCACAATTTATAAATAGGTTATTTAAACGTATAGGGTTTTCTCCTAGAAAATATCAATTCAACAATGCTCAAAATATAATAAATGTTAGTTCAAACAATTGATTGAAAACAACTTATTGTTTACAGCTAATTGCACTACCCAGTTATGTCTCTCTTCCTTAAATGTTACATAAACAAAAATATCGATTAATTTAAAATCCTGTGGACTGGAACTGTTACGAAATACTTCCTATCAATTAGTTCGTTCTCTGTAAAAAGAAGATACTAGAACAAAAGCTCAAAAACTAAATAGGATTCTCTTCAACTCTAGAGGTTTCAGATAGAATGATTACTGGGAATCACAGTTACTTTGTTTCAAGTTCTCTTTTTAGCTTTATCATAGCTTTAAGACAGTTAAATCCGACTTGCAGGTAGACGCTACACTCCTTGGGAAGAGAATGGACTTTTCACTTGCCGATCAACCCTCTAACTTTGACTGTTGACATAAATGAGCTGTTGGGCAACAAGTTATCAGAGAAATGCAAGGGTTAGGCAGGCAATAGGACCCAAAGGGTTAGACATCCGGACACCTGCGACAGAGCAATGGAACAAATACAATTGGTTTCATATGACTGACCCAAACTACATCATGCGGAGGCTTCAAGTTTCTAAAGGTAATAAATATGAGCATGTGTTTAATGTCTGCCATTGTTACGTGGCCCGAAAAGATTAAAGCATTGAGATTTATTTTTTATCGTAGGAAACAACACGACGCAATTAAATTCATTGGAGGAGGTCAGATGCAAATCATTACAGTCGAAAGTGAAAACAGTAACTAAAAACTAAGAGGTTGTGTTTAGGTTATGATAGGTATAATGCACAGTAATCAAATAATTAGTACTATCCATGGCTTCATAAAATTTGTCTTGCGAGGAGAATAAGAAATTTTCTTATCTAGGCTAAATTTAGGCGTGTCGCGCACTTAATGTATTTACCTTTGCATCGACGAAATGTATCCACGATACATGTACGTGTACATCCATGTTCGCAGTTGATACAAAATTTACCTAAAACGAAGTTGTAAATAAGAAGAAGTAAATATCATTCCAAAATAAAAAGGAGGAATATAAAGTTATTATTTCCTTTTGCATACAATTCTTAATGCCAATATTTTTATCTACGCACAAAGACTTAGATGGTATCCTCTGAGTGATGCTGACAACTATCTTGGAGTTACACCTAGATCATCAAAAAACATGGAATTACCCTTTACGTAGGTATAAATAGGCCTGGCCCTGACATACACGCTTATTAATAAACAGAAACTCGCACTTGTAACAGGAAGGCAATCTCTTAATTAAAAAAACAAAACTACAAATCATTTAAAACATAGTAACCAGAATAACCAACCATTACTAATGGCTAATTAAAACCTAAGAATTGTGTGCTCAACAAATAGAAACAATCTAACACTTCATTAAAAAACTAATCTCGGTATTTGAGACCAACATTTCAGCCATTAGAGGTGCAATTACACACAAGGAGATCTAATAACAAATCCAAGATTGAAAACCAGATAAGCTAAAGATTACGAGTGCTAACAGTCGTCCATGTAATACCTATTATTTATTCCTATATGTTTGACGCATATAAATTATTATTGTTATATATCCTTAATTAATGTGAATTGCGTTACGACTATATCACACGTATCAGTCAGTATAAGGTAAAAATGATTTTCATGCATGGCTGTTGATTTGTAAATCTGGTACCTGTAGAGCAGTGGTCACCAATTATTACTGTCGGGGGTCCGTTTCAACACATGGAACTTTCGCAGTCCGAGAGAAACTTAAGCCGTGAGGGAGGCTCTCCTTATATCGCCCCCCTTCACCACATTGTGGTAATGTTCAAATGGAAAATTGGCGCGTTTTAATTTGTACAATCTGCCCGAAAGTTAAGGTCTGATTCTCATCAAGCTCTTATTGAGATCAATGCTCATTCATACAGTAGTTATCATACAAAGAACCCAGAGACCTTCCAAATCCACATAATTCTTAAATAACTGTTGTGCATCCTGGGAAACCTCACTTTCAAGGTAAAGTGAGTGGGTCTTTTTCAACGTTATTTTTTTATAATTATCATTATTGCATTTTAACCTTATACTCAGCACATTCGGTAGTGTTGTGGAATATTCCATTAACATTTCTGATTTCTCTCCTTCGATTCTCCTCCTTTATTATTAACCACTTTCCTAAGACCAATTCACAAACTGCCTCCTCCTTCATTATTAGGGAACCAGTTGATTGGGACAACTTCCCAGCTTCTTACAGGTTCCGTAGTCCCTGAAAACATCCCAAGACCTAGTCGATGCAGTGCATTCTTTCACTACTCTGGTCCAGAGGCCGGCTTGGGAGGCATCGTCACCCCACCATCATCCAAAAACTCACAATCAAAATCGTTTACCTCAGCATCTCAATCCAAACGCCACTCCAGACTAGTGTGCCAAAGATCCCGACATCCTGCTGACCGCCACTCGTACAATCAGTACTGCAGATTGGTAAAGCGGCAATTGGCATCCATCCGTTCCGATTCTTTCAATTCCCACCTCTCCTCTCTGTCTACCAGGGATAACTCCCTGTGGAATGTAACTAATAAAATCCTAAAGTATCATCCTGTTTCACCCCCACTCCGTCGTGACGATGGGCCCTGGCGGCTTCGGATAGGGATAGGTCTGAAGCATTCGCTCTGCCTCTTTCCCATACTTTCACACCTCACCTTTCTCATCAAAATCATACTCATAGCACAACTGTTGAAGATTTCCTCGCTTCACCTCTCTATACCTCTCTCACTTCCACCAAAAGGCGTTAACCTCTCTGAGGTCAAATACCTTCTGAAAAACTTACCTTACCGAAAATACCCTCGATATGATCTCCTTACCCCTTAAATTCTCAAACAACTTCTTCCTAAAGCTATAACCTACATCCATAATTGCATTATCCGAACGACGCACTTTCCTCTCTTCTGGAAACATTCCATTATTGTTCTATTCGCCAAACCTGGTAAGCCACCCAATGACGCCTTATCTTATCGCCCAATTAGCCTACTCCCTATCCTCTCAAAAATATTTGAAAAATTCCTACTAAAACGTCTACTTCCAATTGTTGAATCCAAAAACCTTTATCCCACACACCAGTTTGGTTTCCACCAACGACATTCCACTGCTCAACAAAGCCTTCGTGTTGTTGATCACATCTCCTCAGCCCTTGAAACCAAACAGTATTGCACTGCTGAATTTCTGGACATAGCTTATGCTTTTGACAGGGTTTGGCAGGCAGGTTTGCTTTATAAGCTCAAAAGATATTTACCACAGACCCTTTTTCTAATCCTAAAGTACTACCTTTCAAATCACTTCATCCAAGTCCGCTGTGGTTTAGAATATTGTAACTACTATCCCATAAAAGCAGGAGTTCCACAGGGCAGTGTCCTAGGTCCTATCCTCTATAACCTATACACCTCTGATGTCCCCTCTACCCCCAATACCTTCTAGGCAACATTGGCAGATGACACTGCAGTGTTGTCATCCCACTCAGACCCCGACATAGCATCCCATAACCTTCAAAAACACCTTGATGAGATCGAGTATTGGTGCAACCAATGAAGCAAAATGTTCCCACATTATCTTCACCCTCCGTCGCAAGTCTTGCCCAATAGTTTATTTTAATACCATTCCTCTTCCTGTATCCGAGACAGTACGGTACCTCCATGCTTCCATCTCGACAAACGACAGACTTGGAACCCACATACGAGCCTGAAAAGACATGAACTGAAAAGACGCTTTGGACAACTGTACAGACTACTTCAAAGAACATCCCATCTCTCAATAGAAAATAAATTACTAATCTACAAAGTTATACCTAAGCCAATCTGGACATACGGAATAGAGCTATGGGGGACAGCAAAAAAGTCGAACATCAAGCGCATTCAATCCTTTCAATCAAAAGTCCTGAGAACAATAGTAAATGCTCCTTATTACGTCAGCAACAAAACCCTTCATAACTATCTTAATATACCCTACATTCTTGAACTCATCCCTTCCAAGTTAATGAAATTCCATAGTAACCTATCCAACCACCCTAGTCCCGTAGCACAGACATCGCACTGCTCCACTCATCCCTATAATCTTCCGCGGAGATTAAAGCAGCAGTGGCCTCGTGAGCTGCTATAAATGCGTGACAGCGGGAGTCCTGGCAATGGCCAGTTTTTCCAATCATGTCCTGAGCGCCTGTGGCTCTCGCGCTCTTGGTCATTCGCCACTGGCTCGTATCCGCCGAAGCGGCTGATAAAGAAGTTTGGGGGACTTCCCTAGACTCCGCTTCCTCTTTCGCATGCGAGCGAGGTGACCATGTGGACTTGGGGGGCCTCTGGGCTGTTTGTATATATAGTATGAATGAGCGAGTGAATGATAATTGTAAATTGGTATGAATGAGATCATTTATCACAATTATTATTGCCTATTAAGTATTAAATAAGGCAGATGGCAATTTTATGATAGTAAAGTTGTTATAATATTATTATAATAAGGGGCATTGACTATTGCTCAGAGGACTTTTGGGACTTTTGACTGAAATGATTGGATGCACTTAATGTTCCCCATAGATATTCCGTTTATCCGGAATGGTTTTAGAATAACGTTGTACGCTTAAAGTATTTCATTTTCTGTTATTCACAATTGTATCGCGGTCGGTATAAAACTTGCCTGAGGTTTTGGTGACTAGTGTAACAGCAAACTAGGTAAAAAAAACAAATCGGATTATCATTTTTTGATTTATGGATATTTTCATAGGCCTTGATTATTAATTGAGAATTATTCGATTTTAAAAATTATTTGTCCAAGACCTAAGCGATAGCGGTCGATAGAAACATTTCATAACTAGCCTAGTCCAGTTTTATAAGAGTTTCGTGCTAGGCTCTCATTCATTCCGAGCGGTCTTTAAACAAAAAAAAATCCCCAGTTTCATCTAATTACGAAGAAGGTATTTGACTTTTATTTCCACAAATTTACTCTTTGCTTTCTAATTTATACAAAATTAGCGACCTCGTAGTTTTAAAGATTTCGCTTCTTTTTTTTTTTTAAACTAAAAACCCTTATGTTTTTTTTTATTCCTGCGTCTGTCTGTCTATTCTGGCCTGGCGAGTTCTCTGTTCTAACATGAAATTTTACAGAAGGTCACAAATGGTTTTGAGATACTTGAAACAAATCTTCATTCAATATGTGTCATTAATTATGTCTCTTCAACAAACATTAAAAAAAAATATACAATCTGATTAACAATATGCAATAACACAATGTTTTTCAGTACAAAAAAACTTATTCAAAATGTCATTCGCATGGTGTTAGCAACTTCAACTCAACCAGTGTGTTTGTTAGATACGTGATATTTTATATGGCTGTTTCATTAGATAAATTAATGATGGTAAAAAAAAAAACAGTTTTACTCGATGCCCAGATGTGCTAAATATAAAAACCAATCTATGAAAAAACAATAAAGGGTCAATTATTATATCAAAAAAATAAATAGTTCCCTATATTAAGGAGAATATAAAATTAAATTTCTCGAATCCTGGTTACTTCATAAATTAACTATTTTGCGTTTGGGATTTATTGCCTTCTTAAAATAACAAGTTACATTCTTGAACTCATCCCTTCCAAGTTCATGAAATTCTATTGTAACCTGTCCTACCACCCTAATCCCCTAGCACAGTCATTACAGTGCGCCACTCATTCCTATAATGCTCCTCGTAGACTAAAACGGTAGTGACCACGGGACCTGCTATAAATACGTGACAGTGGGCGTCCTGGCAATGGCCAGTTTCTCCAATCATGTCCTGACCGTCTAAGGCTCTCACGCTCTTGGCCAGCCTCCACTGGCTCGTATCCGTTGACGCGGCTGATGGAGAACTGTGGAGGACTTCCCAAGACTCCACTTCCTCTTTCGCATGGGAGGGAGACTACAACCATGTGGATTTTGGGTGTTTGTAAATTCTGATAGAATGAGCGAGTGAATGAAGAATCGTAATTATGGTACGAATGAGAATTGATCGCAATTACTTATTGCGTAATGTCGGGAAATGTCCCCAAGGGGGGAAGAACGACCGCCGCGGACCAGGGTTACTACAACCCAGCCACTGTCCGACGAGGGTCAAGAAAGAGATAAAATCTGTGGTATTTGACCTTTACTGGCGACCTAGTCGCCGGGCAGCTTTATTCGTATTGATCTGACTACATAAGATCTTAGAAGGTGTTCTCCGACAAAGCACTATGTTCAGGAGAAGAGGATCAGGGTAGGTATTATAGGTAGTTTATGTGGTCTTGGAATGACCACGAATTCCCACTCGGTATCTAAGGGTAGGCGAAAATCGTCCGGATCCCAAAGGCGAGTGTGAACCGGAGAGAGGCAGACTGGATCGCCGTGGGAGACGATACTAGGTAAAGTTTGTAGGGCCACGGCGACCGTCTTGCGCGAGGAAGAGGTCTCTTCCAAGGAGGTGGTAGTTTTAACGAGACGAAGGCAGAGAATCTCACTAGGAAGCTGTGTGGTCTGACAACGCCGGACTAAAACATAGCGAGGTTAGGAAATAGAGATGCAGAGGTAGCTGAATAAGAAAGCCATGGTTCGAGTAGAGCAGCAAGCGCCAGTGCAGAGAGAGAGAGAGAGAGAGAGAGAGAGAGAGAGAGAGAGAGAGAGAGAGAGAGAGAGAGAGAGAGAGAGAGAGAGAGAGAGAGAGAGAGAGAGAGAGAGAGAGAGAGAGAGAGAGAGAGTTTTACAACTTACAAATTTCCGATTTACAAATTTCTCCTCTTACTGCGTACGCAGATGCATTCAAAGGAGGTTAGAATTATAATAACAATTTTCTATTTGAAGTTAAAATTACAAATCGCTGGGTACAGGACTAGGTGATATGGCCCACCTTCAGATTAAAATTAGAGGCGAATGCTTTTTTTTTTTTTTTTTTAAATCCCAAAAAAAAAGACAAAATTTTTTTTATTTACTTCTGATCTTAGGCGAATCTATTTTTAGAAGTGCTTTAAAAGTAAATTACTTACTTAATAGGCGAAAGGCCCAAATATACCCCCTTATATAGGCAGGCCAGCGGCGGGGGGTTGCTGCGACTAGTTTCGTACACTAGTTTCCCCCTCTCTTAAATGACGCTTTAAGGTTTTTATTATTAAAATATGGAAAAATACGTGGATATTTTCTGGGCTAATAAGAGAGGAACTTTTAACTTAAAACTTAGATTTTAATTTTATCATAATAAAGAAGTTTCAAATAACAAAAAGTATATAAACTGTTATTAAAATCACTTTCGCTACTGTGACGAAACCCTTTATTGTGCGATGAATCACACTCAACTTGGATTCTTTACTCTAACCTAACTTGTCTAACTACCATTAGTAGTCCTAACTACTATAAACTAAACTCCAACAAGATGCCCAAGAAACTCGCAACTTCGATCCCAGTAATTCATTTCCGTGTCACTTACTGAGTGGAGGAATAGTTACACACAATGCTATTAGATTGTTACAATCACACTTTTAGATTTTTGAAACCTACTGTTTGAGTAGGAGCATCTAATTGTTATTTACGTGACTAAATTTTCACCGTAGTTTTATTGCTCACAGCTGAGTGGATTGGAACACCGGCAATTTTTTCTCACTGAAGAACCATTGAACGTCAAACTCATTTAATAGGCTTGGATGCTATGAATAGTTTTTCAATTATAGCGGCCATCAAGCAATCAAGCAAAAAAGTCGCTTAATATGTTTCGAAAACGTCTCTGATGGGAAAAGGATGTTTTGACGGACAACTTTTTCCAATCAACTTTTAGATATATTTTTTTTGTTTTTTAGAGGCAATTTTCGGCAACCGATACTGTTTTACAAATAAGTTGTTTTGATCAAAATACGTGATTATAACAATATTATAAAAATAAGATAACCCAAAGAGAAGGTCCAGAAGAATCCATTCTGAAGAAGATGGAAACAGATTTCAACTGATGCGTTCCACAACTTTCTGAAATATTCTGAGTAGTTTTTTGGTTAAAATATAATAATGGGAATTATGAAAAAAATAATAAAACCGTGAAAACAGTCGGGCTGTTTTCCTAATGTTGGGTAGTTATCAAATCCCTGCTTTTGAGAGGGATTTGACGATGCTGGCTAAAAAAGAAAGTATATAACATAAAATAATAATAATAAACGAACATAGTTACATTTAAACACAACCGTTTTAGTAGATCCACTGATAAGTGCCCACAGCATTTCTTTTTTAATTGGATCACAGAATAATTTGACGGTTTTTGATTTTTTACTAAAAAAAATTCACTGTATTAATTATGAAATTATGTTGTGTTTTTATTAAAGATAAATAAAAGCCTAGACCGAAGTCCTGAGGAATTGTTCTTAGGTTACCGAATTCGATTTGTCCTAGTGCTCGAAGAAAAAAATGTTTTTTTTTCTGACAGATTTTAGCACAATATAACCGCATAACAAATTCATCATACATAAACGGAAATGGACCAAAGTTAATGTCATTATTTTTTCAATCGTGTAATAAACCAAAATATACAGTTACTAATATTGTTTTCTGCCACAACTAAAAATCATCGCCATTATAAAGAAAGTAGAGCCCTTTTCGATACCCGCCATTTTGAAAATCCACCACTTTCCAACCCCCTCCTTTTTCCCTTTGTATAAGAAATTCGTAGTCCTCGCTCCTGCTTGTCGGGGCTACTCGAAGAAAGACGAATAATAATGATATTATATTTATTATCCTAGAACTATGCCCCTTAAAAACAAACATATTTAACTTATCTTTGACAATATCAGTCCCCCCTAAAATTTGCAATGTGCAAAGAAATACAATATAAAAATAAAATAATATGAAATAAGGAAATAAATAATACAAAATGTATATATACCCCTGTAAACACCTGTAAATAAAAACAATATGAAGATAATAGAACAAGAACTTACTTGAAAAATAAAACATCTACACAAATACATAAATGGGTGTTCTCATATTAATACCATGATGATAATGAATTCCTAGAAATTCAACTAACAAATAAAAATAACCTAAGCATATCTGCACGCATTAGTATACTATATAACATAATAGGAATGTAATAAAAGTCAACACTCTTGAGATTAGTTAGCACTTCAAGCAAACAATAATTCGTTTGCAATCGCAAATTTCCAAACAACCTTGATTTGAACAAATTTAATGAACGAGCGTGGCGAATGGTGAAGGGAAAGGGGTTCCAGATGAAAATTGTGATTACGATGATGGAGTTCAGTAGTATTGAAGTTCTGTATGGGTAAAGACATTGAGCGGAAATAGATGGTTGGGTAAGGAAGGGTTTGGAGAAGGTAACAAAGAAGTATTTGCGACCAGCCATTCCAACTAAAATTAAATGGGCGAATCTAATGCACGCGTTGTCAATTGTTTAAACATCGTTTCACACATCTCGAGATCTTCGAGACAAACTATAGATAAGTATGCAAACATTGCAAATCACACAACGTTACTGTCAACGACAATGGATTGTAGCAAACACAATGATTATGACTCTATGGCAGATATATGCCCAATATCTGTATAGATAATAGAATGTACACATGACAGCGCAAACAGTGGAAAGGAAAGGAGAATACGCCCAACGAGGAACGGGTGAAGAGAAAGCGCATAGAGATGAAGCGAGCACGTGATAAGGTTTAGTTCATTATAATTTTCACTCAGGTGCGAGGGAGCACAATACGCCGAGGAAGAGACAGGAATAGCGATGAAGTCTTAAGGCGTAACCAACTGTTAGTCTAATTACCTCAGCTTAATATTGAAAAAGTTGAGTCCTCGTGGTTTTCTCTGGGAGGGAAAGACTGTACTTTCTAACAGGTTCAGGTGATTGTCTTTTATCTGACAGTCAGTGGGACATATATATATCAATTTGTAAAAAACAAGGCCAATAGATTTTGGTTACAGTTTCAATGACGTTACGTAATTGTAGTCAACTGAGACCTTAACACAAACTGCATATTATTATCAGAATGTCGAAATCTTACAGTTTATACCCTCAATATAATAGAAAACAATTACATCTTTATTACTATTTAGTTTATTAATGGCCATTATTATTTTATATAGGGTTAGTTCAGTGGCGTACCATAGACATTTTGTCACCTGGAGTGGCCTTAATGCCGGGTTCCTACGGGGTCAAAGTTTAAATTTTGAATCACAATGTTTTAAGTTAAAATTTAAAAAAACGTTGAGGTATACTATTTCAGTTACTTGCATAAATTTCATCAGTACATTGTAAGTCTCACATTCGTGATTCACGCCCCGTGGGAACCAGGGATAATTTGCCCACCCATTTTTAAGTCAATCAAAAAAAGTGGTAATTAACCATTACTGAAGATAAATAAATACAATTATTTATTGTGTTTAAACAGATTGTACACGTGATGATAAAATGTAAGCTTGTTAATAAATTTATTCATATTGGTTTTGTCATCTGTCAAAATATGTGGTTTGTATTAGGTTTACATAAAACATATTCAACTATAAGAAAACAATTGTATAATCATCATTAAATTATTAATATAAATATGCCTCAGCCGGTACGCACATCACAGGCAACGAAATACGAGGGTGGTCTGAAAATTTTCCGACCTAACAAAGATACAAGACGTTTTTCAGAATTTTTTTTTTATTTTTCAACATAGTCTCCTTGTAACTCTACACACTTCTCCCAGTGATGCTCCCATCTCTGTAACCCGTCCAAATAGTACTCGGCGTTTTTCTCTGCCGTCGTAATCGTTCACGAAGGTGATTGGATTGCCTTTTCATTTGACGAAAATCTCTGTCCTCCAAGCGGAATTTTTAGATGAGGGAACAAAAAGAAGTCGCTTGGGGCTAGATCTGGTGAGTAAGGCGTATGGTCAAGCAGTTCAAACCGTAATTCATGGATTTTCGCCATGGCAACCGCTGATGTGTTAGACGGTGGGTAGTCTTGGTGAAACAGGATTTTCTTTTTCTGCAAATGTGGCCGTTTTTCCGCAAGTTCTGCCTTCAGCTTGTCAAGTAATGATGCGTAGTAAGCTCCTGTAATGGTTTTTCCTTTTTGAAGATAATCGATTAAAATAACTCCATGACTCCCATCCCAAAAAACAGTCGCCATCACTTTCCCAGCCGAAAAAACAGTTTTTGCTTTTTTTGGAGCCGGTTCCCCCTTTGCAGTCCACTATTTGGACTGTATTTTTGTTTCGGGCGTATAATGGTGTATCCAAGCTTTATCCACAGTAATTAATCGGCGCCAAAACTCGGATTTGATTTGCGTAGGCGTATTGCCTTTCAAAAACAAATATTTAATAACAGCTCGATACTATATTTTGTCCATTTTCATAAAAACGCTCACATCGACTAACTCAAATTACTGTTACACAACAACTGCGCGTCCAAAATGGCTGAAACTTTGGCGAGTAACTGAAAACAGATGAACAACGAAATTCACTAGCTTTTATTTACGACTGCTGCTATCTTCATGTTGAGGTCGGAAACTTTTCAGACCAACCTCGTACCCCATGCTACTAAATCCGCAAGACCCCTGAGGGAACCCCGTCTGGGACACGGATCTCAGGTTGACAGACTAAAGATGCTTCATTCTCTGATTTAGAGAAGGACATTTGCAGCAAAAAAAATATTAATTTAAATGAAAATCAGGTAAGAAGAGTTAAGGTTTTTTGATTGAGGTTGTTAGGTTCTTTTGAGAGACTAATATTAATAATCAATAATTATAATGAGTTAATATCTTTTCTAAAAGTAAATTTTATGTATACTCCAATGATCATAACCATAATAAACCAGCAAGCGTGTTTGGATAATGATGATGTGTTGTTGTCGTGCTCAGAACATCCCCCAGTGGTAGGAAAAAAAAATATTCTGGGACAAAGTCCCCTTTGAATAACAATAATGCTCAGATGACTAATTCCTGATAAATATGATGTGGTACTTATATATAGATGGTGAGGAGGAGTTGGAATAAGGTTTTGAAGGTTCCTATTAGGAGAGAGGAAGTTCAAGAGAGTACATACCAAGTGAGTAAGGAACGATCGTACACTACAGTTTTGTGGGCTCGTGCTTTTGGTCAGCCTCCGCTGGCTCTTATCCAGTGACGCGGCAGACGTAGGAGGACTTCCCAAGATTCCTTTTCCTCCTTCGCATGCGAGGGAGGTGACAACCATGTGGACTTGGGGGGCCTCTGGGCTGTTTGTATATATAGTATGAATGAGTGAGTGAATGAAAATTGTAAATTGGTATGAACGAGATCATTTATCACAATTACTTATAGCCCAATCAGGCAGATTGTAATTTTATCATAATAAAGCTGTTGTTGTTAAAAAAAAAATAAAAGAAAGTTTTGTGGGGAGTATACAGGCCAGAATCTCCTGTGTTCCGGGAATTGATGGTTTGGAGAAGGAATTAACGGGGGAAATGTTTAAGATGCATTGCTTAGGATTTACTTTGAAAAGGAACCTCTACAGGTTCTTTATTTTATTAGGAGTTTTTACAGTCCCTTCCCCTTCCCCTCAGTGTACTGATGTTAAAGAAGGAACACTGAAGGTGTTCTTCTTAGCATTAAGGGCGTCTTAGTTATAGAGGACCATGCCCACAACCCCGACATCCGTCATGTTTCATGTTGATGCATGGCAGGCCATTGGTATAAATCGATTTCTTCAACAGTTTCCTTTCATTTAATATATGAATAGACCACTTGAATATGCCTTGTGACATGACAAACACCTAATAGTCCTCTTGTATGTCAACCATGGCCCTAAGACATGCATGTACATTTTATTGACAATCAGTTGATCCAAATATCAGTGCATTGAGGACGGATATCGAGTTCTTTTGTCGTTACGTGTTATATCTAAACATGTGAGTACTCATATGTATTGATAATGCAGCGGTATCGAATAAGGGTATATGGCTGTCATTTTTATGCCATTATGAAATGAAGAAATGAAATGAAAAAAAATCTGTCGTGATAGTGCTCTAAAAATAATGAAAAGGAATACAAGCCATAGATAAATACGATTAACAAAATACAGGACCGAATATTAATTTACAAAATATACCACCTCAAGAAATAAAAATTAAAGGCCAATACAGTAATGAAGAGATAAAGAGGATATGAAACAAAATCAGAATCTTACCATTGGTCGATTACAAACGATCATAAATGATGCTTGTCAGACTTCTATTAACCTATAAACTCCCTTAAACTGCAGATAATACAGAATACATTCCTAAGATTATTTTGTACCAATCAGTATAACCTATAAAAAAATACTTAACATATTATTCATCTTAGTTTGAATAATATATTTCCAGGCACAAATTTACCTAGGCGTACTACCATCTCCTGATTACATGATACAACTGACATGACTCATATAGGTTCATCATAAAAATTGTAAGAGTAGCAACAATAATATTGTGCGCAATGTTTCAACTAGGAAGAAGATACATAAAAACATTCATAAGGACCACAAGAAATTAATCTTTTAGTAGTTATTTGTTTCGGTTTTTCTACTTATAAATTAATGGATATTTTAGTTTTAGTTTACAGGTACTTGGCTACTGGAAACTATACGTAATGAGCCCATACACATAAAATGTAATAAAGAAACTATCTAAAACAAAAAAAAAATTATAATAGTAACTCTAAGATGAAGCTAACTTCCGTTTTATTACTAATAATTTGAGAATCATTTTCATCGAAAACTGCTGTCTGCACCAGGTTGAGACCTCAAAAGAAACTTAAATTTTTTTAAGGATTTAAAAGTGTGGAGGAAAGGAGATCAGAAATCTGGAACCTTTGGTAAAATGAGTATAAGTCATAAATTCAAAACTTTCAGTAGACATTTAATGGATTTAACTTTTTTTGGTAATGTAACGCTGGAAATATATTATTTAAACTTATTATCCAAATATTTATTGTGATAAATTATAATCTGCCTTGTTGGGCAATAAGTAATTGTGATCAATGTTCTCATTCATATCATATTTACAATTTTCATTCACTCGCTCATTCATACAATATTTACAAACAGCACAGAGTCCTCCCATAGCCACATGGTTGTAACCTCCCTCCCATTCAAAAGAGTATTATTTAAACTTAAATGAAGCATATCTTAGGTATTTTTTTTGTAGATTATACTGATAGCTACAAAAAAAAATAAAAAATAGAAGATTGTTTTTTAGACCTGCTCATTGACTGATTTTTACTTATACTCGTTTTACAAAATACTCTAGAAATGCTGGAGGGATTAAGTTCCAGAAGTTTGACAATCAAACTAGGAAGATAAGTGGGAAGATGAAGGGTAAACAGGATTCGTATTGAATATGTAAAAACAATTTGGCATTAACCTTTATTATTGTACTTTACGATGCTATATGGACTCGACCCGCAAGCAAAAATCTACAGAAAATTCACGATTTTTTGTTATCGCCAGGGCCGTATGGCGGAATTCGGTAAAGAAACCTCAATACCGCACTGTTTGGACCCAGAGATTTGGCCAATACTTCACCACCGTTCAACGACCCCACCTTATATAATAATGGGTATCACGCTTGAAAGATCTCGCCAGTTTCTAACCCTCTTTTCGGGGCACCGAACCCTCGTCAGTCAAAGCCAATACGGGAGGGAGTACGATCAGAGATTCATCAATAATGAATTATCAAACATCACACAAACATCACAACTAAAATAAGTCAAGTGTGATCGCATAAGGTTTCATCAGGACTGCAAAAACTAGTAACCAGAAAGACGTCAAGAAACAATGCAATGCGTGTTCTTCTTTGGCAAACTTTTACCCGAATTTGGGCTCGAAACATTCCATGTGCTAGGAAAAAAAAAATACTCCCAGACAAAGCCCCCTATGAATAAAAATAATGTTCAGATGGCAAAAAAAAAAAAAACTATTGCATCATAAAAAAAGAAAAAAAAATTGACGATGTAAAATAAAGTGTAAACCTCTGTAAGGAAATAATATAATAAAAATAATTAACCGCATTTAGCAAAAGTTATAGATGGATCCACATACAAACAAAAAAACAACAATATGAAGAGATCTGTTCAATACAATACGATATTAAATGATAACTATTAAATTAAAAAACAACAACATACAAGCTAAATATACAATAGAAAAACCAAAGAAGTTGCCAGCCAAACATTTATATATATATGTTTAGTAGAAAATGAGATAAACATAGAAATGATAAAGTAAAAGTATGAAAATATGTTATAATGAATAAATCGTTCCGAAACTCGCAAGCATCTGTTTGGATGTTGAGGAGGTGTTGGAATAGGAAGGTTTTGAAGGTTTCGTCAGGGCGAAGCATAGCGGATATTAGGAGCTAGAGAATTCCAGAGAGTAGTGGAGCGAGTGACGAAGGAATAATTGTATGCAACCGTTTTGTACATACAAGAGTATAAAGTATAAATTTCAAAGAGACGGGATCTGTGTTCCGGGAGTAGACTGAGGATTTGAACTACAGAATATTGTGTATATAGGGGGGGGGGTGATGTTAATTGATGGTTTGGAAAAGGAATGAACCGAGAAAATATTGAGCGCAGAAGGCGGGGAAATCTCTAACTCGGCGTGGAGGGGAGAGACAGGGAGCGCCGCGGCGTCCCAATGACAAATCTAACGAAGCAATTCATGATTCGTTTCCATTTATCTCCGAGTCCCACCGAGAGACACCAATACACAGCCATAGTCAATGTGAGGAGAAACGAGGGAGGAAACAAGGAGTATACGTGAAGGCTGGGGGAGCTGACGGGGAGATCGATGGATTAGTTTAAGGGTATTGACCGAAATTCGGGAGATATGTTGGTTCCAGGAGAGGGTTTGGTCAAAGGTTATCCCTGGGTTTCTGACCCTATCATTTGACATCAAGCTGTACTTGACGGAACTAAGAATATTCCGTAAGGTGTGGCAGCTCTGTTCCTTTGTACAATTTACTATCAGGACTGTAACGGGTCATCAATCGATTGCAATAACCACCAATACCATTCTAAAACTAAAACTAAAATAAAGTTAAAAAATGTTAATAATCAACAGCCAAAGAAACACTTAATGGCAATATCAGTGACCTTTCCAATATGAATTTTCTTTGGCAGATCTTTCAGAAAGTCTGTATGTAATGTAACCGAAGACTGACCGCAATGTTATGAACAAAATAATACAAAACAAAATGGCGTAGATATAAGTGCAATGCAAGTAGTTAATAAACTGATATTAATATGTAACAGTTGATACTTGTTTCATTTATATATTTGTATATATCAATATCAGTTTATTAGGTACTTACAGCGCTACTACCTCAACTACCACAATAACTATAACTACCTCATTTTTTTATATATATAATTTTTGTTAATGAGTACTAACACCTACAGTATTTTCTCGCAAAGAATGTAATTTTATTTGATGAGTACTGAGACAGAAAGGGGGAATAGCTCTAATATTTTCATAAGGAGAGTGGTGAACTCTGTTCATTGCAGGGAGTTCCAGAAGGATATTGCAATTATGACGAAGGAATTATTTACTATCGGAGTAAATTAACGTCTACTCTTCTGTTACATACGGAGAAGAGATATGAAAGATGTTGGGTAAGGAAGGGTTGGTAGAAGGTACCAGGGAAGCATTTATTACGTTGGAGTAAGCAATTAACTGCAAATGAATATATAATTCAGCAATTAAAAAAAAAGATAAGATTGTAAATAATTAAAACAGTAAAATAAAAACCAATTGAAAAACTGCTGATATCGGTGTCCTGATTAATATATCTATATAATAGTAGTACGGTATTTAGGCTTCCATCTCGACAAAAGGCTAACATGGAACCCACACACGAGGCTAAAAAGACAAGAACTAAACAGACGCTTAGGACAACTGTACAGACCATTTCGAAGGACACCCCACCTTTCAATAGAAAATGTATTAATTAACAAAGTTATAATAAAGCCAGTCTGTAAATACGGAATAGAGCTATGGGGGACAGCAAAAAAGTCAAACATCAAGCGCATCCAATCCTTTCAATCGAAAGTCCTGAGAACAATATTAAATGCTCCTTATTACGTCAGCAACAAAACCCTTCATAAGGATCTTAATATACCCTACAATCTTGAACTCATCGCTTCCAACTTCATGAAATTACATCGAAACCTACCTAACCACCCTAATCCTCTAGCACTGTCATGACACTGCGCCACACATCCCTATAATCCTCCTTGGAGATTAAGCGGCAATGGCTTTGTGGACTTTCCAAGACTCCACTTCCTCTTTAGCATGAGAGGGGAGTGACAATCATGTGGATTTAGGAGGTCTCTGGGCTGTTTGTAAATACTGTATGAGTGAGCGAGTGAATGAAGATTTGTAAATACGGAATGAATGAGAGCATTGAACACAGTCACTTATTGCCCAATAAGGCAGATTGATATTTTATCACAATAAAGATTTTGTACTTGTATATACTGGTAGTGATAGAATTCCCAAAATTTTCTGGACTTCAAAAAAGCTATTTAATGGATGCGCATGCGTACCGAAAAGCGATTCCTTCGTCCATGTGTCATAGTAGAACCTCTGCCTTGAAGTTTTAACGGATACTGAAGTGGAATACACTATGAAGACACTAAGTAATAAACTGGCGAGACAAAGCCAGGTCACGAGAGACACCTAGCAGGCAGGTGTATTTCTTTACCCCGGTAATTACCACAGCAATTCGTCACCAATTAACTAATTCCCTCCCTTCATAAATCTTCTCTGGTCCCGTGCTGCAATTCTCACCTGGTGGTTTTTATTATCGGAAAAAACGTTTATCTGCGTGAAAAATTCGAAAGAAGAGGCGATACTTCCAAACAGGTATCGTTGTGATCTACGTTAGCTGTCAGAGAGAGACAGTGTGTGTGTGAGAGAGAGGGGGAGGGAGAGAGAGAGAGAGAGAGAGAGAGAGAGAGAGAGAGAGAGAGAGATAGAGAGAGAGAGAGAGAGAGATATTCACAAATACTATTAAAAAATAAAAAAATAGTGCTTTTACACACTTATTATACATATTTCGTCATCCGTTTACATGTTCAGTACTTAGGGGTAAATTAACTGTTAATAACACATACAATACTTGTGCGACAGTAGGGCATATCGCACAAAAACTAATAACAATACTAAATTAATTCAGCAAAACATGTTTTATTTTTAATGTTTATTATTTATTTATTACATAATTTACAATTTTGCTCAGAAGTACAAGTAAAATAATACATGATCTGGTTACTGAGACCGCCTACTTATGTACATTGCTTATTTTTTTTAACTGATAGTTTAATAAGTGATGAATTTAACAGTTGGAAAACCATAACAAAAATCTACATAATTAAAAATAAAAAGAGTAAACAAAATTAATTAAGTAGTTTAATTAGTTTATTGTTATTCCAACAATATATGTTCAGTGCGTGTTCTTCGAGTGTGTGTTCAGTGGACATGTGCTTCGAGGGTATGTATACTGTAATTGCCTATTTCACTTATTAATGGTTTTTCGAATATGGATGCTGGATTGTGGGTAATTTTAGGTTTGTTAAGATGGTGGTTAACTCTTAGGTATATGGAGTGTTGTAGATAATAATGCACATAAAGTTTCGTACGACTTTGACATTATTTGTTTCTGGGTGTCAATTCTGATTTTCTGTGGAACGCATGGTGACATTTACTTACCTCTACATTGACTGAGGTTTTAGGTTTTGTTGCATTTATTGTTTACCAATATACCTTTAGCTCTGTTGTGACAATACCACAGCCATTTTGTAGTAATCGCCAATTTCTTGGGTAAACGGCTTCTCAGATGATACTTGGTATTAAATGTATGTGTTTGTTTGAGAAAAGATCTATTGTTGCACTGAAGGGAGTTGTAGGCCTTTAAGCATGGTTGATATACTTTAAGTATCTTGGATAGTTGTCCAGGACTCTTTCACAAGTGTTCTGGCAAACTATCTTAAATTTCAAAGGTATGTTAAACGATCCTCCTGCTGTTCTTCTGGTGGTTGCGAAATAACCTTTTGGCGGAAAGTGAGCAAAAAATGAACCTAACTTTCTCAAGCTAAGCTAAGCTCAGAAGCCGTTTCATAAACTCTATAAAAGCTCATATTATCTGCAAGGTCCAACACATTAATCGTATAAATAAATTAACATATTAACATTTTAGGGTCAAACAAATTACCTCTTTTAGCTCGTCCAGTATTAAGATGTTTGTTTATATTGATATAAAATAAAATAGATTACAATTGACAAGGATAATTAAAATTTTGTTAGATATTTTAAAGATAAATAAAATTAATTTTATTAGCACATTCAATAATATAATTTTTTCCCCAAAACATAGTTTATAAAATTTTTTGATAGTCAGTATCATTTTCAAGACCCCAATCGAAAAAAATTATAGATAAAGTAAAATAGGATCGTACCCGTTTGAAGTAAACAAATCGTTTCTGACTTTAATGACTTAATAAAAATTAATCATTTGAGCCGTCGGAATTGGATCGGTCAGAAGCGAAGTCTGGGACTAGCTCATCTAGTTTCATTTAAAACTACAATCTTCATTTCCAATCAGTCATCAAAATAATTGTTAGGATGCTACAATCCAGGAATTATTATTTTAATTTTTTTTTTTCCCCACTTGTCAAAACAAAAACTTTATGCCAGCTGTTTTCATCGGGCCGTGTGTGTAATTGCCGAATCTATTTTAAAAAACAACATCTTAATGGTATGGTAGGGATTGATCACCATTACTTATTGCCCATTAAGGCAGATTGTGATTTCACAATAAAGCTTTTGAATAATAAAAACTTCAATGCAGGTGTGTTGTGAGTGGTCGACAACAGAACCAATGTATAGAACACTCCTACAAGTCAGCCCTAGAGCGTGAAGTTAAGAATCTAAAATATTTTGCCTTTTGAATGTTGTCAAAAAGTTTGTCGAAAAATATCTTGTTTGCACTGTTAGTGAGGCAACAGATGTACTTCAGACTTAGTATTTAGAATGTTTTGGTGAGTCCGAAGGTGGACGCTATACTTTCGGGCAGGTAACTATAAATCTTCTTTCGTCAATCTTTTCGATTGGTATTATGAAAGTTACCGGGTAATACTGTTTGCCCGTTAGTTAGAAATCATAAAGTTATTATCATAATAACGGGAGCATGCAAGCAAAAATAATAACGGATCTCTTTAATAACCAGCAAAGATGTGTTCTTTAAGAACTAAACTTATGGCCGCTAACCCTTAGGAACTGCGTATCATAAATCACTAGAGCAGGTTTTATGTGTGATTGTATTTGGCTTCCCCCCCCCAAATAAAAAAAAAAAAACAGAAACCCTCGTGTTTTCACCTCTGTCTGTTTCTGTGTTTTATTATTTCGGCTATAAAAAGTATACAATCGAGCTTAAATTTTATAGGTATACTCAACATCGCTCTGTTTAACATTTTTGGTTGAGATATACTGGAATATCGTATAAAATAAAAAAATAAAAAATAAAATGAATAATTTGGTCAAGTAACTAACACGATTTCCCTTTTAACTCCAAGAATCCTCAACTCACATCTCTAAGACTATCTAAATTTCAAGTCCTGTTTTACTACATCGTTAAGCATATACTTTAGATTACTCCCTCTTTGGGTAATCTAAATCAAAAATTTACGTACAAAAAAAAATTAAAATAAAAGGTACTCCAAGAAATCGCGTATTTAACGCCGTTTTGGTTTGGGTTGGTCAATATTGTAGATGTTCAAGTACTTATTATGTGTCTAAAACACGATTTTGAAGGCCCTGGGTGGTTCAAAAAATAAAATGAAGTATCCATATTGATTCTCCACTTCGTATTTACAAAACTTAGTTCATTATTAATATAAAAACAATTTATTCGGTAAAATCAATAAAAACCTAAAAAAATGACGAGGCGAACGATCGGTTACTAATAAATGTTTCGACTTTCTTAATTATGCCATCTCCACCATCTAATTAAAATTTATAGGTGGGAAGTGATAAAGTTTAAGGTTAAATTATGCATGTGTATGTCAAATGTTCGAAGAAGTTAGAGCTTGAAGTTTTTTTAAAATGTAATTGGCATCCACACTCCTCCTCCCACTCACCTTACGTAATAGCTGTGTATAGAGTTCATCGACGAGGTATAATTAGAAAACATTAAGGCATGATCATTTGTCAATATTACAGATGTCTCGGCCATTTATCAATCATTTAACTAACGTCTCTCATTCCAAAGGACAACGACATGCTATGGATTAACTTACATCGCTGTCTGAAAACGTTAATAAAATATAATAATAACAATCAACAGTATTTATTTATATTCTGTAGATGGTATGATATGAAACTAGTTGAAAGGTTCAGAGATAAACAGCGTGTTTTTATCCCGCCAAGCCAAAACAAATCATCGAGCCGGGATAAACACTGTTTGTCCTGATGAATAAATGTACTGAGCGTAATAACTATAGCGAAATCATGCTGCTAAACTCTACCTGTGTCTTGTACGACAATCATGCATAACCTAACAGTGATAGAGGTCTTTCATGGCACTATAGATAATAAAAACCTAGATCGGGTTTTTGTCCCGCGGACGGACGACAGGGTAACAGTGGACCGCTAGGACGTGTGTTCCCGATGAATGGAGTCAGGCCGACCTTTCAGACGTTCTGTCATCTTCGTCAGGAAAGAAGATTGCCTATCGATTCGCCGAAACCCTACCGCCGTTTTTATGTAGAAAAATATTTAGTAAACACTAGCGTGGGCCTACGGCTGAATTAGGAGGTATTACGCTTATCGTACTGACTCTTATACATAACCGATCCTTATTATTTTTAACAAGAGCATTAATGCCAATCTCGAAAGGTGAGGCTATACTTTCAAACCGACGGTGGGAAATCGTTTTACATTTTAGAGGTTTCTCAAAATCCTAGATTAAGCTTGGTTATGACAAACGTAAATAATACTTTTGATTTCTCAAGTTAGAGCTCTGATGTTATTTAAGCTTTGTTGTTTTTTCAGTAGGGTTGAAAATTCGATAATATACGCAAAAATGTACCGTCTTAAATAGATAATATCTTTCGCAGGTTTGCTGTTATACTTTTTTTTATTATTGTTCTACCAATATTTTTTCTGTATTAAATTAAATCTCATTGGATTCTATTTCTTGTATTATATTATTGTGGCTTCTAAAGTTATAATTTTGTATATCTTGTTCTAAGTTGTAGTTCAGCCTGAATAGGCAACAAGTTGACTGTAAAGAGGCTTGAAGCTTGCTACCTAGAATATAAAAAAGTTATTATTTGAAGCTATTAATTTAAGTACTCATCAACAGCAAGCAGTTTTTCATAAATATTAATGAACTTAAGTAACTCTCGATATTATTACTTAACTTTTTATGTTCTTTAATCTGTTTTTTTTGTACACTTATCCTTGGATCAACTATTAGATAATTTTTAACACAACCAATATAAACAACTTAATTAAACTGGAGCCGGCTAGAGAGCGTGCAGTAAAAATAACGATCAAAACTGTGTTTTAGTATACCGTTGATTTAAATAAAAATGATATAGTAGAACCAGTCCCTACAATATAGATTAGATAGTCTTTCTGTCTTCTGTCTGCCTGTGTACAGTTCTATAAGGCATATACTCTATACGGACACTCTAAGATAGCGCTCGTAAAAAATAATAGATCACCCTAATATTTTGAAGGTATGCAATAACAGCTCGAAACCTTTTCGTTAATGCAATAACGGGAAGTATACAAAGTGGATTTTCAGCGCCTGAGATCAAAACTACTGAGTGGTCTTTTCAAGTTCATTTAATAAGTATTTAAGAAATTTACACAAAATATCTCAAGCTATCTTAACTTTTTACGTCCTTTAAAAATTATATATGCCTAATAATGTATAATTAAGTTTGTAATACATATCACTGCTCAAAGAGCTTGTGTTACGTACATTAATAACGACGGTTGATTTGATTACTTACGATGATATTGATACCGTCTTTTGTATCGATATACGAATAATTTCTTTAATAAGTTATGTTTATTTTTTATCAAAAAAGTACCTGTTTGTGCGAAGGTGATGCGCTGTTGACAGCTGACAACTCGGCGGTGTCCTGCTAACCTCCGGCTGATAGGGGTCGGTGGGCCATGGGTCTCAGTATCTGGTCAGGATCCAGCCACGATATCTGTCTCGCTTCGACCGAGATACCTGAGCAGCTGAAGCCTCTGGACAGCACTGGCGAACGGCACCGCAGCCGGCCGAGGGGTGACTGCCGCCGCGCAGGCGCACTACTCCTACCCCCAGATCGATGAGCGACCACCCCATCACCTACCAACCGTTCCGTAGCACGTCCCATTGCCCTAACAGCCGCCCTTACACCTTTAACAAAATTAATTGGTTGATCCATGGATTAATAGACTCATAAATTGGTTTAAATTTTTTTTTATTCAACGTACGTTTTCACACTGTGGATCCACGGTTACATCAATGAGTAAAAGAATCTTTTGGCAGATCGGCTTAAGATGATAAAAGATAGTTGTTAGGTTTTCATCGAATTTATTAATGGGCGATGTACTATATCGTACAATTTGGGGGTTTTGTCGCGATAACAATTTTATCGACAGTTTTAATGGTTTTTTAAATGTTTAGTCCACAAAAGCTCAAACTCAAAATTTATATCAAAAGGAAAATTTATATCAAATTAGATACCTTATTTTAATTGTAAATAATTTATTAATGGGGCCTACTATGTTTTATGGAGATGGTTATAATTTTCATACTTTTTAAAAAATGGAGAGATAAACATACAAAAGTATGAAAACTTAAGGAATGAGTAGGAGAGTTTGTTTAGAGATTGGCTTAGGTTTATAAACATGTTATGTAGGATTTACATCGAATTTATTAATGGGGGAAGTCATATGAGACATTTTTGTTGTGGTATAGGTTTCATTATTATTTATAGTCATTAATAAATAATATACTCGCAGACGATAGGGACTTGAACTAGGTGTCCCCAATATCTAGTAGGATGCCCTAGCCAAAGAGGGGTCGTATTGGGACTATCATAACTTGTTCAGGTTAGCTAAGTTGAGAGATTTTTATTGTGATTTTATCCCACTATTATTAGTAATTAAGAGCCCAATAGAAAATTACCTACATTATCTAGATTCTATACTGGGACCTCCCCAATAACTTAATCGGGGAATCTACCAACTGAGCTACGCTGCCTCGAGTGATGACATTCCCAATATGGATACTCTTAGGCAAAACTCTCGTGAAGTGTACGACTGTACGAAGGCTACGTGTACAACCGAATACAAAACAAAACGAGATAGAAATAAATGGAATGTGAGTAGCCAATGCAATGATATTAACACAGCATGTTATTAATTCAAACCTATTAATCGTTACATATTAATATGACTTCATAAACTAATTACATAGCACTTATATTTAAATCATTTTGTTTTATATTTAATTTTTTTTACGTACATTTTTTCGTTGGTTATTCATACATAGTGAGTCCATCAATAAATTTGATGATAGCCTGACCCAAAAAAGAATTCTTATCTGTTTCATAAACCCAAGCCGATCTCCGAATAAACAGAAAAGTATATTCCAAATGAACCTGTAAGGCATATGTTCTTCTGGAAATTACAAAGAGCAATGCGTTTTCACTTCACCAAGCTATTTAAAACCGTTCTCATGCGTCGTAAAAATCGGACCCAACTTTCACGTATATAAATCCCCAGACCCACTAAAACACAATGTCATTTCATAGACAGGTTATAATAGTTGATGGGGACATTTCGAAATTGAAGTCAAGCGAGATGAATGACACAATTAAATGTGACGTAAAAGTTGCGAAAACGATTCAATGATAAATAGTATAAGCAAAACATCGACATTGTTTAGCACAACAGACGTTATTCACGCGTCTGCCTGTATATAATTAGCCTATGTAGACAACTCGAAAGAAAGCCAAATGAGGCAAGAGAATTTTGGGGCAGGTCTGTGGTCTTCATATAAACAGGTTATTGCATAATAATTGCCAAGGATTTGAGCCTAACGAGTCTGTTACAGTATAAATAAAACAACAAAAAACTCAATATCTCAAGTTCTCTGAGTTAACATGGGATTGATAGGATAATATAGCTAAGAGAAATGTAATGTCTTTCTATAAATTATCAGTCTGAAGAGTACTTGAACCCAGGAAATTCCGGTCCTAGCAACATTTTTCTCCAACTCCAATACACATTTATAATTATTAATGAAATACTGAATAGTGCTCAGTACACACTATTACCATTGTCACGTCGTTAATGTTTGGTATTTTTCAGGATTTCGAAATTGGTCCAGAAATATGTCGAGTTTTCGTCATTGCATTTTTATAAGATGCAGAACAGGTAGGGTTAGACGACACATCGTTCGACCCTGGTTTGTCTTTATTTCACCTATGAAATCAACAAAAAAAAATTGTTTCTTAAAGTTGATTTTCAGCGATTTACACGCTTTAAAATATTTATCAGTAATGTGTATTTAAGAAATTCATATGATCCTTTTTATAAAAAACATTATAGTTTAATTATTTCTTATATAAATTTCATGAATAC
The DNA here is from genome assembly GCA_930367205.1 of Acanthosoma haemorrhoidale. NCBI lineage: Eukaryota > Metazoa > Arthropoda > Insecta > Hemiptera > Acanthosomatidae > Acanthosoma > Acanthosoma haemorrhoidale. The sequence continues at coordinate 64,993,536 of OV884009.1, forward strand.
GAGCTAGTTGGTAATTGATATAAATTACTAATTAATTGATCAAAAATCAAACAAAACACACTTCTCTAACTATAATTGGACCAGTATTGCAATAATTTAAAATTTCCACATCAAAATTCAAGTCAAGTGTGATCCATCACACAATTAAAGGTGCCGCGACTCTTGCGAAAACAATTTTATTTATAGATTTTATGACTGTTACTAATAATGGTTTAATGAATCCGTTGCCAAAAATACATATTACTAATCACAAATCAAATTTTCATTGTGATAAAATTACAATCCGCCTTATTTGGCCATAAGTAATTGTGTTCAATGTTCTCATTCATACCATACTTATAATTTTTATTCACTCTCTCAGTATTTACAAACAGCCCAGAGATCTCCCAAATCCACCTGGTTGTCACCTCCCTCTCAAGCGAAAGAGGAAGCGGAGTCTTGGGAAGTCCGTCATGCTCCTCCATCAGTCGCGTCACCGGATACGAGTCTGTGGAGGCTGACCAAGAGCGCGAGAACCACAGACGCTCAGGAATGATAGGAGAAACTGGCCATTGCCAGGACTCCCATTATTAATCGGTAGAGATCTTTAATTTGGTACTCTACTTACTATAATAGGAAATTTTTTTTAAATACGCGTAATTGATCAATAATTGACTCTTTATTAGTTTTCACAAAGTTCCTTTTATTTTTAATATTTCTAATGCATCAAGTGGATGATGGAAAACATCATAACTATAAGAAATTGGGGTAGCCAATAACATGCAAATGCACTGTTATTTTCAGTTTTAATGACTCCGCGTAATTAAAGTTCAAGTAAGCCTCAATATATATTACATGTAATTTGATAGCGTACTCAATTTCTTAGATTGATTAGTTTTACTTTTTAATAAACCTTCGACATTTTTCATGGAGCAGGTTTTATTCAAGCATGCAAAATATCGTTCCCATAAAACTAATAATGGCGAGTTGTAAACATAAATATGTTAATTACAGTTGAGATGACTTTTTGTAATTGAATTATGAAGAAACATTACAAGTATTTCAAACAGGTTGATAAGTCCTGCTTATTCTACTGTTGGAGACTTACTTTCAGTTAAGAAGATTAGTTGACAATATTAGTTTGATGGTATACTTAAGGGTATGGGCGTCGAAAGAATTCCCAACGTTATTAATTGTAATTATAGAACGTCTTGGCTAGCTAGCTCGATAGCACCCCTAACCTAGCGGTTAACCCTCCTAACCAATAACTACGAAGAACCAGGATTAATTCCCGGCTTTCACATAAGGGTTGTTTCTTTAGGGGAAGGGCCGAGGCACACTCAGCCAACAACAAGCACTTAGTGACAAATACTAGCTATAGCAACATCCTCTGTCGGTCTTACCTCTTCATAAGTTGTTCAATTTCGTTTAAAATTTTAATTAAATTCAATTCTATGTATAATGTTAAGTGTCTACTCAACCAAAGGACGTTATCAGTATGATTCTAGAGGAGTTATACTCGAATGAAACTCAAAAATCTAGTGGAGCAGTCGTTCGTGACACGGATCCCTGATATTGCTGAAATGGCTCCGCCACGAACACAAATGTGGAAACGCGTCACAGCCGAAAAAAAAAAAGGACGTCTTATGGCAAAGGCTCGACATACTTTCAAGGCTAATAAAAAAAATAGTTACAACTCGTCAAACCATTTTATCTAGAATCAACTGTCGCTATTCTTGCTGTAAAAACGGTTTTATCTCGTTGATGTAAACCCACGTATGTGCTATCTGGTGGGAACAAATGGACTAACAAAAAAATTTCAGCTCATGGTATTAAAAACAAAAAATTTTTTTATATAAATAAGGTAAACACAGCGAGTGGGTAATCCGGTAGTGTCTAGACATGATCGTGTCAAAACAATGGCCCTATATTTTTTTTGGCAGGGGCCGGTAACTCCGAAATCTTGCGTAATAAGGTGAACGTTTTAAGAGGCAACAAGATGTGTAGTTAACAAAAAAATGTATACATTTTAAGTTATCTAATTCAAACAGTCATTTTCGACCCTTTTGACAGGTTTTAAACATAACAATTTTGAAATATTTTATAAAGTTGTTTCGTGTACATAATACTGCTCATATAATATTTAGCTCATTGTTGAAGTTAAAAAGAGCAACTGTTCCACTAGCAGGAATCGATGAATTGGGAATTATTTTAGATTTATTTCAGCCCTTATCAAGGGCATCTATCCAGGGCCCGTATTATAAATAAAAAAATCACTGTTGTGCTATGGGGTTCGAACCCAGAAACCTCATAACAGGAAGGGGTTATATACGCTCCCCACTACCCTATTTGGCCCTCTATATTTATCAATATATAGTCCAAACACATGAGGCAGAATACAATCGGTTAATATCAGTTGACAATTGTAATTTATGATTCAATTAACTAATACAGTTAAGAGAGAGTAATAGATAATATGTATGTCATTAAACCAGATACTTCAACTGTATAAAGATGGCATAAGAGCATACGAGGGTGGTCTGAAAAGTTTCCGACCTAACAAAGCTTTTATTTATTTTATTATCATCTTCATGTTGAGGTCGGAAACTTTTCAGACCACCTGTGTAAGAGTCATACATTTTTATAGTTGCTGTTTGGCTAGAGATAACTCGAAAATATGTGAGAAATGGTAATTTAGCAATTAAATACTATCAATATAAAATCAAACTAATAATATTGAATCAAATCTTAACTTACCAGAGCAGATGTTACAGAAATATGTTTACCAATAATAAAATTAAATGAAGCAATTTATTTGAAATTTGCAGCTGTAGTGATCAATTCCTTATCATACCAAACTAAAATTACACACTAAAGCAGGGATGTGTAATAGTTGTTTACTTTTATTTTGAATAAATTTCATTTGAACTTAAAATTTTATTTGTGAAGGTAAAAGTTTTATTTCCAATTTGCTTAAACGTATTGATTTTTTTTCTAAACGCTTATTTCAAAATTTTCCAAGAAAATGTTTTAATGAAAAAAATAAAGAGTGTATTTGCTTGAGTGATAGAAATATTGAGAAAAAATATACAAAATTAAAATTATAATTTGGGTGGTTTGAACCTTAAATATACAGATATAATGTCATGGAAATAAACTTAACATTATATAGTATAATTTATTTTAGTATTAATATTTCTTATCAAATATTAGATTCCAAGTTGTGCCTGTAATCGCTCAATTTAGTTTTATTAAGTTTGGAACAATATATGTAGAGCTTTGAAAGGATATGCCTTACAGAACAAATTTTCATTTAACATGTTGTGTCTTTTATAACAAAAGTTTTAATCAAAACTGTTAAATATTATAATGTTTGCCTCCCTTTATTAAATAAGTTATTCATAATAAAATACATCAGTTTCTTGGAGAAATATAATTTCTGTGACCAAAAATACAAACAGTACCTATTATCCATTTAATCCATTGATTCTGTTTATTATAAAATTATTATTATATTATTGTAAAATTATAATATCATTTATTTTTATGAAAGAAATGCATGCATAGATGTAGATATTATTCAATTTATATAAGTATGTACACAGTTCAGTTTGGATAGAAAATATTCAATACTGATTCTGTGTCTGCAGTGCAACGCCATCTGTTTGTGAGTGCAGTAAGTTGCTGCACTGTGAGAAGGCAGTGTTGGACTAAAGGTGATGACTAAAAAGATGATTGAAATGCGGTGACTAACGTGGTCAATGAACTGATTTATCCACGACTAAATGGTAAGCACCAGTTGATTCAAGGATCAGTTATTTTTAACACTGTTTTATTTTTTAATATTTGCCAATTAACCAATTTGTTTTCATAAACTTGTATTTTTTAAATTATATATACTACATATATATATATTAGGACATGATGGGAAGGGGGAGGAAGGGGTTATATACGCTCACCACTACCCTATTTGACCGTCTATATTTATCAATACATTGTCAAAACACATGAGGCGGAATACAATCGGTTAATTAACTAATACAAGTAAGAGAGAGAAATAGATAATATATGTATCATTAAGATACTTCACCTGTATAAAGATGACTGAACATAAGAGTCATACATAAAGTTATATTTAAGTATAACTTAAATAATGTCGTGGAAAGTGAAGACACGATTTAAAGAGATACGTGATTTCAGGTTTTACCAAATTCTTGTAGTTAATAATTTTTTCTGGATAAATTATTTTTATTATCATTCTGCACCGCTCGAAAAAAATCTAATGCTTTATAAAAGTTGTTTTTCGTTCAAGTTTTTTGCTTTTTTGTTTATAAAAATACTAGCTTTTAACTGTAATTTTTACGAAGACGGCAATTAAAAAAAAAAAAAGTTCCGGGTTGTTATTTCTTCTTCTTTGAACTTTCTCCTCTTTTTCGTTAGGTATTAGGTGGGAGAGTTATATCCGCCGTGATCCACACGGGACCAGTACGTATTTTCGTAGGTACGATGTTCGAACAAGTTGTAGGTACTAGCGTCTCCTAAAACTGGACATCGCTCTCAACTTATAACAATCGTATTGAAGAAAAACAAGGAACAGTAGTTATTGGGTGCGAAAACTTGTGGGCTTGTTCACATACACCTTTGACTTCAAATAACCCCATAAAAAGAAATCTAAAGGTGTTAAATCACACGATCTAGGGGGCCAATTCTGATCACCAAAAGTACACGACCTGGAAATGCCTCACGCAGTATTTGAATTGTTTCATGGGCTGTATGGCATGTGGCACCATCTTGTTGAAACCACATATTGGCCACATCAATATCATCCAATTTCGGCACAAAGAACAGTTTACGACGCCGATTGATGTTCCTGGATTTTCAACAACACTCTCACGCACTGCTTCGATATTTCAACGGCTTGTTTTTGGACGACCAATGTGTTTAGTGTCTCCAACTGATCTCCTCTCTGAGTCTCCCTAAATTTTTCAATTAATCTCTTCACAGTTGATGAAGTCAAAACACTATTCCAACCATATTTTGTATGAAATTTTCGAACTGCGGCCGCCAAACTTTCATTATTTTTGAGGTAATATTCAACAATAAAGACACGTTTTTCTATCGTGTAACGCTCCATTTTTACTAACCCTGAACTGTCAGCTGTCAAATTTTTTTTTTTTTTAGGGTTGCCAGACTTTACTGCACAAATGGCGGCAAATTCAAATCTTGCGTTAATTCTGGGACACCCTTTACATATAATAGTGTTGGTGATTTGAGTACGATAACATGGTGAATATTGGTTTAAAAAAGTATGTATTACCTTTATTTACGTAATTTCAGTTGTAGGTACCGAATTTATTTTTAATTTTTAGATGTGTAATGCGAGTGATTTGTTACGTTATTATTTATTATAATTATATTCTACTGTTTTTCCCTTTTTATTGACAGTGTTATTATTGTGCATTGCAGTGATTCGATTGGATTTTTTGTAGCTTTCCCACTTCTTCTGGCAGAATTTCAGCCAAAATTAGCAAAGAAGATCCACTTTTATTTTAATTAGTGAGCAACAAAAATTCTCGATAAAATAACTTGTTCTTACATGTTTTAGCTACTTAAAATAAGTAGAAGGTAGGTGCGAGATGTTTATGTGTAGAAATGTAAATGCTATTATAATGAAGCGTTTCTAGGAGTTACAAGACGTCCTTATCATATTCGAAATTAATTTTATTGTCAAATAAAAAAAAAACAATCCAGGTTTAAGCATAAAAGTCTTTATTTTCTCTATTTTTCGTTGATATTTGCCAATTTTGACTTAATAATAATAATTTAAGTTCTTCTGACGACATTTACATGTTCTGTGTCCATGTCCTCGTAAACCCACCTTTCGCCCCAGTGAGCGGTGGTGCGTTTCGACGTCAGCGTTTTTATCCCTAATCGGTGAAAAGGAAAAACACGTGCGCCGTAAATTTGGAATTGCGATGACCACATAAAGATACGTCCCCTGGTTGTAAATATTATAACTGCTCAAGAAAGTACTTTTTAAAGGGCCGTTTGTTTCAAGAGAATTATCGTTATTATTGTCGGAAGTAGAACAATAAATATATGTACACGCTTGTGTTTTATGGTTATACAGTCTGTTTAAACAAAATAAATACATTTTTTATTTATGTTCAGTATTTGTTAATAACCACTCTTTTTCTCTGTGATTCACTTAAAAATGGTGGCAAAAGCTATTTATAGTTATGAATAAAAATTTATAGTATAAACCAGTTATTCCCTACGAACTGGTTTGATTTTCCAGGTTGTGATCATTTGGGAGGTGGTTGATGCACCGGTTACGGCGGGAGGGGGGAGGGTATTACTATGTCGAGGCGATATATATTATATAAATATAAAAGACTACAACTGCGTTAACATCAGGGATAGATGACTCCTGGTCAATCACACATTCTTCTTCCACCCGTTCATGTCCGTTGCTTGCTTGCATTGCATTAAGTTTTTCTTGATATGCCTTATTATAGTCTTCTTCCACGGTTGCTAATATTTGGAGCCAATCTGTATATGTTCCCGAATCGGAATTCTTTGCTTACAATAAGGTCTTTTTCATTTGGGTCTCAGTTCCGTTTGTTGGGGTGTTTTTTCTTATTTGTCTTCCTTGAACTTACTTGAGACAACTAGATCGTCTGCATAAAAGTAAGTATTTTGTGAAACGGACCTTATTTCACTCCTCTGCTGACCTTAGTACCTCTCGAACCTCTTTTTTTCGTGACGATGTTGAATAATGCATGGGACAACTTGCTTGAGGCTGTTAGGGGAAACGGGGTATTACCCTGGGTCACAACCTGCCCTTGAGAAAATTCTATGCATTCATGTGTTATTCGGGCGAACTTATTGAAATTTTAAATTCCTTCATAATTATTTTCACAAAGCTTCTATATCAATGGAGCCCTTTGCTGATTCTAGCCCTGGAAGTCCTCGAATAGAGAATTTCTTCCCACTTCTTCTCAAATACCTGACGAAATATAATGTTTGTTTGAGTTGTGCTCTTCCCTTTCCTTCTTCTACCCTAATTTTTGAACCAAAAAGGACGTCCATAAATTTCCCAACCTTCTACATGATTCTTTCTGAAACAACAAGCCTTCTGATAACTACTTAAGGGTGGTTTGTCCCCCCCCCGCTCCCAGGCCAGTTGAGACAGGACATAGAAACAAGCTTCTCAAACGCCATGTTTCAAGTATACCAGCTTTAGTCATTGGAGATGATCTGTTTTTGTAGGGTAAGGGAATGCTTGGGTATTCGAGGAATTTTCTTGAAATTCTTGATAACTCCTGTTACTTTTCCAGCTTCACTGTATAAAAAGAAGTCTCATTAGTATTAATTGAATTGTGTGTCTAATCTATAACGTGGATGAACGACTTTCAATGTCCCTTCATTGTGAAAAAAAACACACTTTCTAATTATGTTATGAAGCCTTCTCGATTAGAAGAGCAACAGACAAGAATACACACGGATAAGTGCATGCAGATCCATTTCTTTTTTTTCGTTTTTCAAAGAGCTGAAGTTGAACTAAGAAAAGAAGAGTCGTACAGTAGGTGATATGTTAAATTAAAAAAAAAAATACTTAACAAGTACAATGGACTTTATCGCCTCTCATCAAGAGACGTTATTTATTGAAAAGCATGTCAAGCCACACAGCGTTGAAGAATATCTAATTTTACCTTATTTTAAATAGTTTAAAAAATATTCTTTATACTATAATAGGGCAGGAAGGAAATGAATTTCATAAAAGAGAGAGGGACGTTTTGTGCCTCTATTGACAAATTAGGTCTTATGAACCCTAATTTTTGAGCCAAAAGGACTTCCATTAATTTTCCAACCTTCTACATGATTCTTTCTGAAAAAAGAAGCCTTTTGATAACTACTTAAGGGTGGTTAGCCCACCCCCACCCCGGCCAGTTAAGACGGCATAGAAACAAGATTTCAAGAGCTCAAAAAACTCAATGTACCACAGTGAGTATTCAATCCCTTACCAGTCAGCACCACTGCAACAGTCCATCATCACCATCAAGATTGACTACAAGTTTTGAAAACCCCGATGGTGTGGTTCATAACCTACTTTTTATTTTGAGTACAGTCGAGAGAAAATTGCAGACATATCTGAGAATAACCCCTTTTACATAAGCGTATTTAGTATAAAAGGTTTCTTGAGCTATGATGATGAAAGTATTTAAGATTTAAAATTCTGACTTTTCCCCAAGGTTAATAATGTTTAATAAATTCCAATCCGGGTTTAAAAGGTTTTTTTCCTACAAATATATCAGCTTTTTTGCAACTTTTTTTCATTTGTTTAACATTCAAAAAGATACACCTTTATATTAATACTATGTAAAAGTCAGTTTAAAAAAAAAAAAAAGATTAAAACCTCCCCCAAATATCTTTATAAACAGCCAATTCAGGCATCCTCAGGACTACAATTCCCACAAAAATCACACATTTACAAACAAAACATTAAAAATAATAAGATTCACAACAAGTCAAAGAATCAAACGACACAGCTTTGAATGACTATATCTTACAACTATATTTATTCATTGTTTTATGGTGAATTGGTAACTTGTCTACAAAAGTATATTTAAAAAGTAAATCAATATTACATTAATAAGTAACTCTGTTAATATTTAAAACATTTAAAAACCTATAAAACAAGAGAGCCTCCTCTCTTCTCGCTTGGCAATAAGAAATGATTTAAGATAATTCATTTATGAATTAATGATGAATATTAACACCTTTGAACTTATTTATGGTAAATGGTTAACGAATAAAATTATTGTTGGTTTGTTTTGAATTTTTTTTACGAGTAAATCATCAGGTCATCAACGCCGTTGTTTTGAAACTCATTTTTTTTTTTATGGTTGTATTTATGTAAGGGAAAGTGCTAACTCGCCGAGTTACGAGGTACAAGGACGAGAGCAGATCCCAGGCCGGTCCAGGAGGCACCCCAGTCCCACGTATAAGGCGGTGGTTATACAAGCTGTTTTATAGGACATGAGGAATTGAGGATGATGGATAATGTGAATAAAATAATAACCTTAGATATATAAGTGCAATCCACCAATGTTTACATTTTCATGCATGTGGAAAAGTTAAAATCCTTCCAGTACCTCGGAGTTAATACGCTCTGACCATCGAGGCCATTTTGTATTTTATGATAATACGAAAAAATGGCGAGGTTAATGATCCTTCTATCACCTTGTACAGTTTAATTACAAGAAACGATGCTCACAGTTGAGTTGTTAAGTTGTCAAGAGTCGCAGTACACATTGGTAGACGCATTCTGGGGCAGCGTTAGCATGGGGGTTTAACTCTTTACTTTCTCTTCCACTTATTCCGATTAAGTAAGATGCGCAGGCTAGATAATTTGCACTATAATTAGCTCATCTCCCTTGCCGGCCATCCAACAAAAATTTTATCATACTCAAACATAATTTATTCAAATCGTTTCTAAGGCGATTCGAACACATGTACAAACTGTCAGTGACAAAGTGTTTCTCGATTTTATAAAAATCGAGAATGGCAATTTTTTCAATTTCCTATACTTTTGTTTACACTAACAGGGTAATGAATATAACAAATTAAAATAAAATTTTGTTAGCAGTAAACAATTTAATAGGGACAATAGAAACAGTTGCGTCATATGTTTGTTTTTAAGAGCTAATCCCCAATCCTTTATTACTTATACTGTTCCCCTAGTGAACACATAAATGACCATTATTTAATGAAAAAAACGTACTGTCACACACAAATCATTATTGTTATAGTGTTTAATAAAATGCAACCTCTTAATAATTCTATGCAGTCATAATGCTGTTTAGCACTTTCCCTTACATAAATACAACCATAACATATTTATAATAATTTCAATTGTGTTCTTAAGTCCCACTCTTGTACTAATTATTTTCTTAACGGAACAAGGCATTTGAACCCTGGATCTTTAGTATATTGTTTCATTCACGTTCCTTAACTCTTTACGTAGGTTTATCTAAAAAGATACTCGCTTATCTAAAAGTCCGTTTTAGGTGGCAAGCTTACACCAAATATAATTTTATACATTTAATAATATATTGTTCCTGGAGAGTTGTATGGTTAAATAATACACACTAAGCCATACATTTGTGTATAGTAAAATATTGTATTAATAGATAAGGCTCTCGAGCTCTTTGTCAGCCTCCCACTGGCTCGTAGCCGGTGACGCGGCTGTCGGAGAAGCGTGGGGGACTTCCCAAGACTCCGCTTCCTCTTTCGCATGCAAGGGAGGTGACATCAATGTGGATTTGGGAGGTCTCTGGGCTGTTTGTATTTACTGTATGAATGAGCGAGTGAATAAAAATTGTAAAAATGGTATGAATGAGAACATTTATCATAATTACTTTTTGCCTAATATGGCAGATTGTAATTTTATCACAATAAAGAATTTTCAATTAATAGATAAAGCTAAATGTTAATAAAAGATAAATTAAATGTGAATACATACAATTGTTTCACTGAAGTGTACATTAATACATTAACCTTTTACTACCCCAACGTTGTATAAATCTTCGACGTGGAATCGTTGACTGAAGACAAAAGATGTCCAAATTATTGACTGAGGATAAACCTGTTTGGTCTGCCGGTGCGACAGTTGAAACAAGGCGATTCCAAGCCAAGTCGGGACTAAGTCCCAGTCACTCCAGGCTTGCTAAATCAAGGACTCACTGGGAACTAGAGATTTCCCAACCTCGGAGCCTCTGTTCCTTTGTTTCGGAGTGCGTGCTGTAGAAAATTCCGCCTCCTGGTGTGCTGGTAGCGACGGCTGTACATTGATTTTAGTCAAATCAATTATTCTTCTCCTGTCCAGTTCAAAAGCCTGGGTAAAACCATTTCTTACAAAGTATAGGAATGCTCGGAGTGGTAGTGCTAGCCAGGTAAGATCATTAAAGAGTCGTATTTTATTCTATATATCTATTATATAATTATTTTTATTTATTACAATATCGCGAGTTGATTGGTTGAACACCTCATTATGTACATATATTTTATTTATATGTGTGATATATTTATATTTCTCCCAACACCAGACAAGTTTTTTCATCCCTTGTTCGAAGAAATTTGTTTTGAATCAATCAATTCGAGAAATGACAATTTTACCTCATTTTCGTTTGGGAATATATTTTTTTTTGCGTCAAATGCTCTGAAAAAATGATAGTCAGTCGGTAACAAGTCAGGTGAATATGGCGGATTTGGTAAAAATTCTATTCTCAGATCATGCAATTTTTTCTAAACTTAACCAAGAAATATGTGGTCGGGAATTATCATGAGCATAGGTCCTCTTCTGTTGACAAGGGCTGGCATTTTTTCTTTCAATTTTTCATAAAATTTGTCTATTTCTGAACATTAAAAGGGCCCTGTATTAGCCTCACTAGTTAAAAAAAAGAAATCTGACATTCCAACCCGGGGATGTCAACGGTATCAGTAGGTTGAAAACAAGGAGAAGAGGAATCAGGCAAAATGCAATTCAAAATTTGTACGAAAACTGAGGTGATTAGCAACGTATGAGGTACTTTAGGTAATATTAGAAAAAAAATTTTCCGAATTAAAAAAAACGTGTCTGGCCCCACGGTAAACTAATCATTTTTTCTATTTATTTTTATTTTAAAATTAAATAACCTTGTTAAATATTTAATTTCCTTATTTCCTGCCGTGAAAAAAGTTTTTTAAATTTGAATAATGATAGAAAAATGTCATGAAAGAAAGTATTTGTGGGCATATCAATTTTTCATTAACTGTAAGTAAATATATTAAATACATATAATTCACATAAGCCCCTGCTACAATACATATTATTAATCAGGAGGTCAATTTAAAGTTGGTTAAACAACTCAAATGATAGGAAAATTATAATAAATTCAATCATTAACGACCCTTAATTATTTTATTGGAAGTTGAGTCTACATTTATCATCCTTCTTTACGAGACTGGGGTAGTGAAAAATGAGTTTTTACAATCATAATATATTAATATATAATAAGATTAAGTATTATTAATGAAGGCGTCAAGGTCATTAATTTGATACCCACCTCAGAATTATAGATATTTTATAATACCAGCCAATTAATTAATCAATGACTTTATTTTGCAGCTTAGAGGATTGAAAATTTTTGTCATGTTTTAACAACCTCAAATTCCTCCCCGTAAACACTGGAGACGGGCAAGACAAGAAGACAATAAAAACAGGCGGGCAGGCACACCGGTGAAAACATATGTATTTATAAACATATATAAATAAAATATACCCCCCCCCCTCATAGCCCCTTTAAATTTACAGATAATTATATACAATTATAGAATCTCAAGGTGAATCTATTTACAAATCATTTTTGTATTTCCTGTAGCGTCGCTACATTATATACAGGTTTCGATATTTTATAAAAATTATATATTGCATAAACAAGTTTTGTTTTTTTTAATTGACAACATAACGAGCATAACGAGAACGCAAAATTTAAAAAACAACAATTAATTAACTTTATCGTAGTCAGTTTTGATCTCAACTTCTGATGTTTTCAGATTTTTTTTTTTTTTTTTTTTTTTTTTTTTTTTTTTTTTTTTTTTTTTTTTTTTTTTTTTTCTAAACCCCATGAAGTTATACAATGAAAATATTAAAAGAAACTTTACAAATTTCTCCTTATCCTGCTATGCACAGATGCATTTGAAGGAGTTCGTGTTACTCAACAATACAGATTGTGGTTAATAGGAAAATACTATGAAATACAAATCTAGGTGATGGGGCTCACCTTCGGTTTAAAAATGGGAGAAAAAAAAACTTACAAACTAAAAACTATACCTAGAACCTAAAACTAAAGCGTTCCAGCCACGACAGCGTCCTGCCATCGATGGGGGAACGGAGCGGGGGTTATAGTGTTAAACACCGGGTTTGTCAAATATTGTAATGAGTCGAAAAATTTGATATGTCTACGCTGGATGAATTCATCCACCGTAGGCAGCTCAAATATCTCATGCAGCTCACTGTTCCGTCGCTGCTCGAATGAAGTACCTCTGACCACTTTCATCAGTATACCGTTTTGGAATTGTTGGAGTTTCTTAGCTGTCGTATACGTCAGATAACGAAATAGCGGTGCACCATACAGCAGAGTAGGCCTGAGTATGCTCTTGTAAATCAGTAGCTTGAGACGCAGTGATAGATTGGGGGAAGTCAATAAGTGCGTAAGCCGGTAAGACTTCATGCGTGTATGCTTCAACTTCTTCGCAAAATGGTTACTAAAATGGAGGTGTCTGTCCATTTTAATTCCCAGATATACTAGGTCGTTGGCTGGTGAATTTTGCTTCGTTCCTACTATGTAACTAGTAGGGAGCGGGCTTTTTCCCTTTTGAAAAGAGAAAATTACACAGTCAGTCTTACCCGCGTTTACAGAGATATTGAGTCTCCCCAATCTCTCACTGATCTGGTTACAGGCTGCTTCAGCCTGTCTTAGAGCTACCTTGGCACTCATGCTGCTGCTGTACACCGCTATGTCATCTGCGAAAGCAGTAACTGTGGTATTTTTGTACCGAGCACCAACAATCTCAGACGTGTATACGTTGAATAGTACAGGGGATAAGACGGCGCCTTGGGGTACTCCACAGGTCAGTGGCACAGCTTCGGAGAAGCTATCACCCACCCGCACCCGCAGCGATCTGTTTTTCAGGAAGCTAGCCAGAATTGAATATAGTTGTTCCGGGCATTCCCGGTCGCAGAGCATTTCACAGTATCCCGTGAGACACCGAGTCGAATGCTTGGGTGCAATCAATGGAAATCATAGCCGTGGCTATGTTTCTATTCATGTTATGGCTAACTTCTGACTGCACCTTCAGAAGGGGGTGCTCTGCGCTCATACTGGATTGGAATCCAGTCTGCTCTGGCGGAATGATATCATTTTCCGAGCAGTAATCTTTGAGATAATTCAAAAGAATTTTCTCAAAGATTTTCCCCATCTGTGGTAGCAGACTGATCGGGCGGTAGTCGGCTGGGTGATCTCCACTTTTGGCTGGCTTTAGTAATGGAAACAAGATGGCTTGTTTCCATGTGTCAGGAAAGTACCGCAATCTTATACAAGAGTTGTATAAGTTTGCTAGTTGTACTATCCCTCTCCTCAGCATTTGTTTGAGCAGCACTGTTTGTATCCCGTCGTGCCCTGGTGCTCGGTTTCCCTGACACCGGCGAAGAATCGCCTTGAGCTGCTTCGGTGATACAAACATGTGGTTCTGTTCAGCATCTACCGGAGGAGGCATGTGGTAGTATCCCGTCCTAGCCGTAATATCCCTAGCGTAATGGTCGGCCAGTTTTGTTGCCTGTTGCTCAGCAGTCAGAACATTGTCGCCTTCGTGAAGACGGACAGTGGCTGTCTTGCCTTTTGTAGTCTTCAACAGCTTCCAAAACTTTCTGTGATCTCCGTGAGTGCTACGAAGTCTCTCATGCCACTGCGCTGTTTTCCAGAGTTTCATCAAGCCCCGGATTTGCGTTGTGAGAGAATTCACAACGACCTTGGCTTGCTGATCTCTCGTCCTGTACCATCTATTCTTCCAATTATTGCGCAAGGCTATAATTTTAAGAATGTGGTCTGGAGGTGGTCGCAGAGACGGTGGCATGGGAGTGTACTTCGGGATCGCAGTGTTTGCTGCGTCTATGATCACATCAGTTATGAAAGCTAGTTGAAAATCTACTTCTTCTTTCGTGCGGAGAATGGGTACCGTATGCAGGTTATGGTAAATCTGCGACCGATACAGATCCCAGTCGGCACGACGATAGTCGTATCTCGTGGGGCGAGGGGTCGCCACTCTACCATCCACTGCATACAGTACTGGCCTGTGGTCAGAGGTAATAAAGTCAAGGGCTGTGCAACTAGTGATACGGTGGGGTTGTTTTGTCAGTAGTAAGTCAATCGTCGATGTAGCCTGCGGGTTACCTCTTTGTCGAAAAGTAAAAGTCTGGGGGTGAACGACCGTGAATGGCGTTCTCAACAGGAGTCTCCCAGCCTTGTTCATTACGGTGTTGTACCACATGGTATGTTTTGCGTTGAGATCTCCCACCACCCAGTGGTTAGATCTCTGCGCGCATGCGTGTAGCAAGGCTGAGTACTGCTGTAGAGACGCGTACGGTCTTCTGTACAGGGCGGTAAGGTAAATGGGTCTCCCCAAATTTACCTTAACTGTCAAGTGGTGAAGCTTGGGATCAGTTGTAGTCAGTGGTGAAGCCACTGTCTTCCAATTGATGCCAAGGCGTATAGCAATTAAAACGCCTCCGTAACCGTTAACTCTTTCAATGGCAGTTGAATAACCTTTAATGTGAAACGATTGTGTAGATACCCTAGTGTCTGTCAAAAGTACAATATCTGGTCGGTAGAGAGCTAGCAGCACTTCTACCTCATCTATTTTGGCCAGGAGACCATCAACGTTAAAATTTAACACTTGGTAGTCTACCATTGTTGATGTTTACCAGATATCATAGCCATGAGCATTTGCCTACAGAAGTCTACTAGGGCAGTTACCCATTTCGGTGCGCATTCAAGGTCTTTACGCTGGTCGTTTGTAAGAAACTTTAGCCTAGGATCTAGGTACTCACAATTGTTATTTTCCGGAGTGTCCTGCGAAGTTCTGGGGGCAGTTCTCGACGTGGAGGGGGCAGCTCTCGACGTGGAGGGGGCTGCTCTCGTCGTCGAAGGATGAGCCGTTTCTTCATCTCTGGCTTGAAAGAGCTTGAAGAGCGGGTTCTGCCAGGCAGGTACAGATGGCGGTGGAGCAGGTCTCGTTAGTGGCACGTCTGGGCGGCTCCTCTTCTGCTGGGGCTGCACTCTGTCGGGGGCCGGTCTGACTCTGGCTAGAAGCTTCTTCCTTTCCTCACAGCCTCTGTACGAGGCGGGATGTGCCTCGCCGCAGTTGGAACACTTCAGCGGTGCCGTCTCGTTCCTGGGGCACTGCGCCACCTCGTGGGGTCCTGCACATCTCACACATTTAGTTTTTCTGCCGCAATGGTTTTTTGTGTGGCCGAATTCTTGGCATCGGTGACACTGCGGTAGCCCTCTCTCTTCTTTAAATGTCACTACACGAATGATTACGTGATTTATAGCACGTAGCTTTTTAATGGCATTTAGGGTGACGCTCGCGTTTGTTGTTACAATAATTGGTGCAATGTCCGTTTTTCTGCCTGTTGGGTCGCTTTTCCGAAGTCGTCTCACATCGACGACTCCTGGCACTGTTTCACTTATTATGTTTTTTATCTCTTCGATGTCTTCCTCGACATCTAAGCCAAGAATGAGATATTTTTTATTTCTTTGTTGACCTCTTGGTGCGAAACTATGGAATTCCTTACCCCCTGTCCTGAGTAAGGTTAATATTTTTTCTCTCTCTTCCTCTATATCGGGATAGATGGTTACTCCATCCTTTGTCTTTTTTAGGGCAAACTTATTAATATTTACTGCTTTGAGCATTTGAGTTATATTTATAGTTGTTATAGTTATAGTTATAGTTTATAGTTATAGTTAGTATGTTTTCAGAGAATCAATGAGACCAACTAATGAGAGTGGTGGTTACTAATGGAGAGGGTGGTGGCACGTTTGTCGGTCGACACGCAATAGCTCCTGAACATAAATCTTGGAAGTTTCGGGTCGAAATCCCGGCTTTATCACTGTTTTTTTTTTATCTTTAACAAATAGTTATTAAAATGTTACATAATACAGCAAACGATTATTAACAAATGCATTTAGTTGTAAGCCTACTTACTCCTACACAAATAATTTAAGCATTTACCTTGAAAGTTTTGGTACTAATTTAAAAAAAAAAACTGAAAACAAAATACCATTATTGAGAACGTATTTATTTTCGTAATCCACAATATCATTGGTCTAATTATAATTTAAAAATAGGATATTATTTATATGATTAATTTTATAACTTTGTAAATTAGTAATTTATTTTCCATTGAGAGATGGGTTGTCCTTCGAAGTAGTCTGTACAGCATGATAAATTAGTACTTACATTGGTGTTGCTTGTGCAGCGTTGACGTGCAACCATAAAATAAAATATTGCATACCTAGTAGGAGATATATTCATTATTAATGATATATTTATTTTGATCTCAAAGACATGGGTAAGTGTGAATATCGAATAAGTAGGTAGTAAAAATAATATTGTTATTACTTTAAATAATATCAAAACGAAGAACAAAAAATATCTTGCCGTCCATATTCGCAATTTTTTTTTTCAAGTCATTAAAATTGTCATTAACATCGTTTTCTCAACACTAACTCGACCTGTGATATTTTGCATATTAGTTTCATTAGATGCCCCGATGTCGTTTAAATCAAACCAGGCTCATAGTTTTAAGTCATAGGTTATTCATAAACTAATTAGTCGTGAAAAAAACCTTGTTTTTCTATCACGTTAAGATACCCTACTTTTATATCTCGACGTCCTGATCAATAATTTTTAATATGTGTTTGGCCTCAAGTGGGGTCTAATTTTTTTTTCTATTTTCAGATTATTTTTTTGTTGTAGTTTTTGTAATTCACATCGTAATAAAGAAGAAGTATTTTTTTTCTCCGGTGGAAGTTGCAAATACACAATATCATTGCACACATTCGAAACGGATTTGTATGAATAATGGTAGATAGGCTGGAAATAGTTTCATTGCAATTGCAAGAAGTTTTTTGTTATTTTTTGACCTTCATCAAGTGGTTCTTGGATGGGGTAGTAGAGAGCCCCCAATGTCGTAAAATTGTATTTGTTCTCGGGATATGTAATTAGTTGCTGTTTCACTTGGTTTGGCCACTGCTTTACTTGCCCAGCCTCAGTTAAAATTACTTTTAAGTACTGTATGTACTGTCCGCGGTTCATTCTAGAGATATGAAATTTTAAAAGAGGTCAATTTGATATTGGGAAGGCATGCCAATTATAGAAATATATATAAAACACTGTAGCGACCGCTAACTACATAAGATAAATCACCCTGTACTCTATTGTAAATTTATTGTAAACAAATGTAAATAACATGAACAAAATATTTTGTAGACAAATGTAAATAACATGAACAAAATATAAATCATTGTAAATGTGTTAAGCAACAAAACATGCGGGGTTCCAATTATGAATATGAACTGTATATGAGCTGGGACACCAGCTGAAGTCAGGTATGAGGCCAGATGAGGCCCCAGACCCTCGGCAAAACCCTGCCAGCCTCTGCCAGAGAACAAAGAAACCCCACATCATTGGCCACAACAATCTTAATGATGATTGGCTAAGGGCAAGGCTAACCGGGTATTTAAGCCGAGGGTCTAGCCCGTGTAAATCATTCTTTCCTGGCAACTACGTGGCTACCCCGCTTGAACTCTGAAAACCTGACTGCTTCTTTATGAAAAACCTCTGCATCTCTTCTCACCTAACCTCGCTATATTTTAGTCCGGCGTCGTCAGACCCCACGCCTTCCTAGTGGGAACCTCTGCCTTCGTCTCGCTAAAACTAGTACCTCCTTGGGAGAGACCTCTCCCTCGCGGATACGGTTGCCGTGGCCCTGCAAATTTTCCTCGCAGCACTCATGTGGCAATCCAGTCGGCCTCTCTCCGGTTCACACTCGCCTTTGGGATCCGGACGGTTCTCGCCTACCCTCAGATACCGAGTGTAAATTCGTGGTCATTCCAAGACCACATAAACTACCTATAAACCTACACTGTACCTGTTCTCCTGAACATAGTGCACTGTCGGGGCACATACCTATCAAAAAATGGAGTCAGATAGTAAAGCCGTCATGAAACGATTGTCCAGGTTATAAACTCAAACAACCCTCACTTGTCACCAGGGCTAGGGTAACCAGGCACCCCCCTCGTGACGACCTGACAACACTATTAAGTGTCATAAATTAATTACTCGGTAAAAAAATATTATTTTGTGTTCTGTATCAAATAAATTATATAAAGTTCTCAACGCCCTAATTAATAATACGTCACATGTATTGGTACTTTAAGTGATTTTAATTACAGTTAAATTGTTCATCTTCTAATGACTTGGCTACAACAGACAATTACGTGATGTAAACTAACAAACGCGTAAACATTTGTATTACAATGGCCTGCGGATAAATATCAGTGAGCTCTGCCTAAATTCTTATTCATAAGTAGGTGTGTGTAGTTGTACATGCTTTCCTATCCTCATGATATTTAGCTCACTTGCTCTCAAGAAAACAGACGCTCGTGTCGCCATACATAACGTTTCGACGAGATCGCACCTACAATACACATTAATATAAACTATTAACTGTTTTTGTTACATTATATTTTTTAAATCTCGTTCTAAAATTATTGTATCATTGTACGTCGACGGTGTGATGTCGTTTAAAAATTAAGTATGTGGAACCGAGCGCCTGTACAATTAAACACACTTTCAATGGCCAGAGCTCCATTGGTATTTATCTGCAGTTGTAATACAAATGCGCACGTGTACGAACGTTTACGACGCCCACATCATTGTCTATTGTAGTCAAGTCATTAGAAAAACATTTATTAACATTACGTTTTGCAATTATACTTCATTTAAAGTTTTCACCTCGCACCAATCATAAATAATATTTTGCTGTTAGTAAGACTAAATATCGATACAGCAACTAATTATATAACCTGAGAACAATGTCAAATTCTGTGACGTTTTTGGCATTAAGAAGACCATGTTTTAGTAGTAATTATATTCATTGTGAGCACAAACAACTACATGAAACAAGTTAGTCTGTTCTGTCCCCGGTTCATTCTAGAGATATGACCTTAAAAGAGGTCAATTTGATATTTTGGTACTTTAAGTGGACGATAGTTACAAAAAAGTTGACAGCAAAATGTAAATAATGTTATGAATTGAGATGTGTGAGAAACTGCCGATGAAAACCCTCAAAGGAGACATTTTCAGCAATAATCTCATTTTCTCCTCACCTCGTACGAAGGTTATTTCTCACAAAAAATGTCAGTGACAACGAACAAATTGTGCGGTTTTTAGGTGGACCACTTTTTTCCCCCCACTCAATCTTGTTTTGGGACGATCTTCTAGTCGATCAATGTTTGAATGACCCTTTATTTCATTTTTTTATTTGTTTGCAATACAAAGAAACGAGCTTATTTTCATGGTGACAAGCTGTATTATATATATCATATATCAAAAAAAGAAACCTTCATTTCGGTATAATATGTAATTTTAAACTTACCAAACCAACTTTATACTTAATGTTGCTCTTTGATCATTGGGCAGACGTGCTGTACAATAATTTTTAATGTTCTCAGTTAATGTCAACTGTTATAACTTCCTCTATGATATAAATTAGGTTTAAATGTATAATTTGATTTCTTACTTCTTTACAGTAATTTAGAGTCGGTTTTTAATTTTTAACGTACAAATATTTATTTAATAAATTAAGAAAACAAAAATTAACACTGACATTCTTTATTTTAATGAAAAGAAATATAAAAATACAATCCACCCTAATAACCTGTAACGTTAAGACGTTTTTACTCGACGTTAATATATACATTATTTATTTCACAAAAAAAAAAAAATTTGAAATCGATTTTTATTGTAAATTAATAAAATAAATGCGATGTTTCAAACTCATTCAGTCTATCACTATCCAATGGATGCCGTGTTGCTCAAATTAAGTAAAGATGACAAAGAAATTTGATTTTAAATTTTTATTATTTATTACTTAATTTGAACAACACGGGATGGATTATATGATGATGGACTGAATGAGTCCACAACGTCCATTTATTGTATGAATTTACCATAAAAATCGATTCAGAAGTTTTGATATTTAATATAAATAGTTCATAGTTGATGATATTGAAACAAACACTAATGAAGTATAGAGTTACAATTTATTTTTTAGGAGGGAGGGAGTGTAAGATTTTGTGACCTGTATGGTTCATCAAATAAGATAAAACTTATATTCCAAACTGCCGAGTAGTCAACTCACAATCATTTTAGAAAGTAACGTAGGCTTGCTCCCTGACCTTCCCTAAATAACCCTTTTTAATTTTCTACTTTTATAATAATTGGTAAAAGGGGAATTCGGGATCCGAACCCGGACTGTTATTACTGTTCAGGCACCTCTCCTCTAGGCTATCCTGGCCGAACACATGGCACTATCTATTTTCTTAGAGAGTTTTGCAGTTTATCTGAAATCAGAAAAATTGGACAATAATTTAGTAAAATGAGCCATTTTATACAGTTTTTTTCTATTTAGTCAATAATGTTTTATTTCTATTATAAAGTCTTTTATCAGCTTGGATTAATCATTGTGGAATAATTAATGCTGATTTATAGTTACGTGTTTGTATTCTGTAGAATTTATTCTATGATTTACGTAAAAATGTTTGAATAAAGTAAATGAAAAAACAAAAATGATGAGGCAACTAATCCTTGGATCTACTAGTATAGAATTTTTTTATATGATTTCCTTCACTATATTTTTTGTTACATAACAATAAATACACTTATAAATAATAAATGATTCTATATAGTTGCCATACACACCAGATTGCCTCTAAACTACAACTAGGTGCAACTAGTAATACGTACAATTATAATGTATAATAATTACTAATTAACAAGATTGAAAAACAGGAACAAAAATAACTTACATAAAATTAAAGGCTAGTCATCTTTTAGATAGAAACTCAACTAAAAAAATGACATAACGAGCTATGGTACATTACAATCACATATGTAGAAATGAGCTTATCTGTGGAATACAGACTTGTATAAACTATTTCAATTCGATTAAGAACTATATGATTTTTAAGAATGTTTTAATAATTATTAGCAAAAGAAACAGATTTCGACAGATTCGAGGTTCCAGGGAATTCACAATCCCTACCTCTCAGCTATTCCCGTAGGAACATTATCCTAGTTAATGTCTAATTTAATAGTTTTTTTTTAGGGCATGTCAATCACAAAGGCCATTGATTTATTTTTTCTTTTTTTTAAGGGGTAACTTGATAGATATATATTTTAAGAAAATTACAATCTGCCCTAGAAGGGCAATGGATAATTGTGATAATAGATCACATTCATACCATATTTACAAATTGATATTCGCTCTCTCATTCCTACTGTATTTACAATATAACCTCATATGATATAATCATATATACATAGCCCAGGGATATTCGCCCGCAGTATTGCCACCTTCCCATGTTGATGTTTAATAATATTCCCTAACTAGGCAGATTAACACTTGGACTACATAGTCTAGCCCCCTATACCGTACTCCACCCACCGCTGCAAAGTTTTGTAAGCTTGAGAGAGTATGGACTAAAGAGATTTGATATTGACCATATTAGTGTTCGTACAAGGATAGCTCATAGGTAGAGCGGGTGCTCTCAGTTCGGGTGAGCCCTGTCCTAATATTATATCTTTAGCTAGACAAATAGAAAATAATTTTATTTGCAAAATTATTTATAATGAGAATAACGGTGTTACGAAACAAAGGGTTTCTTTTTTTAAGTTTTAACTAAACTGTATCCTATGCAACAAAATCTTGTTGTTCTTAGCCTGATAAAATTTTATATGTAAATTGGGGAAAAAAAACAAAACTGCGCAATCTATATGAAAACTATACTATCACATGTACTCATATCAAACTGAATATATATATATATTTTTTTTTATTGATTAACAACAACTTTATTATGATAAAATTACAATCTGCCTGATTGGGCTATAAGTAATTGTGATAAATGATCTCATTCATACCAATTTACAATTTTCATTCACTCGCTCATTCATACTATATATACAAACAGCCCAGAGGCCCCCCAAGTCCACATGGTCACCTCCCTGGCGTGCGAAGGAGGAAGCGAAGTCTTGGGAAGTCCCCCACGCTCCTTCGTCAGCCGCGTCACTGGATAAGAGCCAGTGGAGACTGACTGAGAGTGCAAGAGCCACAGACGCTCAGGACATGTCCTGGATACCTTTATTAGGATGGATGGTACCTTTATTATTAATCCTTTCTCTTATGTATTTATAACTATTTTCTTTATTTTTCTACTTTTTTATATTTTTATATCTTTCATTTCCATATGTCCTTATAGAATTCTTATATTATAATAAATTTATTATATTATACATTATTATTATATTATTTTAAACTTATATAATTATGTATATATATATATAATAATATATATATTTATATATATATATATATATATATATGTATTTATAATATATGTTATCATTTATATATATTAATTATATATATATATATACATATATATATATATATATATATAACATATATATACACATGCTTTTCTTAAGTTTATATTTGCCGCCGCTGAGCATCTAACTATAGACACCAGATGTCAGGTCGGACAGCTGTGATAGACTGTTAACCACATGGAAGGATTTTATTTTAATTTAGTTTTCAAAAAGAACCTGAAATACCGATATAAGGACTTTTAATGTCGTTTCTGTTGTATTTTCAGAACCGCATTTCAGTCTCTATTTCCACCAAAGGTGAAACCTCATTATAAAACGACATATGTATATTTTTCTACGCATTTCTGTGCAATAGTAGTCCACGCTGTTTTCTGATCACTTTCATTTATTTTACATCTTATCCTATTGACTAAAGTTTGATTTAGCCTTTCGTTAAGTCCGTTTGAAAATGGTGCATCCACAGCAGTGAAAACCATTCTTATGTTCTCGTTCTTCTAAAATTGTTTAAACTCTTTGGAATTTAAGCCAGGGTATTGGTCTGTTAACACCACACCAACAGTGTTATCTTGTGTGACTTTTTTTATTAGTGTTATAAAATCGCTGGAGCTTTGTGTTTTTGATGTTGTAATATAAGCGTATCTTGTGAAATGATCAACTAGGAGATGTAAGTATTTGTTTGTTGATCGTGATCCTCCAAAGCCTCAAATGGTATCAATAGATATAATTTCAAAGGGGCGTGTTGATGGACCTAAGTTGGTCCGTTATAATTATTATAACTTTATATTTATTTATAAATATAAATTTCTCTTATAAAATTATAAAGTTATAATTAAGGAAGGATGGTAGGATGGAACATGATTGGAGAAACTGGCCATTGTCAGGCTCCCACTGTCACGTATTTATAGCAGGTCACGAGGCCACTTCCGTTTTAGTCTCCAAGGAGGCTTATAGGGATGAATGGTGCAGTGCAATGACTATGTTAGGGGATTAGGGTGGTTGGATAGGTTACTATGGAATTTTATGAACTTGGGAGGGATGAGTTCAAGATCGTTATGAAGGGTTTTGTTGCTGATGAAGTAAGGGGGATTTACTATTGTTCTCTGGACTTTTGATTGAAAGGATTGGATGCGCTTAATGTTCGACTTTTTTGCTCTCCCCCATAGCTCTATTCCGTATGTCCAGATTGGCTTAGGTATAACTTTGTAAATAAGTAGTTTATTTTCTATTGAGAGATGGGCTGTCCTTTAAAGTATTACAGTTGTCCAAAGCGTCTGTTTAGTTCTTGTCTTTTTATAAATGTATATAGAAAATATATTATAATAAAATTAAATATTAAAATTATATTTTAGAAATTTATATAGCCTCAGCTGAAATACTGCCGATAAGGTAATTTGTACTTCCTTGACAAGAATAGAACACACATTGACTCTTATAAGTGGTATGCTAGCACCCTCGTGTAAGGTACTAGTTCCGGAGTGCGAAGGAGAATCGGTCACTAATATTTTTGAGTTATTTAAAGTTTGGAATAGATCTTACGATAGCTTGACAGCAGGCAACACTGAAAAATGTAATAAACGGAAGAGCTGCAACAATTTCTTAGCGAATAATAAGAAAGGTTGCCGGCATAAGAGTGGAAAAAGTAATCTTACGGAGAGTTTCCCTTTGTCAACCAGGTATTTAACGTGGCTGTTGAACGTCAGCTTCCTGTCTTAATAAGTTACCGGGTCTCTGATAGAAGGAGACAAACAAATAAGCTTTAACTTCTATCGGTATATTAATCGGTGTATTATTACCAGTGCCTTATTAAATATAATGAACTTTGTTCTATGCCCCAAGAAGTAGGCATCATTGTATACAAGGCTAGCTCAACATTTGGGAAGTGGTTTATGATACAATGAGTAAAATAGGTCCTAGCAATGATCACTGTGATTCACCGTGTGTTCAGTGGAAACCCAGTTTTGTAAGTAGACTGAAAAATAACTATGGAGAATTTGTGTTAAAAATGGTGGAAGTTTTGGTTCGCAAATAAATTAGTACTAAATGCCATACCGTATTATCTTTGAACATCAGAAAAGAACGTCCCAGTGCGCTTTTGTTTTTTGAAATTTCTTTCTTTGGCTTATATTTACTATACATATTGGGATCAATACTATTAATTTATAATTTAACAAGGTTCTTACACCGAATGTCCGATTCACTAGCTAACTAATCCCTGGTGTGAATCGTACTTCTGTTTGAACTCTGAGTATTTTCTTTCATGACCAACAGGATATACGAATATTTTATAAGAATATAAGAAAGCTGCCGTTGAAAAGGTCATTCCGTAACACAACAGGAGGTAAAGATATCTTCATTTGCACCATCTATACATTCTCATCTCTCATGGAGAAATCTACACATTCTAAATGTTCGGTACATATACCTCCACCTCCCCCCACTTTCGCTTCCGACCTTTTTGGGGTTTAGTTGTTCCAGCTTAATCAGTGGCAGTATAGATGAATTGACCCCCTTCCTGGAAGGTGTTTGCCCGTCGCTCCAGAAGATAGGATTTCCTTGTAGGCCTGGAAGCGGGAGGAAAGTGTTCTTGAGTAGGATCCTCCTCCACGAAGATGAGGGTAGGGAGAGAGCTGGCCAGGGGAAGTGGGAGTTCGAGAAAGTAAGCCCTGGCAGTCAGTCGCTCTGCACTCTCGACATCCTCCGCAGCGCCATGGTACACGCTCATGTAAGCTCCACAACCATATCCAATACTTTTTTTTTATATCATTCTCTTTCTATATGTTGTCTGATGATCCAAGAAATCTTCTTTTTGTGAATCATAACAAGCGATTCACTACTTCAGTCAAGTTAAACCGGGCATTCTAGTAAAATCCAACTTGTCATTTCTCAAAAAGAGAAAAAAAATTCTCATAACTCATCAACCATAATTGAATACCTTTAACCTGAAATCAATTATGTTGAAGTTCATTTTTTCATCACTGATTTTTTTTAATTTTTATTATTCGAAGAGACACCTCCGAAATAAAAAGTGCTGGTCGGAATGTCTCTTCAGAAAGAAATTTGGGGTCACTTGCTTTAAAAACTTGCTGAAGAGTTTTATTAAGATCTATATTGTACAGGTACGCGGGATGTTTAACGGCACTGCTGTGCGATATTCACAAAGCTTACGCAGTTACTTGTAGTTAAGTCCAAGTTCTGGATCCGGTGGAAGGAACGTTCCAGGCGAGCCCGAAATTATTTTTAGATCGTTAAGTCCGATTCCGATCTTAGGGAGGCAATTAAGTTTCTCCTTTTCAAGTATGGGTAAGTTTCTAGGTCGTGAGGAGAGACTCGTGGTACGGCGAGGTAGGAGGCGGGGGTGACATGTCTTCTGCCTTCTCAGGCCGTTCCGCTCTAGACGGAACTCGCCACCTGTCGTTAGAGTTAAAAAAAAATATACGGTCTACTTAAATTTTGAGTTAAATCGTAACCTAACGCCCTAATATTTCATGGATAATCATTCTCGAGATTTTGATGGCATTTGGTTATAGTCCGTTGAATTTAAATGCCTCGTAAATAGTTTGAAACAAGGATCATTGTTAACAACTAGTTTTTAAACTGTTTCTAATGTAACTGAAATGGGACTTCAGACATTGAAAAAACTAGTGAATTTTTCATTTTGTACCGACTTTGCACATTTTAATTATCACATTTTGAGTATTTGTAGAAAATACGTTAAACATTTAAAATAGTTTGAATTATTATTACGATCTTTATCGAAGAAAGCGCAGACACGATGGTAACTGTGCTAAGCATGTAGAGTGTCTCTGAAAAAAAAAATGTACCACCTGATAAAATACTTAATTGCCTAAAGTTCAGTTTATAATTTTAAAATTTTTTAAGTACCTTGAAATTTGACTTTTAAATGAGAGTAAGTTCCCTTAAGTGCCTTTTTTTTAGGCCTAAAATTTTCATAATGTTCAATTATTTTCTAGGACTGTCCGTACTCAGGAAATGCCTATAAATTCATAAGTTGTAAAGGTTTGGATTTGCAAGGTTTGGATTTTTTGGTTAGCGTAAAAGATACTCAAATTTTACGTAAAATTTACATTACAAATTTAAGTAAAACCCTTGCAGAAGTTTCAAAAATTTTGTAAACTATTGGAACGCTCGTTTTTATAAGAGATAGATTTGTAGATATTTTTTACTTTATGAGCAAAATACAAATCTACTATATTTCCTCTTATGCATATGTTATTGTGCATATTGTAGAGGTTAAAGGGTGTTTGAAGGAATTTTCGTAAATTAGGGTAACCAGTGCATGGTGATTTTTTAATGGCAATTTTTGTTCATGGCGATAAACAAAAAACGAAAAAATCATGTTTTTTTTTTCAAAAACCTTTCCTAAGTACTAACACTTTAGGAAAAAAATAATAATTGAACTTAATGGCATTAAAGTGATTTTAGCCGAATTTATGACCAACTATCTTAAATTTTAAAATTTACCAGCCATAAATTTGAGACAAGATTTAAGAAGGTGAAAGGAATTTCGGGAAGAAATTTTAAATTTCACGTTGATCCAAAAATGCTTAAATTGTGATTGCCGTCAGCTGTTAGTCAGTATGCACGACGAAATTGGTAGTGAATATAAGAAAAAGGTCCATGGATGTGAAATTTAAAAACTATTTTTTCCATCATCGTGCTTGATAAATTAAGTTGGTCCGTTGTTTTTTTTAACTTTACGCTTGCTGAAGACAAACCTCAGAAACATTTGAGAATATTTTCTGATTTCCTTCAATGGTTACAAATTTCAATTAGTCTCAGAATAATAAAAATAGTATATGTTAGATCACAATCCTGTTCATTTTTGACTTCGTTTATTTACATTTCAGAAAATATATTTTAGTTCATTATTAATGTGAGCAAATTTCAATTGATTAAAGTAAAGAATAAAATTGGTTTAAATCAAGAAAAAAAAAATTACCTAGATTACTTATGGTTGAATGTACTAATTATATATCAGGTTATTTGTACGGGAACTTTTTCTTTTAGAATTTGATTTTCAGTAAGTCTGGTTCACACAATGTAACATTACTAATTAAGTAGTTTAACGGCATGGATAAAGAATTATCGATGCTGAATAACCACATTATCGAACAAACAATAAAAGTATTACTACAATGAAAAAATCAGTCCCGTGTTACGTCGATCTAGCTACATATAATCGTAAAATCCTTTCGCCAATTAACTTACTGGAGCAATAAAAACCTGACGTCAATATGTATTTACGAGCTGGAAAAATTCTTTGGAAGATCGTGTAAGCTATGACGAACCTGAAGGGTAAAACTCAGTCAATCATTTTCAGTCTTACGTTGAAGAGTTCAAACAGATCTTAAGCGTACGTCTTTTCATAGATTTTATTATACCTCAATTAAGAGCAAATAAAACCTAATAAAATTGGCTAGGGCGATATTCAATAGGCTATTTCTTTGTTGGCAACCAAATATTTGTTGCCAATGATTCAATCTATATGAAATCTTAAATGCATATTTCACAAATATCAAAATATGCTGATTAGTTTTTGGTTGAAATAAAATACATTTTAAAATTTCTCAATTTCCATCTCATGAGTTATTTACGGCTTGATATTGTTTTTTTTTATTTATTTCATTCTATGTTACATGGGTTCAATATAGGCCAGAGCGCATCTAAACTAAAAATAAAATACAATTAATACGTAAAACTGAAATATTCACTTATTTATATGTACGAAAACCAAGACAATAAAAACCTACAACTATATAATTTTATAATTTTTCCGACATCGTTATTAAACACTTATCGTTATTAAATTGTAACAGACAGTTATTCAATGTGGGTTCTCACTTTATATAAATTTGAAACTTTAGATGGATTAATTTTCATGACTGTTACCGAAGAACACATAATTTGAAATATGAATATATTGTTTTAATAAGTTGTTTTGGGCGTGGTATTTCCCGAGAGTCATGTGAGTTAGGTATGTTTATTAAAATTATTATTATTTTTTTAATTTACTGCTATATGCGAATAATTAAAATCAGCTCGGTTGAGCTATTGTTACTATCCTTCAATGTTTCCTTACCGGTAAGGTATGACTCTTAAATAGCTTCTGAAGCTGGGGAAATGTGTTCTTATAATGGTAATCTGGTTTGTTTTCGGAATGTATAAAAATTACTTTTAAAATTTCAGATAGGTTTAAAAAAATTGAACGATCGCTTTCGTAAATGTACGAACAGACAAAATAAGATTGCCCATTTGATGGCCAGAAATTTTAACCTTTTCTCTGAGGCGTCCTCTCCTCGCGGAGAAAGTTCCTTTTTATTTTAACTTTCCATTAGATCCTCCACGTCAAAATATTTACTTTTTTCATACCTACTCGAAGCTCGATGTTGCGTCCACTAAAAGCACTCTTTTTATTTGTCAACCGGTTTAGACCTTTCGAAAGTTTAAGCATAATTCAGGGTTATGAGCCCATGTTTGACGTGAAACAAAAACATCAAGAGGTTTTTTTTTTTGTACTGTTTTATAGAACCAAGAGAAGTAAATTTGCTTGTTTAACAAAAAATAAATCTATTGTTGGTTTTCATTTAAAACGGAGGAGAAATTCTATTCACAAATGTATTTGGTCTTTGAAGATTTCACGAATTTCGGATTTTGATTTCTTGAAAAAAGGAACTCGAGTCAAAACCGACTGAAGCGTCGAGTCTGCGCGGCCTGTATTTTTGCCTGGCCGCATTACTTCTAGACATTTTCCCTTTAAGAGCCTGAGTTGACCATCTCCATTGGAGAAAAAATAAAAAGGGACTGGGAATCGAAGCCGGCTATTAGTTGTCAAGCGTCACTTCAGTCACGTAGATGGCCCTTCACTCCTATAAGTTAGGCAATCCCAGAAGTAAATTGCATATTATCTTCGGATGAAGAAGATTTATTAAATCAACAATAATTATACGATATGGTCCCGTCGGGCCATAATCATGGAAGGATCGAATCCACCGAAATGAAATTGTTTGGTTGGATTCCCTTCCTAGTAATAAAAAAAATCTATTATCTCAGATAAGATGGGATTTCTTAAAGAAAGTGAAGAATTTACGATACACTCACCAAGACATTGAATTGATAGTAATTTATTAATGAACTATCATTACTTTTTATCGGTTTGGTTATATTTTTAGTAACACCTAGAAATCAGGCGGATCTACTATAAGTTATAATTGTGAGAACGATGTTGATGATTTATGATTAATTTTTTAGAAAACTAAATATAGGAAGTTGACATCTTTAATTTGATACCCCACTAAAAATTATAGATTTTTTAAAAATTAATTAGAAGATATTATTAATTAATTAATGACACTTAATCATGTTTTGTGGGTATGGATATATTTTCCATGACTTCCTAGTATCGAATCTGATCTTTATTTTAAAGTTCAGGCCTTAGCTTGAGCAGAGGCTCACAAACAGGCAGACTAACACAACACATAAGGGTTTCACCGAAACACTAAATGCTAAAAATATCCGGTACATACTTTTCTTACAATTAGCCATACTAGTCTGTTCAATTTTGATTAATTGATATGATTTTGATAATACTCCCTAGAGTAACTTCTGTACCAGATGGGCGTATATTTGATGAACTGCGCAAGTAATAGCAGAATAAGCATACATTTTCGTAGAAAACAACATTACAACAATCAAACATCAAATAAAGACGCATAGAAGAAATAAAAAAATAACGTAGTAGTTGTCCCTTTGCGTGTTATATTTGGGAAATGTTTGAGGATAATCTGAAATAAAGATCGTTAATATTTTGGAATAAAATTTCCTACAAAAAAAAAAAAATTATAATGCCCGATAAACTATACTTTCTAGAAATTCCTTGATTATTTGAGTAGATTATTTTTTTGTTTTTAAAATATTATATAATATGATGACCGGTCCGGCCTCCGGAGAGTGGTTTCATCCCTCTAATCTCTTCGACCTACACGTTTCAAATGTATGTACATATTTTATCAATGATTGTTATGTTACGATTAAATACAAATAATTGGGAAAACTTATTAAATTGTAAACCAATATTATTTTAATGTCATTGTAAAAATTTATCTGCAATACTACTGGCATGAATGGTAATTATTCGTAAACTCATTGACTTTATATTTGCATTATATAACTGCTGTTCATGTTGAATAATTGAGCTCATAAAATGATCTTTACATTGTTACGATGTGAACTTTTACACTCTCTGGGGCGAGATCTTCTTGGAGAGGGGATTTTAGGTTCATTAGGTGTCCAGGAAGACTGGGGTAGTCACAGATTGGTACACGTCTCAAAGATCAGATAGTGGTCCTGTCAGTGTCAAGAAGAGAGAGGAAGAGAGCGAGGCTATTTCAACAATTTGTGTCACAAACAAGTTTTCCTCCTAGCAAATCATGTTGTCAACAGGAACACCACGATGGTTTCTTCATCTTCAGCTTAGAGAAATTCTAATGGTCTGGATGATGGAGGCCTTCCCTTCATCCCCTCAAACAGGTCAATAATTATTGACACACAAGTGCCTGGTGGGTACTTGAGCCAAGGTTCCTCTTGTAGCGGTTTGGTTACAGGCTGTGATTCTACCCGCGGGGTTTAATTGCCTGATTTACGGTGAGCTGGAAATTGGAAAAACTCGAGTACGCGGTTAAAGTACGTAGCCTCGGTTACCTCTATTGTACCCGTTGCCTACCTTAGCTACTTCTTGTTTTTCCAGTGGGTAGGGACATTCCCAAGTTTTTTTAGTCGGTCATTTACCTCAATGAGGTCAACCTATCTTAGCTTTTTTTGATATACTGGCACAAATGTCTTTATGTTGGACGTCCCTCGTTTAATATCTCGTTATATGAGAAGAGTCGCTCTAAAATTTATATATTACAACTCTCAATTCAATCTTTGAAGCCGTGGGTTTGACGAAGGTTAGTAAAAATGAATTCGTATGAAATATTAGTAACTGGGATAGTTCATAAAAAAAATGAAGGATCGGCTCGCGCTGGTCATTGATGGAGCAGGCGCTGGAACTTATACAATGGTTAGAAATCGGTTGCCAAACTACTGGTCCCCTTTTGTCGTCGGAATATTGTTCCCATTGAGTACGGTCTGGGCTAGACTTTCAGAAGGCCTTTATTTCCCCTCTCGCAGCCTTCTTAACTATCGCTGGAACAATTCTACAATTGTGTACCGAGCGGATTGAATCCCACCGCGGAGAGACAACGAGGATTGTACACGAACACAGCTATACAAATTATAATTTGGTCCCAAGAGCAGGTACGTTATCAGCCGTCTTTTCCCGGTCTGTAAGTACTTCATCAGTACATCATCTGTCGTATAGAACAATATAACGGGAAGGATGATAAAAAAAATTTCTTATCCTAATGATTTCTCAAGCGCAAGCTCAGAAACTATTTAGGTTTAAGACTACACGTTCTGGTCTATCAAATGGTTAAGGACACATTAAAAACGTTAAGGTAAATTGAATCATATGAATGAAATTAGTATTTAATATCAGACCTGACGGTTCTTTTCGGCGACCTACACATATTTCATGTTACAGATACTACACGTATTCATTTTCGCCGAATTGCTTGCTCTTTGAAATTTTGAAAAAAGATTCTTTGGTATGCAACCATACCGGACCAGCGGGTGTGAACATGTAAGCGCTATTCTTCAATTCCATTTTCATTTATAAAACGTCTTTGATTTTGTACTATTTGTAAAAAATAACCATTGTATACGCCAGTGTTACAGAAGGTTCGGCCAATTTCAGGTATTAGCCAGTAAATAGAGTACTATTGATGGTGCTTGCAACACGACCTAGCTCCTTCAAGGCTTGTAAATATATTTGTTCGCTGGCTGGTTCATGGCTTTTGCTCATTATTTACCCGATCTTGTATGAAAACTGTTCAAGGCTCTGCATATACCCGTGAAATAATATGTTGATACGTACAGCAGCTTTTGTCAAAAATTAATATTTTTCGACACGTCGACCCAGTCCCTCCAATGGCTCGCTTACTGGTTACTTTCTGAGTCACTAGAGAGCTCTCACATGTTTCATCCAGTCAATTGTATTACTGTTTTTTTTTTTTCATAGCCTTAAATTATTTTTTCTGATCTTAAGAATCTTAGCTTTAGTCGCGGTACTCCTAGATCAAAGCCCTTGCAATTTTTGCATAACACAAACGATCGATTAAAAATTCATCGAGTTGTATTGTATCGATTATAAACAAGTAAAATATTAATTAAAATGATAACTTTAACTTAATTAAGTCGATAACTTTTTATTGTTAAAAATCACTGAATACTGTTTGATCTCAGTCGGTGGTCACCGGTTTTCGTTTAATTGCATCAATTTGTTTTTTACTAAATATTTTTTTTTGCCGTGGGTGATGAACTGAATTGTTTGTTTTTTTAAATGTAGCTGACAGGAATGATGGATGTACAAAGTAATAAGACAATATCATTAAATGAGGGCTCTCATTGGCATCTCATTAGAAATACTTGTTAAGTGATTGTGTGACAGATACTCTGAATTCTTACCGTAAATACTTTACACCATGTACAAGTACAAATTTTTGCATAAGTCGTCGTTTCTGGGCATCTTCAGGGCTAAAATCAAATAAATTATAAGTACCATATTTAAATATTAATTATATGTCGCGTATATATATTTTTTTAATTCAATCAATTTTATTATGATAAAATTACAATCTGCCTTTTATTAGGCAATGAGTAATTGAGATAAATGTTATCATTCATACCATATTTAAAATTCATCATTCACTCGCTCATTCATACAATATTTACAAACAGCCCAGAGGCCCCCCAAGTCCACATGGTTGTCACCTCCCTCGCATGCGAAGGAGGAAGCGGAGTCTTGGGGAGTCCCCCACGCTCCTACGTCAGCCGCGTCACTGGATAAGAGCCAGCGGAGGCTGATCAAGAACACGAGAGCCACAGACACTCAGGACATGATTAGAGAAACTGGCCATTGCCAGAACTCCCACTATCACTTAGTTATAGCAGGTCACGAGGCCACTGCCGTTTTAATCTCCGAAGAGGATTATAGGGGTGAGTGGTGCAGTGCAATGACTGTGCTAGGGAATTAGGGTGGTTGGATAGGTTACTATGGAATTTTATGAACTTGGAAGGGATGAGTTCAAGAATATAGGGTATATTCAGATCATTGTGAAGGGTTTTGTTGCTGACGTAATAAGGGGCATTTACTATTGTTCTTAGGACTTTTGATTGAAAGGATTTGATGCGCTTGATGTTCGACTTTTTTGCTGTCCCCCATAGCTCTATTCCGTATGTCCAGACATGTATATATTAAATAACAAAACTGGTAACCATCGAAAGAATAAAACAGCAAACCTGTAAACGATATAATTTTTCAAAATATTAGTTCATATTCTCCCTAAACACTAAATACGTTGTCAAATTAACTCATTAATGCTAAAAATCGCGGTTGTGCTAAGACTGGTTTCCCGCTCATCCCTACTCCTAGGAGTATAAGGGAAAAAATGACCCTTACCATATGTGAGGGTCATGATCTTCATTCTCAAATATCATGAATGTTACAATATATCGTGTGGTTACAGGTGAAACACACTGAGTCAAACAACATGATTTTGAGAAAACACTGAAAGACTTCTTTGGTACCATCATTATTTTATCAAATTAAGTAATAGTACTGGTTTTTTTTTAAGCTATGAAGCAGTCTTGGGTCTCATGTGTTTATTTTATATTATTATCCTCAGGATATATACGTGGCATTTATTATTTAAATACCCAGTGTATCCTTTCAATCCAAAGTCCTGAGAACAATAGTAAATGCCCCCTTATTATGTCAGCAACAAAACCCTTCATAACGACCTTAATATACCCTACATTCTAGAACTCATCTCTTCCAAGTTTATGAAATTCCACAGTAGCCTTTCCAACCACCCTAATCCTGTAGCACAGTCATTGCACTCCACCACTCATCCCTATAATCCTCCTCGGAGACTGAAACGGCAGTGGCCTCGTGACCTGCTATAATCGCGTGACAGTGGGAGTCCTGGCAATGGCCAGTTTCTCCAATCATGTCCTATTGTATGAATAAGCGAGTGAATGATGAACTGTAAATATGGTATGAATGAGATCATTTATCTGTATTATTATTGCCTTATAAAAGGCAGATTGTAATTATTGCACAATCAAGAATGTCTATATATTAAAAAAAAAAAAAAAAAAAAACCAGTGCGATAACAAAACTTTGAAAAAAAGAAAGAAATAACATACTGGGTTTCACTGGTCAAAACATCTCCGTTTTGTGTTCAAGAAAATCTGAAAATCCGAGTTTTGTCTTAGTGGATTTCACTTGTAACCCCACGATATATTCAGATACGATCACACACAGCTGAATATCTTCTAAATTATAGCTAGGATCATTTTCGGAATGGAACTCCTCAGTCAACAAGTGCCTTATCAACGGAGCCACGGAGCCTTTCTCTCTCTAATGACTTACAGGCCGTTTCAAATTCAAATTCTGTTCGGAGCTGTGTGTACCTTGAGACCGAAAGGTAAGAGAAAGTAAAAACATGCCCGGCTATCATGTCTTTGGAAACTATCTGGCCAGTAGTATCGAGGTTATCAAACTAGTTTAGCGAGAGAAGAAGTGTTGGAAAGTGAATCCTCGAGGTTAGGTTAGGGAGGCGAGCGGTCCCTTCCAGCCTTGACGAGGTCGTATTACGTGCGTCTCACTCTTTCCGATCGTTTCCAATCCTAATTATACCGCAATGGACAATTATTTATTAGGTGAAAATAAACATTATCACTTCTTTATTGCGATAAAATTACAATCTGCCTAATTGGGCGATAAGTAATTGTGATAAAATGTTCTCATTCATACCATATTCACAATTCTCATTCATACAGTACTTACAAACAGCCCAGAGACCTATATCCACATGGTTGTCACCTCCATCGCATGCGAAAGAGGAAGTGGAGTCTTGGGAAATCCCCCTCGTTCCTCTATCAGCCGCGTCATCGGATACCAGCCAGTGGAGACTGACCAAGAGCTGAAGAGTCACAGACGCTCAGGACATGATTGGAGAAACTGGCCATGTTACTATGGTATTTCATGGACTTGAAGGGATGAGTTCAAGAACGTAGGGTGCGTTAAAATCGTTATAAAGGGGATGACTGATGACTGACGTAATAAGGGGCATCACTTAATGTTAAAAAAAGAATGTTTTTAAACTTGTGTCAGTCCTAATCTCTGCTTTAAGATGGATACATGAAATCTCGTGTGATACTGATGATTGATGATCTCAATCATCAAATGAAGCGTGATATTTCGCATGCAAGTTCCATTTGATTAATAAAAATGAAAGCAACCCTTCGAAATGTAATGGAAAGCAATTAATAAATTACTATTAATTAAAAAATACATGTTTCCTCTCACTTTAAGCAGTGTATCGAATCAAAGATATCGAAGTATAATAATATGTGCTGTGTGTTGGGCTTAGTTATTCTTAAGTGGAATATTATAGCTATTATAAACTAATTAAAAAGTTTAGGTGGACTATTATAAAGTCATTAAAACTGTCAGTAAAATTC
This sequence comes from Acanthosoma haemorrhoidale, assembly GCA_930367205.1. NCBI lineage: Eukaryota > Metazoa > Arthropoda > Insecta > Hemiptera > Acanthosomatidae > Acanthosoma > Acanthosoma haemorrhoidale. The sequence continues at coordinate 65,030,442 of OV884009.1, forward strand.
TGTAACCCTAACGAAACCTTCAATTGTGTAATTTATCACATTTGACTTGAAATTTTTTAATGAGTTATTTTTATGTATGTACCATGGATCAATTTGAATTATTCTTGTACTCTTTTGTTGTAACAATTATTTTGTGTCTTTATAAAATACGTAAATCAACGAAAATGAGAAAAATTGAAATGACGAGTGAAGGCGGCTTTTATTGTTGACACTAAGAACTTTATGTTCAGGAAAATGTTTGAATTTCTTTTTTCTGTGTCGTGCTCAGTATGTTCTTAATCGTGGGAAATATATCGGAACATTAAATCTTACTTAGCTTCTTCTCCGTGACCTGACGGGTTGACAGACATTCGATTCAGAACGCATTCCAATTTAGGTAAATGGAACTTGGGTCATGTAAAACAAAAACCTTAACCAGAAACTGTCTATGAATTTAAAAAAGGCTTCTTTTAAAAGCTAACCAGTAGATCCCTGATTAGTATTCTCATCCAATATATTATAATTTTATTTATTAATCATTCTCAGTTGTTGAGAAACAAAAAATGCTTTAAACTATTGACCATTATCGGGTCTTCTTTTTTTCTTCCATATGTTAGAATTTCATAGAACTCCTAAGGATAAAGTTCCATCTTTTAATCGTAAATTGATTCAGTGTGATTTGAGAAAGCATATATGTATAGAGGAACGGGGCTGAATTTTCCAGCTTTAATTTATTTCGCATATGGCTTGTTATTGTTGTTAACCAACAAAAGCAGCATAATCTGGGCTGTTGTAGAATATACCTTGGAAATAATTTTATTTGTTTATGTTAAGCAGTTGTTAATAGCCACATTCTCGACTTTTATTGAATTGGAAATGACAGCAAATTGGGGACCACCCTAGGTGGAAAAAGGCAAAGGACAAAATGTCTTGGTACGCTAATGATTTAACGCCACATATAAGGGGTGTCCCAGAATTAACGCAAGATTTGATTTAAATAGAAAACACAGTTTTTAGTATTTTTGTTGTTATTTTTTTATTGAATTATAAAGTAAATAGGATAGGGTTATTTATGGAATAACACATCGGGCAAATGGCCTCCATGACTTTTCTAGCACATACGCACTCTATTGTCGAAATTTTCCATTACCATTTGGCATAAATGTGGTTGAATGAACGTTGATGCAGCGTTGAATTTCCTCTTTTAATGCACGGGTGGATGTGGGCTTGTTGACATACACATTTGACTTCAAATAACCCCATAAAAAGAAATCTAAAGGTGTTAAATCACACGATCTAGGGGGGAACTCTGATCACCGAAACGAGAGAGCACGCGGCCTGGAAATGTCTCATGCAGTATTTGAATTGTTTCATGTGCTGTATGGCATGTGGCACCATCTTGTTGAAATCACATATTGGCCACATCAATATCATCCAAGTTCGGCACAAAGAATTGTGTGGTCATGTCGCGATATCGAGCACCAGTAACTGTCACTGCTTGACCAGCCTCATTCGACACTCGCACGCACTGCTTCGATATTGACATTTGAACGGTTTTTTTTTGGACAACCAGTGTGTTTAGTGTCTCCAACTTTTTTCCAAATTTTTTCAATTAATCTCTTCACAGTTGATGAAGTCAAAACACTATTCCGACCATATGTTGTATGAAATTTTCGATCTGCGGCCACCAAACTTTCATTATTTTTGCGATAATGTTCAACAATAAAGACACGTTGTTCTATCGTGTAACGCTCCACTTTTACTAACCCTAAACTGTCAGCTGTCAAATTGTTTTTTGTTAGGGTTGCCAGCGCTTTACTGCACAAATGGTGGCAAATTCAAATCTTGCGTTAATTCTGGGACACCCTTTTTATATATATATATATATATATGATGTATATATATATATATGATATATATATGATATATATATATGATGGAAATGATATATGAATATAAACAACGGCTAGGTTTAAACTGTCTTTATTCCGCTTCTTATCCTCTTTATATATGCGTATAGCCTTTGTTTACATGGGACTACGGCCACATTGCCATACCACGAGCCTTAACTTCAAGTATTTTAGAGTTTAAATCCATTAATTTAATTAATAATTTGTTTAATTGAGAATATTTAAGTTTAATTTCCAAGTGGGTTTTAAATTTGTTTTGATTGCCCTAGTTCTTACTTCCCCCGACTATAAAACTTCTACCACGGTGCTCTCCGTCCTAAGTGTCGTTAAAGCCGGTCCCATTTGATAATCAGTTGGAGTTTATGTTTTATTGATTGAGTTTACTGACAGTTTACTGACAGTAAGATTGACAGTTTACCTGCTTTAGTTAATTAAAGTAATAAATGTTTATGTAATCATTTGTAATGTGGTTTTAGAAGATTAATTATTAAAATTTCAACAGCCAATAATTTTTGACTGTGGTATTTATGTACCTTTTAACTAACTCGGGACTTAAATTCGTTGTCTCTTTTTCCCAAAAATTAAAGAAATAACACCCAGTGTTAACTAGTAAGGGGGCTTAGCGCAGTATTTGATAAAGTTGCTTTGATTTTACTAACAATAGAAAACTCAAAGTGCGATGATAACCGTACAATCCGCACTAATATATTCATAATCTATAATGATTCTGGATAATACCGTGGGCCTATACCAATGTTTGATTAAACACCTTGATGGGATAGCTGGCAACAATGCTTTTCATTAGATAAATGGCCAACTACTCTGCCTGAGACGAGATGGAGGGGGGCAGGGTACCAACAACACTGCACTAAACAAAATAACAATTACGATTCTGATATCACATAAAAATAATATACTTTATATAAACTATTCAATTTTACTTTAAATGTGTTAACTGAACAAAAGTCATTATAGTATTTTAACTAAAAATAAAATTAATATGAAGAAAGTCGATATTTCATCAAAACATTTCTATACGTTCACATTTAATCTTAAACAAGGCGTGTACAGAATATATGTCCTACCTACCAATGTGGGTATGGTAGGGTACAGTACAGCCACCGGTCGGCTTCAGGGGTGCCTGGGGTTTGAATCTCGCTATCATACTAACTAGGATCTATAAGATAAGATTGTTTAATAGTATACAAACATACCTCTCTTGAGAGGTTAAAGGACGCCATCCTGCACCCGTGGCTTGGCGTGACGTCGGTGGGTGAGATCATCCACCGGAGACACATAACAAGCCCAGTGTTTAACACTATGGCCCCACCACCATTCCCGTGGGATTGCAGTGCTTAGTGGATACGGGGAGTACCAACACAATAATGTATCGGAAGACACTAGAGAACATGTGTGGAGGAGGGTCGAAGGGGAAGCGATAATATTTCTATGTGTGCCGGACATCGATGGAAACAAACTGTCGGGGAAGATTAGATTAAAATGTTGCTAGATGTATGTTAGTTTAATGTCTATGATTCATAAAGAGTGCCCCATCACTTTTGAACATGTTTAGACAATGAATGTGTAATGTACATTATACTTTTGTAACAATCACAAATTGCAATGTAAAGTCATTAAAAATTGTATAAAATGTAGCCAAGCTACAAGACTTAAATGACCAATTGTAAATAGATTCATTTATGTAGTCCATAGTGATTTCCATAATTTATAACAGCAAATGAAAAACAAATAGTGTAAAAACCCCAAACACGTTACTTTCCAAGCGCTGTAAAATAATAATAAAACTTAAAAAATCGCACTTGTAAAACCAAAATCAAGGAAATGATCGTATATTTGCGGCATCAATCACCCTTGTGATTGACATGCCCTAAAACAAACAAACAAAAATTGACATGTACAGGTTGTTTTTGAACATATCTTTACAATTTCAGATTCAATGAGATTTCGATCACTAAAGTAGTACCGACAAACATATGAACGGACAGACGAAAAAAAGAAATTCTTCTTTCCTGCTCGGGGGCCTGTTTCCCACAAATACACTGTGAGCTGGGAGCAGACGGGGTCGGTCACATCTTCGTTACCGGCGTGACTGCGGTGTACCTTAGATTGTAGAAAGGATTTTCTCTTTCGTTCCCAGCAGTCTTCAGACCACAGCTCCGGTAACCTTTACACTCGGTTTCTGTTCACCTGTAGACACGAGGCTAACATTTTCGACAGTTTTGTACTGCCACCTGATCAATTTTCCTAGCTTGTCGGCGAAAGTATCCTGTGATCTTCGTCTCTCATCCCGCATCAGTGGGATCTAGTTTTTTCTCTTTTCCTCCAGACAGTTTCTCAGACTGCAGGTCGTTTATTTCTATGTGTGCCATTCATATATTATCTATGTATGTACCACACATTTACATTCTATGCAGAAATATCTATACATATAGTACATTTTTCTTTTACACTTACGTGTTTGGTTCCAACCCTGCGGGAGGAACATGAGCAAGGGGTTACAAATCAATCTAATGCACGTAATCAAGATTGATATGGGGTAAAGTTCGGATTATAGAGATTAAAAGTTAGCTAAGTTTTAAAATGAAGAGAAATAAAACTCATTGGATTGCTATGAAAGATTATATTTACAATTAACATTATAAACAAACTGAATTATGGTGAAAAACTAAAAAAAGGGTACAAATATGAAAATTTGGTCTTTAACTGCGGTTGTTGGTAGCTGGCCAGATAAAAAAGGACCATATGACCAGTCGTGTAAGGCATGCCATCTTGACAAGTAGGCAATCTTTCAACCTGACCACGAACGCATAAGCACACATTCTGACTAGAGGACGTAGGACCTTGCCCGGACTCTTTCTCGATCTACTTTCTTCGTCCTAATCGAGCTCAAAAACTTTGACGCTGAAGTGCTGTTATGACTATGTGTCCTCTTCGCGTTTGTCTAGGGTTTGAATGACGGTTACAATGTGACGGGTACAAGAAGCTGCATGGTCATTTCATGGGTTATTGTAGTCTGAATATAATATCTGTCACATGAGACATGCGACTGTCCCGATGTTTCCGTCTTCGTTGAAGAAGTATCACATGCACACATCTCGTGGCGAATCGGTGAGACAGTCTGATACAGAAATATATTTTGTTCCATTTCTCTTTTCGCTCGGATTCTGTAGCGACCTCCCCGAATAGTTGATCTGATTATTTAAGGGATGAGAAATAATCATTAAATTTTATTTTATAGAACGTTAAGGAATACATACCGAAAAAAAATATTAATTATAAAACTAAAAATACTTTTAGTAATTTGAAGTAAACTTTTTATTTCAAAATTCGGTGGGTTTAAACAGTTACAAAAAAAAAAAAAACCAGGAACATTGAATGGAAATTTTGAGAAAATGGAAACAGTTCCGTAGGTTTCATCACCATCACATCCAGATGAAAGAAAGCATCGTGACATATAAATTAGTTCAACACTCCTGTTAATATTTATTGTAAAATATCAAACCCTTCTGCCTGCGAGAAATAGTTGTATCAGTTTATAAATTTAATTAAAACCAAAACATCCAGAGTTTATTTAAAATTTTTCAGGGAAAGAATGTTTAACTAAAAGTTGTCTTTTAACAGTTATTTAAAATCCTAACCTTTTTTTTTGGTAAACCTATTACAATGATATTTTTTGTATTCTTGGTTTATTTCCTAATATTTTTTTAATATATCCAATCTGTTATTGAAGTCTTATAAACAAAGCGATACATAGTCAAGATATAAGTCAAACACGATTCAAGTTTGAAAAAACGAAAATGAATCAGATGAAGGTCTATAAAGATATATAGTTGCTGTGCTTAACGGTATAAAAACACCAAAAAACGTTAACAAATATCTTTTCAAGTACTGTAAAATAATATTAAAGTTGAATAAATAAAAAAAACACTATTGTAAAACCGAATTCAAGAAAACGTGCTGGGAACAAAAAATGCGGTTTGTGCTATGAAGAGAAATAGACTCATTAGGTTGATAAATTAACCTAGATTTTACTATTATGCTCTTTCAAGATTTATTGCAATCATGATTTTCTTGATCCATTATTCAGCTATATTTAGAATTACATTACCCAATTTAATGCCCTGCAACCAAATTGTAATTTTTTAAAAGTTGTTAAAAAAAATAAATGAATCGAAAAAATGTATTTCTTAACGAAAAATACTCTCCCTAAGTCATCTTGGTCACATAAAGCGTACTGGTAAATGCTCCATTATTGTTTGATAAATTAACAGCCAAATATCAAGAAAAAACAGTTTATAAACGCTGGGGAAGGATAAATATCAGATAATTATATGAGTAAAGGACTAGTAATAAATATTTTGAAGTTCAAAGTTTCTTGATGAATGTTTTTCTCGATTGATGAGTACTTAGTCGAGAAAAAAATATGAAAATTATTATGTCTTACAAGTACCGAGTGTTGTTGATATCAGCGCAAATCAGCTTGCTTTAAATTGGCGGTTTCTACCAAAAACAATGCAACATCATTGCAAGTTACTAGCCATGAGCTGCTGAGTTCCAGCTCTTCCTTCAAGATAGGATTGAAAAGTCTATACGCATCGTTTATAGACAAAGACCTACAATCACGCCTGAGTAACCAAGCCTGTTTTATTTTCGTTATTGTTGTTTCCCACTTCAAAGTTTAAAGCTTGATATCGGCTTTAGCCTTTGGTCCACGCAAATGTTCTCCGTTCAGGAATTCCTCAAGTGGATTGAACGTATAAAACTTATTTTCTTGAGATTCGCTTAATCATTAAAGCAGAGATGATAAGTGGATCTGGTGTCATTTGCGACGGAACATTATGTCGTTGGCCGAGCATGTCCAGTGTGTGGGAATGGAAATTATTTAGGGGTGATTTGCAAATAATTCAGCTTTCTCAACGACCGTTCTAGACCGAGAAGCACCATTACTCCAAACGAAATGAGAAGCATTATGGTTATGTAAAGTCCGCTTTGTGGCTGACCGTAATGAGTTGTTTTGTACGTTGTGAATGGCGCAACATAATTATTTAATCCTACGATCTTTAACGTTGTTAGTTATTGTTGATGTTGTCCAGTCAGTGTGTTTAGTTGCAATCCAATTGATTCCCTGTCAGCGACGGCTACAAGAAAACATACTTAATCAATGTGGACCAGATTTATTTTAAACGTTCTATTAGGTCCTAATGTTCTCACCCTTTTGTATGTTTTGTATTTGCGTCTGTTCAAACAAGAGACTTGAAATTTCACACGAAGGTTCCCTTTGGTATTGGGAAGAAATAAAAAATATAGCCTTCACTATAAAAACACGATTTAATGTCATTAAATAATTATTCACTGGGTACTTTATTTATTTGTTTATTGAGATGTTTATTAGGTGTAGCCTATTAGGGTTTGTATGTTATGTAGTCTATTAGGGTTCGTATGTTATGTAGTCTATTAGGGTTTGTATGTTATGTAGTCTATTAGGGTTCGTATGTTATGTAGTCTATTAGGGTTTGTATGTTATGTAGTCTATTAGGGTTTGTATGGTATGTAGTCTATTAGGGTCGGTATGGTGATTCGGTGTCTGCGACGGGTACAAGAAAACAGGCTTTGGGTCAATGTGGACGAGATTTATTTTAAGCGTTATTTTAGGTCCAAAGGTTTTCACCTTTGTATATGTTCTTGTATTTTCGACTCGCCTGTTCAAGCAAGAGGTTTGAAATCTCACACGAAGGAGATATTTTCATCAAATCAGTACATTCCTGATTTAAGCAGTGCTTAGAACTTCAGTGTAGCATCTTGTTACTCCTTAGAGGAAAAGACCTCTTAGCCAAACCCATTTCACTTGTCACTTGACGAAATGCACTAAAATGGTTTAGAGGTCGTGAGGCCAAGGCTAAGGCCCTTTATCCCCTGTTCAGAACGAGTCCACTGCAGACCAGTGGAGAGAGACCATATGACACTATCTCTGATTCCGAAGAACACTTACGATTGTATCATTTAGTTTAATTTTTACTTTCTTTTCTTCCTTTCCTAAATACAAAATAAGTCCCTAAGTAGATTAAGAATTTGAAGTGAAAAAAAAAACCCCGATCATTATCTTCGCTTCGGTTCCCCGGGTATGAGATGGGAGCATAAAGCATTATTATACGGATTAAGATGACCAGGCAAATCTAGGTGCACATTAGTTGTATCTCGTTTGAAAACTGCCAAGAAAAGTTTGGTGGTTTGTGTTTTATGTGGCGTCGATTACGAATATGAAGTTCAAGAAATAGTAGTGCGTAGAATCGAGAATCGATTTTATTTAATATGCAAATGATCGGGTTTATTTCCCTTCAGATTCTTAATCTACAAACAATAAAATGGAGGACTTACTTTGTATTTAGGAAAGGAAGCAAAGAAAGCAAAAATTATAGTAAATGATACAATCGTAAGTGTTCTTCGGAATCAGAGATAGTGTCATATTCCTGGCCTGCAGTGGACTCGTTCTGAACTGGGGATAAAGGAACACTTATTTTTTGTGTAAGATCTTGATGAGGAGTGATGATGGTGGCAATGGAATAAGGCGGTCCACGTTGCAACTCTTAAGGTTTTCCGTGAATGTTTTTGATAAAACCTTTTGCAGCCCTTATTCCTGGCTTCTTCAGCCTGTTCTGGTAGTTTCCCAATCGGTAACGAAGCATGTTTTATAATTGCAGAACAATTAAATAAGAGTTTACGGATTCTGGCTGTCAAATAATACCATTAATACAAATCAATGTACAATTAAACCAGGTATAATACGCAGTATTGTAGAGAAGCGATAAATCTTGGCTGGTTATTTCTCTTGCAAGAAAGACGGCGGATCCACGAACTCTTTGAACCTAATTTATCTGACGTAGATGTTTCTCTACTATAACTATTTTTGGTTTGGTACCGAATGCTAGATCGCTTACTAAATTTAACGTGCGTTCATTTTCTGGTTTTGGAATACTGCGGGATTCACGTGAAAACCGCAACCTTCAAGGCCCAACTTTCTTCACACAGAGCTGGTTATTTCATATTATATTTTAGATTGTTTAAAGTGCTAGATAAGTATACTGACTATCAGTATAATCCTTTGTAGGTTAATTGCAATAATATTTTTCAATTTGATCGTGGACTGATTTTATCTTTTTCTAATTCATAAAGTGTGGTCATAATGGTAAAATTTAATAACAAATATTTTCTTTAACTGAAATAAAAATGACAAAACAAAAATAAATAAAATTTTAATAATCTCTTTGTAAGATGGTTATTCAATTGGAATTAACTTTGATTGATATCTACACTCCTTTAGTTTTTCAAATTCTTTACTTTACTGTTATTGCTTGTCTGAGTGTTAATAGAGTTCAGTTTATTGAAAATTTAATTAATTTGAATTACTACTTAATAATTTTAATAACTTTCAACAAACCATGGGTGAATAGAATTCAATTGAGAAGTGTTATTCTCCACAAGATAGGTAAATCGGAACTCAAAAGCTGAGATGAAAATTATGATAAAAATGTTTTGATTTGCTGTAATTTATCCAGTGGTCTGAAACTTTTGACAGGCAGTGTAAGTAGTGAAGGTATATTCCTGTTTGTTTAAATTTGTAAACTAGGAAATAATAAATAGTCCTAAGATGCCTGAAGAAGCATAAGGAAGCAGGTTTCTAACATCCGGGGTCAGAATCTTCCTGCTTTCGTCGACCACTGTCAGGTAAACGGAGAAATCTTTCGGCGTGTAATCTCCCCGGGAGCGTCTATTCCCACATGGCATCCTCCTCCCAGTCTTTCCCTACTTATGCGTTCTCGTTCAGAAAACACGTGAAAAATTTATAAAAACTGAAATTTTCGGAATCCCTAAAATGTAATAATAATAATATCTTTATTCTCCTGGGATTATGACCCTTAAGAACAAACATTTATTTAAAATAAAATTGGCCCTTTGACAGTGTCAGTCCCTGCTAAAATTTAAAATATATTAAATATTAAAAAAATAAATGAAATTTCTATGAACCGGAAAAATATGAATAAAGACTTTAAAAATTAAATACTTCTTTTATTGAAGTAGGATTAACTACTTTTTTTCGTCGGTCTGTCTGTAAGCTCTAAAATTTTAAAGGTATATTCCACAACACCTCGAAATATACTGATTGGTTTTTAGTTAATGTACAATAACTAAAAGTATGGAAAAATAGACACGAGAAAGTCCATTTCTCTAATTTTATGATTTCTCAAGAACCAGTTCAGAATTCGTTAATACCAATTGTGATTTTTCACTATAATTAAAGTCCATTCACTTCCTAAATTAAATCTGTTTGTACTTCAATGAAGACTTTATTAATATAACATCGTAGATGACAGTATAAAATTACCGATATAGAGAATACTACTACATAGCTACATTCTTCTACATGATTACATAATCTAGTATCATTACTCATCAAAATAATAACAATTAATGTATTATTTTCGTAATAAAGAGCACTTTTTGCCTCCTTCACATTAGCTTGATTCAAGTTTCAAAGCAGTGTCAAAGCGACATTAATTTATATATTTATTGAACAGAGAAATTTTGAATTTAGGGTTTTGAAATTCTTCCCAGTTATTTCGAAGCATCAAGGATATTTAAACGACCATCCTTTCTCTAATGCATCCGTTCCTTTCCCCGCTGATGAAGGACACGTGTGATGTCAAGTGGTCTAAAGGCGCGTTGAGTCGACGTACTCACATCAAGACCTACTGGCAGAGTATCCAAGTGCAGTTAAGGCGCAAGAACAACAAAAGAATGGCCTTATGTAAATGCGAATAAAAAAAGACTGATGTAACCAACAGCATAACATCCTCATCCCTTTAAGGATGTACCAAATGGTCTTTCCTAGTCAAAAGGGGGTTGCGTTCAACTCGCACACAAATTATTACCTGTTGGGAAGTAAAAATCTGAAAATTTTCTGAACATCTATAGATTTGATTAAAATCGAAAATGCTAGCTCGTCGAAATCTTTACCGACTAACATCCTAAATTGTATTTTTTAAATAATTTAGACTAGTTGAAATAAAGGACGTAGAAACTGATGATACGTCATTGATTTTTAAGAACGGTACTCAACTGAAAATCAAAATAATGGGTGAATAGAAAGAGTTTTCAATTCAATTGAGAAGCGTTATTCATATTCTCCACAAAATAGGTAAATCGGAACTCCAAATAGCAGCTGAGTTGAAAATTATAAAAAAAAATGTTTTGCTATAATTTATCCAGTGGACTTTTGACAGGCAGTGTAAGTAGTAAAGCTATATTCCTTCTTAAATTTTAAAACTAGGAAATAATGAAGAGGCCTAAGATTTAATTAATAACAATTAATGTGTTATTTTCGTAATAAAGAGCACTTTTTGTCTCCTTCACATTAGCCGAAAGGCAACTTGATTCAAGTTCCAAAGTCATTACAGTGTCAAAGCAATGTAAGGTTGAAACATTAATTTATATTGAGCAGAGACATTTTGAATTTAGGCTTTTGAAATTCTTCTCAGTTATTCATAAAATCAAAATAATGATAATAACACCTTTATTACTTTTTTAACGACAATAAAGACAGGATGAATGGTTTACTAATAAAATTCTTCATGGAAAACTAATAAAAACCCAAATAAATAACAAATTATTTTAAGTAGACTAAAGAAAATATAATAACATATGTAAGATTATGAATATTTTAGCTTGAAATTTTGTATTATTGTAATTATTGTAATCAAATATGCTCTGTACTCTTATGTATGTAACATTTAGATACAAGTTTAGCATAATTTCCTGTCTTTTTATCTAGTGGATTTTGTTTGAGTATTCATTAGTTGGAGTTATTTTTGAGCGTGACGAGTATTTCAATGAGTGGAATATTTAATTCGTCATTTAAACTTTTTAATTTTTGTATAGCACGGGTGATTATTTATGATTCGGAAACATTTTTTTTGAATGATAACTTGTTTTTGTTATTTGTTTTGTACTCCTCCCCACAAGTACTATGCTGGGCGCACATTATTAATTACAGATTTTTGCAGAATTATTTTATTTAAACCAATTCAATTAGAGGAACTTATTTTTTTTAACAATGATTGTAACAAACCTGATTCGCATTTATATCAAAATGATCGTTCTGTGTGCTAGGCCAACCCAGTCACTGAATATCACATTTTCAAAAAAATAATTAAGAAAGGATTTTAGTATTGAATAACCTTATTGAAATTGAGTAGAACTAATGGTATGTTCTAATGTATTTAAGATTGTTTTTTCCGATTATGTTATAAATTAATCTTTAACCATGTTAATAAAATCAGAGATTCAAATCTTAAATAACTAAAAATTCAGGTAAATGGGTTAGACATCTTTTTTTTTTTTTTTCCAGTTACCCTTTGCGTTAACGCAACATCTAATCACCGTATTTCGAGGTGATTTGGAAGGTACCTTTCATATAGATTGAATCCTCGTTACGGCCCCTGCGTTAAATCATAAAGAAGATCGCTATGGACCTTATTGAAACAAACGCCTCGGTTGGAATCCAAACCGGTTTTAAGTTTCGGTCCGCTATTGTTCTGTGAAATCAAAAAAAGGAACTGTTGTGAAATTTCCCGGTAGCTATAATCGTTTATTGCTTAGAAATCTCTACAGATATGGGCTTTCTCTAGAAATGGGAAGGGTATTTTACGATAGAGTACTTACAGAATACAACAGACGCAAATGGCTTTTACATTCCTTTAGATATAACTGAAAAAAAAAAAAGGGTTATATAGCATCTTGCGAATTCAGAGACATTTTGGTGTATTATGTATTGTAATTAATTAGTGTGCCCAAGGATCAGTGTTCTTGCCATATTATTTTATTTTTGATTATTTAAAAGTTTTTTTTTTATCGTATAAAACTTTTCTGCAATTCAAATTAAATTTTATTTTATTTATTTATTTTTTTCCTTAGCTCTCAAATTTTTAATATTATGGATAAGAGAAAAATAAAGGAATTTATTTGGGGTGAGCGGATCCTTTTACTAGGAGTAAAACCTGTTTGAAGGTGGAGTGGGGGAATTAAGGAGTGTGGGAAGCCTCGGTTAAGGTGGAAACGTTGCGGTGCAGTGGTGAGAGTCTACTGAAGGCTGAAATTTTACTATTTGAAATAATATATATATATTATACAAAGGGAAGTAAATATACCGAGATATACAGAGATAAGCGTTTCTTAAATGTTTAAAAAAAAAGTAATATCGTCTGCTATGATACATGTACATATATTAATATTGAAAGACAGTTAGGGTGGAAACACGTACTTACACGATATTTTATACGACAAATGCACTCCTGTATATTAAGAGAGAGAGAGAGAGAGAGAGAGAGAGAGAGAGAGAGAGAATAATATTGTAAATTAAAAACATACATATACACGCAATATAAAGACAGATTATGCATACACATTCATTTTTTTATTATTATTTTAAAAACGATGATAGTTTTATATTTAATTTATAGGGAAAACATACAGATGATAATATAAAGTAAAAGACTATTTTTGGTAGGATTTATCTTCACTAATAGTACAATAATACAATCTATAGTTGGACTAATTGAACAAGATATTATTTATATTTACAAGAATATATGTTTTGTTCCTATGTGAATATACCGTTTTATTGCAGTCTCCTATTTTGTTTATAAGTGGGTTTGCTGATTACGAATATTTTTGAAAAAATAAAAATGAATAATTTTTAATATATTATACTTTCATTTGTTATGCTTCGTGTACATCTGCAATTTTATAGTGGTAGTATATTTTACAGTTAGTTTTGAGGGAGTTGTAATTTGAATTATTCATAGGGGGGGGATGCGTAACACATTATTTGTTGGATACACTGTTTGTATATTAATAGTTTATATTTGCACTCGCACATTAATGTGTAGTCACTTGATTTCGATCGTTAGCGCTTCGTAGATAGACGAAATACGGTGCTACCTACCTGTTTGAATGCAAAGCTTTTTACCAGAGAATCGATGAAGATTACTTAAGATTTTTGTTTTGGAATTTTTTACCAGAATAAGATTCGCGCGTCTCAGTGTAATTTCGCAATGAATTAAAAAAACAAATTATATATATTGGACGGATTTTTTTAGTTTTATTATGTTTTTTCTACTCTCATTATTGAATACTATGGTTTAAATTTGAGATAAATTAGGTCATTTTAGTAGCACTTCTAGAACCTCCGGACAGACAGTTTGCATGTTCTGTGATGTTTTTATTAGTGTAATCTCATATCATTCGAACTACAGATAATTAATTAATTGTGAGGCTCTCGCGCTCTTGGAGGCTGGCACTGGCTAGTATCCGGTGACGCGGCTGACGGAGGAGCGTGGGGGACTTCCCAAGACTCCGCTTTTTCTTCGGATGTGGATTTGGGAGGTCTCTGGGCTGTCTGTAAATATTGTATGAATGAACGAGTGAATGATGAATTGTAAATATGGTATGAATGAGAGCGTTTATCGCAATTACTGATTGCCTTATAAAAGGCAGATTGTAATTATAACCCAATAAAGAGTATAGTATAAATAATTAAATCAATTGTAAAATTAACTTCCGTTCCTTCAGCATAGTGGCTAAGCTCAACTGGCTGAACTGGTATTCCGGGTCGTCTATACTTTTTTTTTGGATGGATGGATCATGGTTACGTAATAAAAAATAATCTCACGATAATATGCAATGCATCCAGTCTAAAAACCATAGACTAACCTCATAACTCTTGATTATGAATTCATTCTTCATTAGTAAATTTAAATTTAGGGGAAATTACGAGAAAAAATTAAATAAAAACTAGATGCTAATATAAACATATTTCTTAATAATATATTAAGCCCTAAGTTCTGTTTGGGTAATTTATTGATATTAGTCATATTTTGAAGTTATGTGTTCTCGCTATGTTTAGATTTTTCTATAAATTTTGTGGTTATCGATTTTAAAACATTTGGTACTTGGATACTTCGTGACACTTAACCACTGTGGTGTACCTTGGTTTGTCGGATATTTTACTCAGAAACTTATTTTAGATTATTTGAAGTTTTCTTCATGACTGGCTAAGCTTCAACCATGTGCTGTGTGATTTATTTACTTTAATATGTAGTTGGCTCGGAAGCCATGCTAAGCCATCTGACGAAAGAAACCGGAGAAGAAAGGTCACCATCATTGTCATGGTAGCTCCTGCTGATGGAGCTGTGATGGTACGTCGGGTGAGAGGAGACAGATGTGTTTGTCCGGGGGAGGATGGGATGAGAGAGGTTTCCCCGCGACCCCCCTTTCACTTTCTCCGGCGAGTTCTTACACAATGCTGCCCGCTGCCTCGCCGCAGATGTAGGTGAACCGACATATCTTGGTAATTGAAGTGAGCGGTCCTACTTTCGTACATGTATGAAGTTGTCGTCTTCCTGTGCGCATGCTCCAGGATTGATAGTGGCCGTAAAAAAGATTCAATCTGCCTAACTCAAAATGCGCTGACTAGCTGTAGGTTAAATACTACAAATGAAAGTGAGAAAAAACAAGTTCATACTTACTAGTTTCTCTAACTTTAAAAAAAATCCCAAATCCCAGCTCGGAAGCAGTTCCGGTTGCATCAAAGGTGGTAACGATATAATAATTAAAACAATTCTATAAATAAGTTTCTTGGGCCATTAACAGAATCAGAATTTTTAGAACTGTCCCAATTAATTTGAATAGGTTTATTTATATTAATGTTTTAGCTATCTCAAATTTTGTTTATTTGTTGAAAAGGCGAATTTTGAAGATTGCTTATCAAACAATAAGAACCTTAACAATATCTACATGGGCTCATTTCATATACCGTTACTCACATTCGTTCACGCCATATTATTATTTATGCGGTTTGATAATTTATGTCATGAACTGGATCTGGGAGAAAAATAATGCATGGCCGTTTTATAAAAATGTTAAATAGCCTAAATATTATTAAAACATAAAAAAATATTAATTTAGCTTAATACATTATTTATTAAAAAGAACTATCAAATTTATTCATCTGAACAATTCAAGTATGTTGTAAGTAGAAGCATCTTAATTCTTTGATTTGCCACTAATAAAAAGACCTGATGAAAAAGATAATGTAGTTAAAACTGAACAAAAATCAGCAATAGAATCTTCAGAAAACTGTTTACATGAATAATTTAATAAGCCTACCTTCAGTTTAAATAGATAAACACATAAAGGGGACTGGTATTACAATTTTGTTTACTAAAATGTTAATAAACTTGTCCATGCTGTTTGGATGAATTAATAAATACTACTTTTTTTGTGACAGTGAAAATATTTTATTGGTGTGAACGATTTTGTGAGGCACTGTATGTAGGCCAGACGCCAGAGTGTTTCGCGGGCGCTATGAATCTGATGGTAAAAATCGTATATTTAGGTTTAGTCGATAGTCGATGTTAAAATTTTAGCCAGTTAAAATAAAGTAAATACAAAGTGGCAAGGCTGATCCATGGATCAACTAGTTTTGATCGACCCGACCCTAAACGAATGCAGGGCTTCTCTCTGCGGGCACGGCAATAAATCATCTCCTATTTCCCAAACGTAAAGAACACTTAATCTGTTTGTAAGATGGGCAACGCTCGTCAGAGTCTGTATTTATTGATTAGAAACGTTACACTACACTAAGCAATGTTTGTAAAGTACGATCACGGTAATGTGGATGCAATACTTCCGGATCACAGAAAACAAAGAATTTGCACTTGATTCTACGCACATTCAACATTTTACGGGGCAGGTTCGTAGCTAATTCCTCGGTTTCTCCTGAAAATCTGTTCAATTTCACGCGTTGGCTCGAATCTATCAAAAATGTTTTGTTACACGTTTTAATCGCTAGCGATTCCATAGGATATCCGTTTACAAAATATTCTGGGAACACTGTAAAAAAAAACTTGTAAGCCGTTGCATGGGAAGCTGATAATTGTCCGCCGCGTAAAGATGTTACGGAATATCTCCAGCGGAGGCCGGCGTTACTCTGGAAACCGACGGAGGCTGTCTAGCGTAATACCATCTTGTAACTATTAGTAAAAGTCAATTAGATGTGTGGTCACCGAGGATACGGTGGGAACCTGGGATGAGAAACTGCTCATGCCTGTGGAACAAGCGGATGGGCCGCTTGGGAAACAAGATGTAAGTTTTTTTTAATCAGAGCTCAGTAAGTAATACAAGCACCAGTCTGATAATGAGGTCCAGACCACACGTGTCTGGTGTTTGTGTATCGGCAAGCGGCATAGATTATCTTGGATCATTTGCGTTATTTTCAACGAAGAGGAATTCTTTCTTTGAAAACAATAGCAGCTATTAGGAGAGGGGGCAACCCTTAAGGCGCGTTCTCAGGAATTAAGTTTAATTGACCGATTATAGTTGATCAACAAAAGTTGAATGAAATCTGTAGTGAGAATCTTTGTTTGAATAAAGTTGAAGGAATTTTTAGTGGATCAAGAAGTTGGACCCAGTCAAAGACTGTCTTGACACGTGTGAACGTCTGAACTTCCATTAGTTTTCAATTGGTCACACTAATCGTGCATGTGTATGTTGTATTTTGTGTAGTGTTTTCAATTTCAAAAATGACCCTCAAGTGGTCTGAAAGTGTGATGCTGAATTTCTTAGTATCCATCGTCTCGCCCAAAAAACTACGTTTCTTACGATTTTTACTCGCGTTAACTAAAATTGTTTTTAGTTATTCTTTTAACAAAACAGTAACTATATTTACAACTTCACCATTTTCAACTGATATAAATCGAAACTGTTTTTTTTTAATTGATTGATAATCTATTGAAATGTGTGGGAAAAAACTGGTTCAAGTCATATTACACTTTTGTTGATCAACTATCATCGGTCAATTACACTTGATTTGTGAGGGCGTGCCTTTACCTAGCAAAAAGGGAACTAAAATAAACCGTTGATCAGATGAATGCGAACGGACTAGGTTCAACCACCGTCTGTGGGAGATCAAGACTGATTGGTATATACCGGAGTATAACTTGATATCCAAAAAATAACGCGAGATACGCATAAGTGTATGTATGTATTTTTTTTTGAACGTCAGCGATTCATCACGCTAGCATAACCTTCTTGCAAAAGGATGCCACCTTGTAAAGACGATGATGATGTCATAATCAGCGGTCAATTGTGCAACATCCAGAATGGCATGTCATTGTCCACAATCGTACAGGACCAGGGGGCGTAAGGCTTCTATTCATCAATGAGCTAACACTGGGGAAGGACATGATTGACAATACTCCTATTGAGAATTAACACCATTCAAAACAATTACCGCAGGCAAGAATTTTGTATCTCTCTAAAGTGTGTTCGTTTCGTGTGTTGAAGACAAATTCACTTTCCAAGGATACTACATACTGCCTGTTCAATGATTCATCCCCTTACGCGGGCTCCTCATTGATAAATTCTTCATCAGTGCATCAGGACGACAACATATCTGTGTGCAAGGTTCTAACCGTCAATACTTTTTTATTTAATACAAGTCACTGCCATTCAAGCATCCAGCTGCAGGATCAACATTGAGCAGTTATTTGACGAAGTTGCCTCTTGAAGGAGAGTCACTCGCCCTGGAAACGAGAGCTCTTATTCATCCAAGACCCTATCTGCTTTCACAGGCCGACCCTGACTATTCAAAAGTGAGGAGATTGTTCTTCTAGGATATGTATCGAAAGAGAAAGGCCAACATGAGTCTTAATTTTTTATTTTATTTCCCTGTACAAACCCGATTATCCAAGAGTCCTTCATCGGGCACGTTCACCGGCTTCGCATTATTTATTGTACGCAATTAAAGACATTCACTTTCGAAGCGTCTGATTACAGTCAGTCACTTCCTGTTCACCCTTCATAGATTGTGAATCTTGAAGCTCCGATGCGTTCATTCTTAGTTCATGTGAGGAGACAGAAGAGAACTTCGTAATATCTCTTTATAAAAGCATTGAACAAATAAATGACTGCTCTTTAAATACTGATAAAGTTTAGTTTTATTATTATTTATTGGCCCTTTCAATGACTTTTTTTAACAATAGTCAACAAAAGTCCCAACACATAGTACATAGGATGTCAATTAATCTGATACCCTGTCTGATATGACCGACCGTTCATTATTACTTGCAGGTTTTAGAATTTTTGGAGCATCAAAAAAAACAAAAACAATTGATACGAATTATCACCCAGGGTACTGGTCCCAAAAAAGAAAAATGTCAATACACTTATTGTGACAATTTAAATCACTTTTCGTAATTATAAAAGCACCAGCATATATTGCATATTATTAATCAGGATGTCGACATCTTTAATTTCATAACCTACTCGAACTATTTATTTTTTAATACTAATTTAATTTGTAATGCCCTATAAATATCTTTATGAAGATGCTTGTATTTATTCACATCATCGGAGCATCAAATGGAAAATATCTATCGTGGAACATATCATCTAAATAAAAATACTGGTTCAGTTGAAGTTATGTAGGTGTTAATAACGTTTTGTAATTATAGTAAAAAAAAAGTAAAACAATAAATCAATTAATTAATTATACTTATTATATTTTATGGAAATTGCTATAATTGTCAGATCTTTATATATCAAATAAGTCCTCTATATATCATGTGTCTTGAATGGGAGCTCATAAACACCAGCAAACAAAGAGAGACAAACAAGCGTATTAAAATTTTAATTTTAAAAAGAGTATGCGGTTTAAGTAAGATATAGTGAAAAAAATAAAATAATCCTTGAAATGGTAGGTCCTGCACATACATCCCAGGGTTTTAAGTTTCTTAACTCAAATTTATTTTAAGGTTTACAGTTTTTTTTTTTTTTTTTTCTAATAAATTCTAAGTTATTCTATAAAAAAAAAACTGTTGGCATTTGAGCCGATTAAGAAAGTTTTATTGGTCAATATTTAATCTATTTATATTTGTTTAAAAGGCAATTTTCAGTAACTGAGATGGTTTAGGAAGAAATATGAAGTATTCTATATTGTTCATTCTGTTACACTTCTTATAAAAGTATTTCTGTGCAAGAATACTGAGTATTTTTCACGATATTTTATAACTTAACACACCCCGACTCCCTTTTTGACTGTGTTCGCATCCTTTGTCCTTCATTTCCTTTAAACAACTTTTATAACAATTTAGTTATCTTTTTTAGTAAAAAAAAAACAAACAATCTTTGAATAATTATTGAATTTGTAACAATTGACAGCGAAGGAACATAAAAAAATATATATTATGTACCTATTAAAGCGAGGAGCAAAAAAAAAAAGGAAGAAGATACACAGACTAGTTCCTTGAGATAATTGAAGCTGATAAACGGGAAACGAATAACAATTGAAAGGAATAGCTTTTTCTTCAGCCCGTGAACATTGAATGAGACATGCAAGTGATTTATTCTGAACATGACTCATTTCGATGGTATGAGTTTGTTGAAAAGACCTTTCTCCGGGTGAGCTTCCTAGGCAACGAGGAAGGATTGGCAATCTAGCATATGCTAATTAATGCAAGGTTGCGTGCCCGGGCGTCGATGCATAGTGTATGGCGGAGTCTTCAAGCTGTAGGGCATCGATTGAAATAACCTCTCAAAGAAAAAAGTCAAGTGTCAATCAAACACTTGAGGGGTTTGTTATTGCTACGAAAACGGTTTTATTGACAGTATGAATGTCATGAATTCATCACTAAATGAACTGCAAAAAAACACTTCATTCTGGGGTATTGTCCCCTAGCGGAACAAACAGGAACGAGTAAAAATGTCTATCTGAAATTACGTTGAAGTGATTACCTTGTAAATTATAAAGGGCCTTTGTACATATGAACCAACAGCATAAGATTGTAACAAAATACATAAATGACTTGAGGTAGCACAATTCCAACTTAGAAAATATTAAGCACCATCTCAGTCCCCATTTGAATAAGTTTACTTATGTTAATGATTTAGTTATGTCATATTTTGTTTATTTGTTAAAAAGGCGAGTTTTGATTGAACGAGATTGCTTATCAAATAATATGAGTATTTTACATTATCTATAAGGGCTCAAATCATATAACGTCACTCACAAATTCGTTCACACTATCTTGTAATTCATGCGTTTTGATGCTAATATAGAATCAAAATATTGAAATTATTACAAGGGCGAAAAGAAATTTCTTTCCTGGAATTCATTAAAATAAGAAATAAATAAAATAAAAAGAATTATAAAGGCGGATTATGATTTTTTAGATTGTAGGGAGATAAAGAACTCCTAACATCTTGATGGGAGAGTTGATAAATAATAAATATTGATGGGCATATAGTTCCAAAGGTTTGTGTCTTGGATAGAAACTTCTTTATTGTGGTAAAATTACAATCTGCCTTATTGGGCAATAAGTAATTGTGATAAATAATCTCATTCACATTTACAATTTTCAATCACTCGCTCATTCATACAGTACTTACAAACAGCCCAGAGACCTCCCAAACCCACATGGCTGTCACCTCCATCGCATGCGAAAGAGGAAGCGGAGTCTTGGGAAGTCGCCCACGCTCCTCCGTCAGCCTCCACTGGCTCGTATCCAGTGAGGCGGCTGACCAAGAGCGCGATAGCCGCAGACGCTCAGGGCATGATTGGAGAAACTAGCCATTGCCTGGACTCCTACCGTCACGTATTTATAACAGGTCACGAGGCCATTGCCGCTTTAGTCTCCAAGGACGATTATAGAGATGAGTGGCGCGGTGTAATGTGTGTGTCTTGGATAAGAAAACAACGTTCAAAGGAGACAGATTTGTGAGATGGATACTACAGGTCGAACGTATGGATCCAAGGAAGTATTGGGGGTGGGGAGAGGGTACTGTGTTCCCAATGCATATACCCCGATGGTTAACAAATATAATGATGTATTTTTGGTCAGAAGTATTGACTCTATCTAGTATCTAGTATCACTCGCTCATTCAATTGAGTATCTAGTATCTAGTATTTTTCAGTTATTGGTTTATAAACCTCAATTCAATTATCTCTATACCTTTTGTAGCGCCCGCTAACTACTTAAGTTAAATCACCCTATACTCTGGTGCATATATAAAGTATTGTAATTAGATGTAAAACATGGTAAAAGCTTTTTCTAGCAATAAACGCGGACCGGCAGTCGTAAATAAGGCAGGTAAGAGGGTCGACGGCCGTCAGCCATAAAATCTAAAAGCCATGCCATAAAACAGTTCTTTAGGGGACGAGGGGTCACGTACCTCGTGGCAGGTGTGCGCATTTCCTAGCACCCCCCCCCCCAAGCAGGAACTATATTTAAACCAGTGCGTTTGGCCCACTCTCTCTCAGTCTCCTCATCTCCTCAGCCACTGTTACTCGGCGTCTCTTTACGCCAGGGCCCCATGGCCCTGGAAGGCAGTCACTTAGACTCCTCGTCAGCCACTCTCTCCTCAGCGCCTCTGCGTCTGGCACCTTGCCTATTCATCCTCCTTGCAGACCCTCTGCCGACTTGAACCTGTGATGCTGCCGGTCTCCCGCCCGAACTCTGAAAACTGGTCTTATTCTTTATGAAACCTCTGTACCTCTTCTCTTGAACATAGTGTATTGTCGGGACACATACCTATCATAAATGGAGTCAGATATTAAACGTCGACATGGAACAATGGTCCATGTTATAAACTACAACAATCCGCACTTGTCACCAGGGCTAGAGTGATTAGGCACTCCCCTAGTGGCAACCCGACACTTTTGTTCGCTTTCTAAGTGTTCAAAGTCAGGGATATAGTTCACTGAATATGGTATTTAACTATGTTTAAGAAAACATAAATTCCTGACATTCTGCTCGTGTTCATAACGTTCGCCTGGCTCAATACTTGGAATAACCAATAAAAAGCACCCAACATATCCCCCACTTTCATTTTTTTTTTTTCCACAGGAAACCTTTTCAGCATTTCTTCCAATAGAATATCCACTATATTTTTTAAAATATTATTGCCGTTCATCTCGAGTGGTGTATATACTGATTCGGACACTTCATTCACTAAATTGTTTTAGTGGTAAGTGGCTGCTAAACTACTCTGCTAGATACTAAAAAAACACAGGTATTAACGATCCGTTGGGTTTAGCCTTAGCTACTGACTGGTAGAGCCCCATTCATAACGCATAATAGATAATACTACCAGGTTCGTTGGCCTCGACGTAATTGTTCTCGCCTCCTGGATAATTCTCATCAGATAATTGAGTAGCGGTAAATGTCATAGATCTGAGGTCGTGGCACCTAAATGAATAAATAAATGAAGGATAGAAAGTGAAGAAAGAATAAAAAAAAATCTTATGGGACTCAGTTTATTGTTTGATTTAAAAAAAACTTTTGTATTTCATTATAAAACCAGGTTCATGCTAAACCAAATCTTGGTACGTAACATCGCCTTGTCGACAGTATTGAATCTTATCTTCTGAGCTGGTTCTTGGGAAATGATAAATTTTAAAACGTTTATTATTTTTTTTCCTGTTATTGTACTCAACCAAAAAAACTTATCGGTACCATTATGTATCAGATTTTTCAAAATTTTAGATCGATTAAATAATTACTACAGCCACTATCGTAGAAAATAAATCAGGAAGACGTATTTTTACTTATATAATTTTTCCATATATTTTATTTATTATACTTTTTTCTCCTCGAATTGCAAGATCGAAGAAACGAAAAAAGGAGATTGATTACTAAATAAATGCATTTTCCAGTACATTGATAAATACTATAATAATGGAATTTCGATTGTATCTATGCTTGAATGATTACTGAGGTTGTTTTTATATTTTTTTATTATATAATTTTTTATAATATATTATATAATAAGATTATTATTACGAAAGACTAACATATCAGTAACTAAACATAACTAACCATTGAATTGCAATAATGATACTAAAATATGATCTACAAAAAAAAATTTTAGGCCAGCCTAAAAGACAATATGAGCAATGAAAAATTAATTATAACATATTCATAAACAATAGTAATAACAATTTCATTTACTTGGGGGTATCTCACAAAACAAAGCCGTTAGTCCCTTACTTCATTGTCACAATAGTTCTATCAAGTTCCATGAATTTTATCTTTAATAAATTCTTCCTTTACATATTCCACTAGGTTTTTGTATCTGTCCATTTTGTCCATATTTCATGCTTTTGTATTTTAATCGAAAACTATTCAGCATACTTTGAGGTGATTATTTACATTTAAAAATTTCAGATCGTTTAAATAACTTTTTTTTGAAGTTGTACTAATGAAAGTTTCAAAGATTGTTGGGCCGTGAAATTCCTGAGCCGGTACACCCTTTCAAACCTCAAACCAGCTTGAACTTTCTTTTTCGACTTCTTCTATGGGAAACACCTTAAATAACGAACCATCAAAAAAAGAATATGCTCTAAGTTAATTTATACTGATAAATAACAACATTTACGGCACCTGTAAAAAATATTAGCCATCTTTCTAAAATAGGAAATCATTCTAATTAAGATTTATTAGTAAATAATAAAATAGTAGCTCTACTAATTAAAACTCTTTCAATTCAGCATCAATGCCACAGAAGACTTCTCATTCTTGCGTGAATATGAGCTGAAATAGCATTGAGACATTTTGAGAAACTTGTTCTGGTTTACTTTTTTTCCATACTTGTATCTTGTGCCTTAACCAAAAACCAATCAGCATAATGTGAGGTGTCGGAATAATACTACCGGGTGTCAGAAAACGTCCTTTTTGTCTGTAATTTACGCGAAGAGAAGGCACGGTTCCTTTCAGGCAGGAAGTGAATCCTTGCCCTTGCATTGGATGTGTGGCTAACGGTAATGCGCTATTGAATTCTTGCGCATTCATCAAAGCCCCTTCACTTTCCCTTCATCAGCTATAGGGTCGCATCATTGCCACGTGGATATCATCATCCCCCCCCCCCCGTTGTCATTGGAGATGATCACCTATCGCACTGAATGACTGATCGTATCTTCCACAAAGATTAATTTTACGTGGTGGTTCTATAAACTCTTTCATTTGTCACATTGGATGTGTTGATTATTTATAGCAAGAACTATTCTGGAGTGGAATTAGAATTTCTGGAACGAAGGATGAGGGATTTCCGGAATTTCCTAACCAGCGAAATCCCTCCCATGCAACTAACTAACAAAGAGCTCCTTACTTCCCTGATTCATTACTCCTAATGGCTGTTGCATATTAATCCCTCTGAGTTCAAATACCTGAAAGAAGGATAATATACCTAGGCTTTCATCTCGACAAAACACTGACAGTCTTACAGGTCATTTAATCAGACAGCTTTACTGCTCAATAGAAATTATAATCTCGTAGTTGAAAAATAACTGCACATATGCAAACAGTTATTAAAACCGATTTAAGCATACAGACTAGAATTGTTGGCTTCAATCAAACCTTGGAACATCAAACGAATCCAAACATTTCATTCTACGTCAGTAGTCAACGCACTCGTCTACGCTACGAACTCATCCTTCCGCAAAAATCTGCACGTAAATACAATCCATGACTTTATAACCTGAGGATTTATCAAATTCTATGAAAAACTATCCGCTCGTCCAAATCATATAGTCAACTCCTTTACGTGGTAACTCTCATCCGTACAACCCTCCTCGTCACTCAAAGGGGTGGTGGACTCGTGATCTATTGTAAGTAGATAGGGCCCTGAGACTGCAGACTATCCCAACTTATGTCCTGAGCATTTGTGGCTCTCTGATCCTCTCTCGAGTTTCGCCACATGGTGAAACGAAAACCGGGACAAGGGGAACTCCTTGCTAGCTGGGGGTGTGCGCTGGGGACATGGAGGCTTCTGGTCTTGTATACACATAATGCATACTGTTAGTGTTTATAATTTATGTAATTAACGCAGATAATGGCTTGAAAATGAGAGATGAACCTGAAATGTCGCCAATATTTGAATAAATAAAGAAACCGTTGAAGAAAGACCGTATACTCTCAACAAATATATCTATTAGTGTCTTAAGTTAAAAGAAATATGTAATAGAAAAAAATAATTTAAAACAGTCGAGACTATCAAACCCCGGATCTACCAGTGGATAATTTTTTTTTTAACCTACGTTTCTGAACGATATTAAATTAGGATTAGATCGTCGGAAGCTTCGTAAGATAGCTAAGTGTACATTTCTACTTTCAACAAGGTATGATATGGATCCAACAGCCATGATGATGATGACTTTGAATTGTGAAAGTTGATTTATACTTTCAGCAGTGAACGTCTTCTGTCCAGTCCCTTCTCAGCTTCTTACGGGACATCCGATTCCAAAGAGGTCCATCGCGCCTCTCCCACGGGTTCGATTCCTATCTAGGAGCGATAACATTATTTATGTAGGAGTCCCACGGGAGCGTTTCAGCATTTCTTCCTGGTTAAAAACAGAAAAGAAGACGATTTCTAGCGTTTATTAAACGGACGTACAGCCGTTTAAATTTAATAATATGATTAATTGTGGTTCTGTCCATTATTTTTTCACCTATATTTAATAGTATTTCCATTTAATAGTATTTTATTAATTATCCTCCCCCTACTTATAGCAGAATCAATCAGGAGTTCGTGTGAACAGGATAATATTTTAGGATCTTTTTAGTTAAATTCCGCAGGAAATCCCTTGTAGACAGAGAGGAGAGGCGGGAATTGAAGGAATCGGATCGGAAGGATGCTAAATTCCTCTTTACCAATTTGCAGTAATGATTGTACGAGCGACGATCGTCAGGATGACAGGATTTTCGCCACACTCTTCTCGAGTGACATTTGGATTGGATTAGGTTTTTGAGATTCTGAGGTAAAGGATTTCGATTATGAATTTTTGGGTGACGTTGGGATGCTCCCCTAGCCGGCCTCTGGATCAGAGTAGTGAAAGAATGCACTGCATCGTCTAGGTCTTGGGATGTTTTTAGGGATACGTCAAGGTATACGTAATTTGTAAGAAGCTGGCGGAAGTGGTCCCAATCAACTGGGCCCCTAATAAATGAAGGTGTAGGCAGTTGGCAGGAGTAAATTGGTTTTAGGTTAGAATCAAAGGACTATGATCGGAGAAGAGGTCATTGAGGCGCGCAAGTGAATAGTTTAGTGCTTCTAAACTATTGTAAAAGAAAAAGTCAAGATCTGGATTTTGGTTGGGATCAGATGGCCAATAGGTGGCTGTGTCAGGATAGATAGTGGAGCAATGAGTGCTATCAGTAACTAAACAAAATTAATGAGTGAATTACAAAAATAATACCAAAATCTTTTTTAATAAATGTTCATTTGAAGATAATTACAATCTCCGCTATAAAGGGTATTAAAAGGGTAGTTCTGATAAATGGTGCATTCATACCTTTATTTACGAATTTACTTTCTCATTCGTACCGTATAGAACAGACAGTATAGAAAAAAAAAAAATGTTCCTACAGTTTCCCTTTGTAGTGGTCGTAAACATAAAATCACTGAACGATCATTTTATTTATTATAATTTTTTTCACACGAATATGGAAACTCGAAGAAAGGCAAGAAAGAAGACTAAAATAAACACATTTTCCAGTACACTGATAAATACAATAATAATGGAGTTTTTTTTTTATTATATCTATGCTTGTACGATCACTGTGGTCATTTTGATATTAAATCTTAATACAGCCCAAAAGAAAATATGAACAATGAAAAATGAATTATAAAAAAAATAAACAGTATTGATAATAATTTTATTTACTTAGGGTGTGATAAATAACATATCCTGCATTGGTATCTTACTATATTGCCAATATAGTTTTATTAAGTTTCACGATTTTGATCTTCAATTGTTTTTTCTTCCTCATATCTTCCGGTACATATTCGACCACTCTTTATTTTTTTTTACTTAAACTTTTTGTATTTTAATCGAAAACTATTCTCCACAGTGCGAAGTGTTGTTGAATTTACATTGAAACTTTCAGATCGATTGAATCCGTTTTACGAACGCTGTTCCAGAACATCCTGGAGGGTGAAAGACGCTTGCCTTGCCTCTGGATAAAAGTAGATCCCTCTACCTTTGGGATCAGCCATTAATTCACTTTTACAAGTTCATTTTCTTTTAACCGATTGTGCACTATTGTCTCCAAGAAGACCGTTGTATATTGGTGTGCGTGATGGATTCTGAATACATGCGCATTCCCTACCCTTAAGCACGACGACCTTATGTTACTCTTCTAAGAGATGTATCCTGAATATATTTAAATAGCATTGGCCAATAAATAAAAATAAAAATGGATTGAATGCCAATTCATGGATGCATTCCTACTGTCTGAGCTTAATAATTTGTCACTATCGCCAAAAGGATAAAAAACATAAATAAACCTGTTTAACGTATTAAATTAACAATTCGTCACTACGTCGCAGTTATTTTATCAAAGAAATTTCGTGTCACAATGGAAGTTTATCCCCATAATCCCATTTGAACTTTGGGTTAGTCATAAAGCTTTAGTCTCTCCACAATCCTTTTTTTTTTTTTTTACAAAATATCATTTAACTAGTTCCCTTTTAAATATTGTTCATTTACATTCAATAAATTGACCACTTTATACTTTTAATTTTGCCAGAAATGGTACCAATACAATCAGGCACAAAAAAAGGTTAACCATTTCACTATAGACAACTTCAGTTTGTTGTTAAACTAACATTATAACTTATAGCATTCCAAATTTGAGTATTTGGACGTCTAAATTTTTACTTTGCATTATATTTTTTTTTTGGTCTTTCAAATTTGAATATATTTTGTTCCTTCAGTGTAATTATATGCATCAGAATTGTAGTCCTTGGTGATTCCTCAATAGGGGAAACGTTGACCGTATATTTTGTCAATAAAAGAATTGTGGATAAAGTAAAGCTGGATGAACATAGTGCGACCATATGTAATTTTTTAACATTTTTTAACATTTTACATGTAAACACATATATATTACTATTACTCTCTAAAGTATTGGTGCTTAAAAAAATAAACAATGACATATGTTCGGACTATGTTCATCCAGCTTTACATTCTCCACAATTCTTTTATTGACAAAATATAATCAAACGGTCAACGTTTCCCCTATTGAGGAAACATCAAGGACTACAATTTTGATGCATATAATTACATTCAAGGAACAATATATATATGTCAGTGATGTGTCGAAGGGCAAAATAAATGATTTTAAATAATAACAAATAGATATAATAATAAGAGAATATTTGTTTCATACTTCGAAGCCAATCCACGAAAAGACGTTCATTCAGGTCGAATTCCGTGCGTAAATATGTACTCACTCACATGATAAAAGGGAAGAGAAAGCAACGTCTGTTAATTCGAGTTTCAAAAGCGGTAAGCTTTCGGCAGACAAACGTCTAGCACAGGATGTTAATACGTGATAAACGAAAAGAAAAAAAACTCACAGAGGAAGTCGGTAAACGAATGAATAGGGCAGGCTGCCAACAGAAAACAGACGCGAGCACTTTCTGTTTCAACTTAAAATTGATTCTTTGCACGACCTTCCAACTCTCTCTTTTACTTAGCACAACGGAGAAAGTGCGCCTTATGACATATTCTCTGGTATTTCATAAAAAAAATAAATAAAAAGCGTGTCTTACGTATGCATGAATATTTATAAACACGAATACAGTGCACGCATCATGCTTCGCTCGCTAAGTTCGTGAGGTATATTCCCTACAGTAGTGATCAAGATATGCGAATGAATGCCTACACACTTTATATCTTAAATGATAAATCCGAATTCAGCGACGATGTAATAGTAATAAATAAGTTATTAGAATAGTTTCTTATAGGATGAGGGCAGTAAATAAGAATACCTAGTCCTACATGTTAAAAAATAAGCTTGTCTCTCAAAACAAATCGTTTTATTGATATTTTATCTTCTCAGTCAACGTTCCGCCTATTCAGGCCTCATCTTGACACACAATGTAGAACAAGATTCATAAATATACATATTTAGAATCAACAATAATCCAAGGAATACTACATTGTATGAAACAAATGTCAATTAAAATAAATAAAAGCTGATTTCATTATATTTTTATGGTATGAACGTAAAGATCTCCTCATTAACAATATCCACTATATGATGGGAAGCTTATTGGACTATAATTCTGTAATAAAACTATAATATGAAAAAGGATCAAAGCTGTTATAAAATGGTTTTCTTGATCGTAAAGAGACCCATAACTACGTAATGGATCACATAGGTTTTTAATTTTACCACCGCACCTTGGGAGGGGTATAATCTATTTTATATTTTTGTCTGAATTATTTAAAAATAATGCAATTATGTTGTAATTGACAGAATCAATTATTATAATAAGCATTCCGACTCCAAGTCGATATTTTACGCTTAATCATTGAAAAATGCAAACACGAGACCCATAGATTTGTAATGTGCGATGGACGCATAAAGCTATGTCGTCTGGTTGTAAAATCGAGATCTACGGTATCTTTCTATACAAAAACATATGATATACATTTTGGCAATGTCATTCAAGACTTTTCTAATTAAAAAGCAAGAAAAAATATATAAACACGCTTTATTGCATTACATGTAAAATAAAACTAAATAAGTGTTTTTTTTGTTCAGTAATGGTTAATAATCATTCTTGATTTTGATTGGCTTTGGATAGGGCAGCAAATCGGGGACCGTCCCAGGTGATAAAAGGTACGCCACTGACTTCAATCGTAGTACAAAGAGACGGACAAAAGGTCTGTTAATATTGCAGCCACGTTAAAATTATAGTAATGGTGTTATGGTTAACAGCGTGATGAAGTATAATATATATATAGATGATAATATATAATGATTGTGCGGGCTAAAGGCGAGGATCGGTCCATATTTCTTTGCGAGAGGGTTAACGTCCTCGGGGTGAATAAACTGGGCAGCGTTCATATCGAAATGTTACAGATAATCTTCACTGACAACAAATGCCCCATCGTCATCTGACGGAATCGTCAACGGGAATGTGCGGTGCACGAGGCGTAGAGATTACCGACACTGGAACACGGCTTATGCCACACGCTCGGGCAGCTTTCACCATTTTCTCTGATCTTTTGTTTTATGGATATAAATGGCAAAACGGGCATACGTGATAGACGGTACTCGAAAACACCCGATGAGCCGCGGTGACGAAGAGATTTAACATCACGTTGGATAAAGTGTGCGAGGAAGTGCTATGATGTGGTCAGCATCACGTCCCAATACCGGGTTTTTTTTCATACGAGGATGGCGTTCCGGACCCGGAATCGATGACTAGACAAGAAAATACGTTATTCTGATAACAGCTGGTATCGGGAACACATGAAAAATACAGACACCTCCAAAAAAGTTTCATTAATAAAAGATCCGAACTTCCTGATTAACAATAACAATTAGATTCTTTGTTAAATATAAATACAAAAAGTGATTAAAACTGTCAAAGTTTTCTCGTTTATTATTATACATTAGCTTAACCAGTGTTCAAAAGCGTGATATAGGTCTTGGTGGATTCGTTTCGATGCTAGAAATAATAAACAGGTCGTTAATAAATTAATTAGCTATAAAAAAATTATCAAATTAAAAATCTAAACTTCCTGATTAATACTATGTAATATTTGTTGGTGCTTATGTGGCTATTAAATTACGTCATCAAAAGTATATTAATAATTTATGTTTTTTCACAATGGAGCTGGATATCACCACGCCTTTATTAGAAAATTTGTATTATGACTTAGGGCATCATTTAATGCTATAATTTAGAAGCATTATTTAGTATTTTGACTCAGGGCCTAATTTAGCACTATGACTGAAGTTAGTATTTAGTACTATGACTTAAGAACATCATTTAGTATTATGATTTATGGCATTATTTCTTACTATTATTCATCACCGTTATTTAGTATCATGACTTAGGAAATTATTTAGTTCTATGATTTAGGACCATTATTTAGTATTATGACTTATGGCATTGTTTAGTAGTATGACTTAAGGTAGTATTTAGTACTATGACTTAAGAACATCATTTAGTATTATGACTGAAGGCATTATTTAGTAATATGATTCAGGACCATTATTACAAAAAATCATTAAAACGTATATTTTTTTTCTATTGATTTACTGTCCGACTCCTTTTTCTAATATTTATAAACATGTAAGCATGCAAGTAAGCAAACTGCGCAGAACGTGATTGAATAAAATTTCCTATATAAATTATAAAGTCTCTTATATAAAAAACAAAATAAATTTTCTGTACCCCAACCTTTCTGTAACATTGCACAATATTCACTTACCTTATATGATATATGATGATGATATGGGGCGAACTTGATGAGAGCTGACACGTAATTAGTGGTTAGGGATTGGA
This sequence comes from Acanthosoma haemorrhoidale, assembly GCA_930367205.1. Lineage (NCBI taxonomy): Eukaryota > Metazoa > Arthropoda > Insecta > Hemiptera > Acanthosomatidae > Acanthosoma > Acanthosoma haemorrhoidale. Next base: position 65,062,769 of record OV884009.1, read on the forward strand.
GGAGAAGGGAAGAACATCTGGATGAAGACGACTATCGATAGTAGTTATAGCTAATGGGCTGCTCCCTTATTAGGCTCCCTGGCCCCTTTCACCTCACGCGCATTCTGCACTGAGGCCAGTGCTTCACAGTCTAACAGAGACCTTTTCTTTAAGTGGTCAGTAACAATGTACTTGGTTTTCCTCCTACGTATTGTAGGATAACATCTAGGCAGGCTTCTCGGCTTGAGAGAAATATTGAATTTTTTTGCAGTCACTCCCCTAAAGTAAAATCCCTGTGTTCATTAAATGCGAATTACACATACTAAAATATATTTATGATGATTTTTGTCAGTCAAAAACTAATTTTTTACGTTTTTACTGTTTGGCAATTTCTTTTATTGACATATCAGAAGAGAGATGCGTTTTTCGCTGACTACTGCGGGGGAAAGTCTTAAAGTTAATCCTAAGATTAATAATAATACAATCCATCTGAAATATTGAAATGAAAAAAAAACTGAACTAAACTTTATTCTGGGACATTAAAACAGATTTTAGTAACATTTAATTATGTTTTAGATAAAACAAACCAGAAAATAAACAATTAAAATGGCAATGCTATTGGGATGTAGTTAGATCAGTGGTGAATTGAGAGGACGGATGGATGGAGGTATTGATTTCCTAAGGGTGTGTGATCGGACTAGAAAAAAGTGATAAAAGAATGTGAGGACCTCATAGGGGTAGGAGGGTAGAAGTCGGATAAGTGAGATTTTATGTTGCGGGAATGGATGGGGGATGAAGGATTTGAATTTTAGGAGGTTATATATGCATGATATTTCAAGATCGCGCTGCATATATTTTGCATTAAACGTTTTTTTTTTTATATAATCGCTAATCTTAACTGCCTTCAGTCATTTGGGCTGTAGAAGGGCCGGCAGTGTGGGTCATTTTTATGTTTCGCCACCATTTCGGCCATCAAGGTGAACCACGGGAGGTTGGCTATCTACAGGTTGCCAACCTTTTCTAACACCCATGTCGCAGAAGACAATGGTCCTTTAAATGCATTAGAAACTCATTAAACGTCTCCATTCCTCACACTTGTTTAACGATTTCTCTTCAGACCGGTCACAGTTGAGGTGATATTAAGAATTATAGAGTTCCAATGTTTTCCAAACGGTTAAAGGAGAGAGCAGACGAGAACACAATAGAAAGTCGGAGATATTCCAAAAATATTAGTTAAGTCTTCTTGACAAAACAGCAGTTTCATCGAGTACAAAAACGTATTCAACTGAGCTTTTCAATTCGAGTTGTCTATTGCTACTCATTAACTAAGTTAACGATTTCAACCGAAAATGTTCATCAACACAGTTTCATGAAAGCATTAATTGTAATCCTGATTTCAATTAAGCATTGACGGCCTTAAAAAAAAAAACACCGATAAGCATCTTAACTAACTAATTAAGATCTAAGAGGTTTGATTAGAAGATAAGAACATATGAGCTTTGATTAGTAACCATTTAAACTAATTAGGAAAATATTCTAGCCTGGCCAGGAGAAAACAGCTCTACTACATAAAAATTCAAGCCAAGAACGTTTCTGTCTTTTTCACTCTCTGCCCAATATCAAATGAGAACTCCATATAAAATTGCTTGTGTCTACCTTGACCAGGAGACTCTCTAGTACTTTTACAGACAGATAGACTAACACACGGGTGAAAACGTGAGGGTCCCTGGTTTTTAAAAAACCGACAAAACCCTAAATATTATACAATCGGTTCTAAATTTTAAAGAAATTTTTTGGTCAAGATTCAATAACAGGGAGTAGATGAAAAACAAATTTTTAGCACAATAAAGAATTGTATATAATATAATATTTTTTTAAAGAGAGACTGAGAGAGAGAGAATTTCATTATTTCATTTTATACATATGGTCTCATGGAATATAGAAGCCAGAGCACCTCTAAACTAAAACTAAAATAAAACTCATACATTACACTTCAGATAAAATAGAAAAAGTACGACACAGGTCTTACCGGCTATAGCACTTGTTAACTTCACCCAACCTGTCGCTTCGTCCCAAACTGATGATCTATAAATGTGTCCTCCGGCCAGCTCTGCTGTACGGCGCCCCGCTATTTACCCACTTGACTGCCAATACAGCCAAATGTCTCCAACATTTCCAGAATGGGATCATGCGAAAAGTGGTCCAACATACCCCTCTCGAGAGGTTAAAGAACGCTGCCATGCACCTGTTGCTTGGTGTGCCGTCGGTGGGTGAGTTCATCTACCGGAGACACATCAAGTTTTTTGACTCGTTGCAACACCTAGCCAACCCAGTGTTTAACACTTTGACCCCACCACCCCTCCCGCATCGATGGCAACATACTGTCGGTGAAAAGTTAGGTTAAGAATTAGTATGCAAGTTAGTTTTAAAGTTGATCAAAAAGGTGAGCCCCATCACCTTTATTAGTCAGTTTGGTCCAGTCACGTATAATGTGTATCATTATACTTGTTTATTCGTTATATAATTTTTATAAAATAGCAAAACCTGTATATAATGTAGCGATGCTACAGGAAATACAAAAATAATTTGTAAATAGATTCGTCTGAGGATCTATAATTATCTGTAAATTTAAAGGGGCTATGAAAGAAATAAAGGAAACCTTTAACAGAGGGGAAAACGTAACAAAAACCTACATATTAAAAAAAATAATAATAGTGCTATAATAAAATATATGAGATAGGTTACCGAAATTATTAAGTAGGTATAAATTTAATTTGCTAAATGTTCTTCCAACAATATGTTTTGTGTGTTTGTGGATGTATCTTTTGATGGTAAGCTTACTGTAAATGCCAATTTCTCTTATTAATAGATTTATGGAAGATAGAAAAAATAAATTCTCTTTCTGGGTGTGTACATAGTGCGGGATTGTGGGTAATTATCTGTTAGCATAGTGGTTATCTTGGTGTATCGAGGGTAATTGTTTACTATGCGCATAGTGATGTTTTGTGTGACTATCAATTTTCTGCAATTTGACGTACGACTGTAACTCCTAACTGATGCAGCATATGTCATTGTGCTACAGATTTTTTTTTTTTTTCAACTGTCATTGAAAACTCTATCTTGGCGTAATGGAAACGAGTGTCTTACTAATACTGTCTTGTTCTTGGGAACAGTAGAGAACCTAAAGGTGTTGATGGGGGTAGGCACATATTTTTGTTTTGTCTGTATTATATAATAATAAAAAATATTCCAATGTGGTAATCAACATAATCAATGATTATAATAAGTATGTGATTTAACAAAAATACTTGCTGCCTCTGGTGGCCAGGTTGACAATAATTACGCTAAATCAGCGAAACAAGAAAACAGGCGAGCCGATAATTTGTAATTGGCGATGGTCACATAAATACACGCCGTCTGGTGGTCGAGATCTAATGATATTCTCCAATGAAAAACAATTATAAGATAATTTATGCTTTGACAATCTCATTCAAGACTTTTCCCATAAAAAAAAGCAAGATAAATAAATACTTAAACACGCTTACTTTTTATTATTATGTGTAAGATCTGTAAAAATAAAATAAATACATGTATGTCCAGTAATTAACCACTCTGGATGTGAATTGACTTGGGAAGAATGGCTTATTGGGGTGCATCCCAAGCGCCAAAAACTGTAAGGTGCGCCACTGCTGGAGAATGTAACAGCTCCTTTGAAAGCTCAATTACACTTGATTTATATAATTTATAGATAACAATAACAGCTAGAGAATGTAAGTACATGATTATTTGACCATTTTTTAGTATATGACATGAAATACGGTATTTGTATAATGCGTCCCCATAAAGCCTATAATGCTGAAGAGCCTGGAGCATGTGACTGGAGGCTAGAGATATAAAAATCTTCCTTTCACTAGTTAAACCTCTCAACTCTTCTATAACATTCTCTTTTTCTCTTACGCAACTCCCACCGGGACTTCTCAAGTTATCATATAAACGTATGAGAGATCAATTGATTATTTCTACATGATTCTAAGTAGTTTAACTCAAGTAATTTGTACGCTTTCCTTCATTCCGTGGAAAATTTCTTAAGTTTAGGAAATCAGATACACCTTGATGTTCTCACTATGGACTTTGGCGGTCACATGTTCTTGGAACAGGCCAGAGCCGAACTCGTGCGTAAAACTGGAGAATTTCGGGATCCTGCCTGCGTTGGTGGACAACGAGGAACGCAGAGCTTCTCTTTGCCCCTGGAATGAAAGATGCTACTAGAACCGGCTCATTTTAAGGTGTCTAGGAGAGCAGAAACCATCCTGAGAGTACGATGAATAGGCACGCGACAAGCTCAGTAATGACTAGACAGCATATTGCATCTGTAATATCACACATCCATAACACAGATTCTTCAGAGCTTCCATAGACCTCATGTACAACTTTTGTATGCATGAAACTTTCAACTCACCCGTTTTGTAGGTAGGGGGAGAATTAAAAAAAAAAAAGATATATAGTTATTTTTATGATCATAGTAAAAAAAATTTTTCAAAGGACATTCCCGTGCAGTATTTGAAATACACCCAATTATGCTTTCCAAAAGACACCCAGATTCAATTCCATGTTCGGAAGCAAATAATTATTTTGTAAATAATTGATTTATTATTTATACTAGTTGATCCAGGTTTTTTTAAACCAAATAGTCTTTTATATCGATCGTGAATCAATAGCGTACCTAGGGGGAAGTGGCAATTTGGGTGGCACATGTTTTAGAGCGATACTTTTTAATATTTTTGTCTAAATTATATAAAAATAAACATTGACAAGTCTTAATCAACAGAATAAATGTTTTCAATAAGTATACAATTTAACAAAAATTTGTGCTGACCTTGGTGACCCGACTCGACGTGGACATGTTTACGCTCAATCAGTGAAAAAGAAAACTCGAGCGTCGCCAATTTGGAATTGGCGACGGTCACATAAAGATATCCTACCTGGTAGTAAAAATTAGAACTGTTTACACCTCACAATTTATTATTATGCTTTTGTATGTAATTCTACTTCTAAATATATGTTTCTTGTTCTAAATCGTAGGATGTCTGAATAGGCGAAACGATGACTAAGGATGGTCTACCAATAAATAAATATTGGTAGGAATTCCAAGCCATTCTCCTAATATAGTATAAATTAACCAGTGTTTTCAGAAGCATGATCTTATTTATAATAGCTAATAAATGACTTTTTATCGTATTAATTATTTATTTGAATAATCAAATTATGTATTGATTCTTTGGTCCTGCGAGACGTCCAGATTGATAATTTGTACGATCTGTTGTGGATTTTGTGGACTACTATCACAAAAAGTCATTACAACTATATATGGACAATAGATGCTTCCTTCAAATAGAAAGTGGAAAAACAAATTATCTTCAGTTTAATCCTAGGCACGAGGGAATTTCTGGCCCTAATTTGCCATTTTTTGTATTTATACATATGTAACTTTTTATTTATTTTGTTATAAATGAATTCATGAATTTTTACCTACTGCCTTCGAAGCCGGTGAAGTTTCCGGGTGCAAGCGGGACTACACAACACCGCAAACCGCTGTCTAACTATTACAGGCGTTCCTTCGTTACGTGGCCACTTCTGTCCACAGCTCCTTTCAATATATTTACAGGCAGATACTGGCAGTCATATTGCATAAACTCCGGCACTTTCTAAGTAATATATTATCTGTTTGTGTGTCAATATGGTCACACAATCGGATACAATCAATATCTTCACAGCTTCGAAGCGCTTCTTCCCTTCCTACACTATCCCGGTGCTTATCGTGTCTGATTTTCAGACATGATATCCACTAGTGCTCGTACAGGGATAGCTCTGAGATTGAGCACCCGCCCGGATAACTGGGCTAACTAACTAATAAATAGTCAGTGGCGTACCTAAACCTTTTGCCACCTGGGTTGGTCCTCAACTCACCACCCTTTCAAAGTAAATTGTGGTAATTAACAATAGCTGAACATAAATAAATGCAATGATTTCTTTTGTTTAACAGGTAAAAAATGAAATTACTATTAAACGTGAGATCTGTTGAGTTAGATGGACTACATATATTCAAAGAGTGATGTGGTCTCTTACCTTTTAAAAACTGAATCCTGTATAAGCACGTGATACTATTTCGCCATAAATGAAAGGATAATTTGGAATTGGGTAATTGGAAAGGGTTCATTACTCAACGTATCTTCATAACGAAGAATTCTTCTTATACTTCACAAACCCAGACAGACAAAACTGATAACGACATGTGTCAACCATAAATACTCCCGACCACGGTAGATATAAAACTCATCAGACTAATGCAAAAGGATCCGTTTACAAAATCCTGTCTCTCTCAACCCTTCGGATGTACCATCCTTGACCACAATGCAACATACTCGTATAAGTTGACCTCGGTTCGTAAATGTGCCTAATGAGCTGAGCAAATAGCGGCCACAGACGATCCCGCCAAAATATGCGGATATTCAATACAGTTTTATTAATGATTGATTTCTAAAACTCATATAGTGATAAAATATAGAAGTGTTTCTTTATTTATTTTTCTTGCTTATTTATTAGAAACGTTTTAAATAAAATAGTCAATTGTACCTTTAATTATCATTGACTAGCTTGTATTAGGTATTAGTACGTCTACTTTCGACATTGCAATAATTCTCTTGAAACAAGTGGCCCGTCAAAAAGAATTTTTTTTGCTAATTTTTACTAACAGGCGACGTGTCGCCATGTGCCCATCACCATGTCTACATTTACTTCACTAGTTTTTTTTTTCACATCGTAAAAATGTCAGCGTCAAGTCGGATTTGTACGCATTTTTGATAAATTGTATGCTTACTATAATCATTGCACTTTCCAAAACATTGTTATATTGTTTATTTTTATGCAATTGAGACAAAAGTTTAAAACATAATGCCTCCCCAAAAAATGTGCCACCCGGGGAGGACCGTCACCATTGCCCCCCCCCCCACATTTATGCTAATGGTCGATGTAAAATTTAAGGCAAGTGTGATGCATTACAATTACGGATTTCATTACATCCAAGAAAACGATTTTATAACAGCTTTGATGCTTTTCCATATGACAGTTTTATTATAGAATTCTAGTCCAATCAAGTTTCCCAACATATATTATATATCTGTTAATGAGGACGTCGAGACCATTACGTTGATACTCAGCACGATAAAAATAAAATAAGCTAGGAATCTGTCAAAATTCTATTGATATATCATCCTCGCAGTCAAAGTTCAACGTTTCATACAGTATTTTATTTCTTGGATTATTGTTGCATCTGAATATGTGAATTTATCTATCTTGTTCCGAATTGAAGTCCTGGCGGAACCTCGACAGAGAAGACGATAGACCAATAAAATGATTTGTTTTGAGAGACAAGCTTATTTTATAACATATAAAGAATAACTAAAAAATGACAAGAACACGATTGCCGGCGGTGTTCAAAGCAATTGTTGCTCAATAATGAGATAATGTACGCGCTGCGCCACTTTACCCTCGAGGAGTAAAAGCCAAAAGCTGTTTCGCAAGTGCTGTCCATATCATTCCGAGCGGTCTCACCTCCGTACTGCAGCCCGTTACGAAATTCGACTTATGCGCCCTTCTATAGAAATCGTGAGAAAATAATTATTTGAGAAATAGTTTGTATGGAAATTCAACAACAAAATGGTATTTCTAGAAATCGATATAAGCTTAATTTGATGATGACCCTCCCGGCAGATTCCCTTTCAATTCTAAAAAAAAAAAAATGACAAGGTAACTTCAAATCAGTAACGCAATCAATTTACGATGAGTTTTCTACAAATTCTCTGAAGGACAATAGCTTGTTGAGTCGTGAGTAAAAGTTAATGAAAAATCTTTTATATGATAATACTATATGAACGATTACCGGTTGTAACCTCGGACTGGTTACACAGGTATCCTATCGTCATCAAATCTTCTTCTTCTTCCACTCCGAAATCATTTGTCCATTCTTCATCTTCGATGACCTTTGGTACAACATGTAAGTTGGCCCCAAACCTCAGCTTTCAGGTACCCCCACCTACCATCGCACCCAGTTGAACAGCGACAAAAAATGGATTTTAGGATTGTGTCAGGAGCAAGTGGGCTCATAGTTATAAGTGGATACAATAATTTATCATCTCCTTGGCCCCACCCTACCCCCCACTACTCTAGTGACAAGTGGCTATTAGGCCACTAATGGACTTGTAAATACAACCTGAGCGAGTCTTGTACTGCCGAGTCTTTTGTTGGAGGTCACTATGCATGCTGTTCTGCCTTCCTTTTGGCAACCAAGCACCGTGTGGTCCATTAATGAATAACAGAAGTTTCACATTACTATTTTCAGTATTCGCTGATTCACAAACGAGATGCATGAAACCCTTCCATTCTTTACCTTTTACTTTTGATATGTTTTGTGCATAATAATCTGGCAGGCTTGGTGTAAATATTTGCTTGAATCCTTTCTTGCCAATGTTCTCATGCGTACAGTAGCAGTTCAACAGCTCCCAGTGTACCCCTCCTCTCTGGAAGAAGAGCTTGTGCTGGAGTGATGCGTTCAGTGCCCCGATAATATGAGTGGTATTAAGGCGACCAAGAGTGAAAA